>CABFPE010000147.1:578793-606474 GCA_900660155.1 Hofstenia miamia | reverse complement strand
CATCATTTTAAAGACAATGCAGTGAGCTCTGCTATAAAGCGGTTTGCCCTTAAATACTTCACAAAAGTTTTAATTATACTACTATAATAATACTAAAAAATAATGACAACTGCTTCACGAGATCTTTTTGAAATGCAACCGTATCAAACAGCATATTTTATTCTAAGTCTGGGCGATGCGGACTTTTTGAAATTGATTCGATTGCGATTGGATGAGCATTTAAAAAGTCGATTATCGATTATTGAAGACTTACTTCAAACATTTATTTCCTATTTACTCTTATAAACGTTCAGGGTTGAGTGATTGTTTGACTATTGTTACCGTATTGCTTTCAAAAATTTATTGCATAGTACTCTATATAAAGTACTGCTTACATATTACAATATATATTTGGCTTTCAACAGAAAAATGACGTTATTTTACTAAAACTTATCTAAGCGGTAAAAAACTTAGTTCAACAATGACATTAGAACGTTTAATTTGATTTAAAATAAAATAATGATAATCAACTCATCAAAGAATATAGAAATTTACTAATTAAACGACATGTTGATTGAAAAAGAAAATTTTGGCTTAATAAAATATTTTAGACTTTTTTTATATCTTACAACTAATGTTGCAAAATTCACATTTTTCATATCTAATCAAATCTTGCAATTGTGTTTTGGTCATAAAACCATTCTGACGTTATTCAATTTTACGTGCCCTAGTAATTACTGCACCCTTTCTTCATGATTGTTGATTCATTTTCTTCTAAAGCGGGACATGTGTTACTAGCTTAATTCTTTTTAAAGTCAATAATAAACAAATAATAATCGATCGAATTTGGCCTATTGTGAATCGACAGTCGATTCGATTCAATTATTAACATGCGCATCAATTTCGATTCGATTAGTCGATGCATCACCCAGCCTTATTTATTTCTACTCTACATATATATAATTTACAGCAAAAAATCACAACGAAAAAGCTATTGATTTAAAACCCAATAGTAATAGGCGCTAAATAATATCTAAAAATTGGCAATATAATAGGGTAACCAAATTAGGGATATTGTTAATTGCGATATTAAAGATCTTTAAGCACATGTCTAAAAAAGAAACATGTAAATAAAAGCATATATATATATATATATATACATTATATCAAACACATACAAATGGTTACGTTGATGAGAACTGTCGAGTATAGTATGCAATGTGTAATAGAAGTGTCTGACGTAGACACTGCAACAGTTAGGAAAAGCGGAAAAATATCAAGTAATCCACAGATCTTCAACGACTTCCACAATTATGTGAGAGGCGGAGTATTTAATGAGAGATGAGACACGTATTAGACAGCTATCGATTGAAAGTCCGAAGAAATGAAATATTAAAAGAAATGTGCAGTCAGGGTTTGGCACTCCACTCGCATAACGTACCGTGCGGTTAAATAATTCCTGCAGTTCGCTTAAATCCTGATGAAGTAAATATAGACTGCGTGGACAAAGAACGCAAAAAATGGATTCTCAAAACCAGGAAAGGCATTCAGTGATGAAGAGTTATTAAGATAAGAGATCATTAACCTCAATATATTTGTACATTTCGCTAGTTGAGCAGAGAATGGCGATATGTACAAAACATGTAATATATTCATTTGAGTATTAATATTGAAGACATTCAACTAGCTGCAGTTTTGTCAAAGATGACGTATCACCCCTCTACTACGCATTATTGATAATTACATAAAAAATAAAATTTTATATTTTGGACGTATCACCATACCATTGAGCTCTCACAACGATTTGATAGCCATGAATTGTATGTGCGCATATGAATTCCGACGTTTAGGATGCAACAAAAATATAGTGTTGCAAGGTTAGTCTTCGACTAACTATACTAATTGTTTGACAAAATAATACTGTGTACTCTATTATAACAATTTATATATATACCATATATATATATATATATATATATATATATATATATATATATATATAGGTCTAGGTCGTTAAGGATGAAATTAAAATTCTCCGAATTCGTGGTCCACATGCTTATTTTTTCATTTTCTTACAAACAACGTATCATGTGAAATTTGGAGGATTTTTTGACAACATTGAAAGGTCTCTCAACAATGGACTTTTTTAGTAAAGCTGTTCATTTTCAGAGAAATGCACGTATTTTTCACTCGGATTTTAAGTTATAATTCCAGTTGAATGTTTGTCAATAATGCTGTAGTAAATTTACAATTAACCACTCTTTACAATTTTTAAATGTAAAGCATTCACTACTGCAATAAAATTAGAGATGTTATGCCTTGTTATTTATTTTAAACACACAATATGTCCCACAAGTAGATAGCTATTGTATATAGCATACTCAAAATATCTTGGTAAGTACGATAAGTAAGTTTCTCAGAGTGAAACTCTAATTTATATTTACATTTTTATCTTTGCTACTAACAATCTACTGTGTTTTGACGCAAGCAATGCTGTTGTAAATGTTAGGTAAATATCTCTGAATCCAGAAACATATTTCTGCATTTGATTTTTATTTTTAAATATACTATATTTGTATTCTTAAAAAAAAAATATATATAATAAATTGTTATCAAATGTACAATCCATTATTACTAAGGTTCCACAAAAATTAGCCAAAGAGAACTGGAATTTGACTGTACTTCGTCTATGCAATTGTAAAATCTGATATTAATGGTTCGCTTCTTTCTTATGATTTCAATTTTAGCAATAGAAACAGATGTGAATAAAACTGTAATAAAAATATTCCAAAAAAAATATATATGGACCTATGCATGTTCAAGTATGTTAAAGAAATTAAAGTTGCTTTAAAATTGTTTTTCAAGGTGGTAACTGGGTAAAATGGATCAATTTACTATCATTTCGAACATACTTCAGTAATCAATTTTGGGAATATTTTGATTTTTCGCATGGACACTTTTGTCGCTTAAAATAATATTCACAATTATATTTGAAATCCCATTTATAAATATAGATAAATTATCATTGAAAGATCTTTTGTTGAAAACCCTAAAATATTCAATTCAGCTTTAATGAATTCTTAAACATTTGTAGTTAATAATTTGGTTAATTGTTTTTGTTAAGTTCTAGCAAAGTGTTGATAAATTCTCTTACTATGGCAGTAGTGAAATTGAATTCCCTTTTAGATATAAGTTGATCATGCTATTGTGCTTACACGTGCATCTATTCTGCATGACAGCAAGGATTCTTACTGACTTCGCATGAACTGCTGACAGCTATTGAAATAGCCATACTGTTTGCAATAAAGAGGCAACTAAAATATCACAATTCAAAAGATCAATACTGATATAAAACATTAAAAGCTAAAATCGAAGCAGCTTTTATTAATTTATCATTCCTTGAAAAGAGTCTTCGGAAATGATTGGCTGTGCAGAAGCTGAAAAAAATCGGTTCAAAGTGTCAATGCAACTACAATAAAAAAGAAAAACGCGGTGGGGAGAATTTGGTGGCAGTTCTTTCATTATACATTGGGAAATCCATCATATGTGTTAGCTTGTTCGAACCACAATAATTTTTTATTGCATAGAAAAATCGCATGAAATGGCGTTCTTCTTCTATTGAGAGCTAAGCATTTCGTTTGAAACATTCGAAGACCATATGAATATTCTACTTGAAATCATTCTTGACGGAATATTGGTCAAGTTTTTGCCAGTATGAGTTTTAACAAGGTTAACTCCTCAAATCCCACGAGATGAAATGTTGATATGATACCTACTAGGATGATATTAATTCAAGGCAAATGTGTTTATGTCTTGTTCCAAATAATTGCTGAAACATGAAAAATGCAACTCACAATAATTTTGAATATTGAGCTCAAAATATCCCAGGTTAGATAATATTTTGCACAACATAATATTTTGAATGTTTCAAGGTGGTATTGATCCAGCAAATGACGATGTGATTTAAATTCAGCAGTACAATATATTTTAATACAGACGAGAAGCGGGATTAATTTTTGTTTCAATTATTAAAAACATAAAAGTCCCCATTAAATTAATACTTCCGTGATTAATATTCAAAAACTTTTTATCAGTTCAATATTCAGCATAATTAGCAGCTCCTGCTCTTTTCTACAGTGGTTCTTCCTGATGGTTTACTTTATTCTTCTTTGATGAGGCCTCACTTCTTTCCAGCAAAGAGCTTTTGACCATTGTTCGCCTCAATCGTCACCAACCCTCTCAAAATATTTAAATAAATCATCCACGTGAGACATTTACCATTGAAATTGCATACTTTAATGATACTGCTAATGTACTCTACTCCATGCACTAAAAGCCAGCACTATAAATTCCTCATTCGACTATTATATTATCCTTCTCAGTATACCCTTGAATATGAATCATCCTTTATCCGAATATATGTACTTTTACCTGAGAAACCACCAGCCATCTCTGAATCTCTGATGACAACTAAATTGAATGATGAATCAACTTTGTCAACCATATATATATATATATATATATATTCAGTCCGCCAGCAGCGTGACGATTCTATATTCCACTACTAATGACGCTATCAATGATCAAAGCTTCCATTAGAGGACCTTCAAGTGTCATGCGTGCATAAAATTTATTCTAATCAGGAGGGGAGAGGGGTAACACTTCCTATATCTCTGGCGTCGGTCCACCATGTTGTCCTATAGGAAGTGGAATCCGTTCCACCAAAGGAGGCTAGTTAGTTAGTGAATTTTTTGATGATTGATGAAATGCTCTGTGCCGGCAGTGTCAGCCATGTATATTCTAGTTCATTGAAATTGATGCACTTACTAGCTATTAAAACCTGCTGTTACTTACGGACAATCATTAATTGCTTGTCTAATGTTTTGTTGCTCACATGCAGTTGAGTAATAAAGTGATATATATTGAATAGCTCTAATATACGATCTCTGCGTATGCTAGAATATATATACAGGGTGACACAGCTAAAAGTTAAGATTTAAATATTTAATAACATTTTATTGAGTAGGGTAGCATTAAAACTTTTGATTTAATTATGTATATGAGTTATTGGCAATTAACTTTCAACCAATTGAATGTGACCTTCATAATTCTTATAAGAGCAGTACTCATTTAGTTTGGTACACACTAATTGCCTTTTTTCTTTTTAGAATGTCTTACTCTGTTGAACAAAGGGCCAAATGCGCTGCTTGGCTAGAATGCATGGAAAGTGTAACTGCAGTACAACGTAAATTCCGAAGTGTTTATGGCAAACATGCTGAAACTCCCAGTGCAGCAACCATCAAGAAATGGCACCAGAAATTAATGAACACAGGAAATGTGCTGGACTCCACCAGGCAGAGGGTTTCAACAGCAACGTCAAGTGAAATGAAGAAAAACGTTCAGCAGCATTTTGCTGAGTTTCCTCACTCCTCTACTCGACGAGCTGCGTTATCATTGCACATCAGTCGTGAATCTGTTCGTAGATGCTTAAAGACAGATAAGTGGCATCCGTATAAAATCCACATACTGCAAGCCTTAAGTGAGGAAGACTATGCCAATCATCTGGCATTTGCCCGTGACGAGTTGATGAGGCTTCAGGACCCAGTCCATGGTAAAAATCTGGTGTTCTCTGATGAAGCACATTTTCATCTCGATGGGAATGTTAATCGGCACAATCATAGGTACTGGGCACAAACTAACCCTCTGTGGACAGCAACGAAGCAACTGCATTCACCAAGAATAACAGTTTGGGCAGCAATTTCCTCCAAAGCCCTCTATGGTCCATTCTTTATCGAAACAAATATCAGCAGTGAGACTTACCTTCAGCTTCTACGGGACCAGTTTTTCCCTTCCCTCACGCGCAATGAAAAGAGGTCGATGATATTTATGCAAGACGGTGCACCTCCACATTGGGGGCTAAAGGTGAGAGCTTGGCTAAATGCAAATTTTTCACAACGTTGGATGGGGCGTGGATCACCAAACATGCCGTGGCCACCTCGTTCCCCGGACATCACGCCTTGTGATTTCTACCTGTGGGGATATATCAAGAGTGTCGTGTATTCTACACCATCTGGAACGATCACGGAGTTGAAGAACAAAATTATTGATGCATTTCAATTGGTGACGCCTGACACGTTAAATGCAGTTTTTGACAATTATAAAGAACGACTTCTACACCTTGTACAACTTGAAGGAAAACATATTGAAGCATATAATTTGTGATTTCCTTAATGCCCTTTGTTGTTCTGTACAATAAAATATTGATTCTGGACTTTTTTTACATTGATTGCATTTGTCTTACATTTTAAATTTTAACCTTTAGCTGTGTCACCCTGTACAATCGAATATGTGAATAATAAGTGTAATGAATTTGGAGAAAGCTATTTTCTTTAGATGATGCCATATTAGAATAATTCCTACGTATCAAACTACTTAAGAGGAAAACCCTCGATTCATAGATTTATATTATGATATATTTCTTCAAGTGATGAATGCTTGATAAAAGTTTAGCCCTATTCCTTACGGATACAAAATTCAAGAGAACCGCAGTCAATAAAGTGTTTTATATGTTTAGAAATGTTTTCAATCACTTCAACTGATGGAAACAAAATCAGAAAATATATATTTTGATTGAGGGCAATCATACGAGATCCCCCAAATGAGATAAAAAGGAACCTCGTCGCGTATCATCCTTTTCATCAATGACGAGCTAGATGAAATTACCATAATCAGATGAAATGATAACGGTAAAGCAACTATCATTACTAACCTAGAACTAAACTAATTTTAAAGCAGGCAAATGCGGGAAAGAATGAAGGAAAGCAAATGAGCGTTTCCTAATTGAATTAAATTTTACAATAAGTAAATAAAAGATGTAGATTTGTCCGATAGGTTTAACAAATTGCATTAAAACAATCTCAAATATTTTTAGGACTTTGCATTTCGTTTCTCTTTAAATAGGAGCATTATCAACAAATGAATTTGTAAGACCCGAAAATGTGCTTGTCTGTAAGACATGTAACTAAATTCAAATGTATTAACTGCATATTGTTTAAAAAATGTCATCATTAATAAATATTTTAGCTGACAAAAATATTACCCTTAATTTTTGTATTGATAAGAAATGAAACTAATGCTTCTTTAAATTACAATTTATTGTTATTACATAAGTAGACAATCAATTTCCTAAGTTTATGAAACATGTTTGATCTTCCTCAATAATGAAGACAATTAACTGATAATGAATTTGAAGAATATAAATGAAAATAACACGCACGCGTGGGTTATCATAAGATCTTTGCTAATAAAATCGTGTGATTTTCATTGCTAATAGCGACTTCCTCACTAATCGCCAAACAAACTATTGCAATGAATCAAATCGCAACATCGATTGTGAGACAAAGAAATTATTTGTACTCAGCATATTGAATAACTTCGAAAGATTTCAGTACATCTTCTGGGACAAGTACGTGAAATTACAAATAATTTAGCTTCAGTGGAAAATAAAATTGAAATAAACTATTGAATAAGAAAAAACTGCGAATTTAACTAAAAATCCCTGACTATCAATACTTCTTTCTCTATTAACTAAACTCAGGACATTTGCTCAAGGTCAACGAGCAATAGAAACATAGTACTAATTAATGGAAGTGACAATCAAATTCCCTACATTAAATTAGCGAAATTGGCAAATAAATTTTTAGAAATTTTACCTGGCGCACCATGACACCAATGAACAAGTTCTGATTGAGACGAACGCCTAGAAATAACTTCAGCAACAGTTGGTTCAAAATTACCATTGGGAGACTGAATCGAAAGAAGGCAATCTAGAGTTCGTTTGACCCTATTACACCAATCCTGATTTAGCAAAATGCATTTTTCACCTAATAACATCTGTATGATAGAGCAAACACCATGGGCAGCGCCTAAATTAGGATCCGTGAATTTAGTATTGATAAAGTCAATGAAATGGACAAAAATTAATAATGAATGAGGTGAGTAAACAGCAATGATTCAAAAACAGTTTACAGCTTTAATACAATTTGAATTTAAAACTACCCTTACATCTATGGGTCTACAAATCTAAAATGATTAAATTCTGATTCTCAAATATAACAAAAAATAAATTCACATAAAATATTGAATTATAAAAGGGTGTTTGTGCCCTGTATTTTATCAATATAGGTATTTCCAAACATTAATAGGGTGTCAACATATCCAAATTTGCAAATTCCAGACTGGAATTTAAGCTTTTTCCATGCAATAAATAAATGAGTGAAGGAAAAATAAATATCACAGCTTACGTGTTTTAGAAATTCATTGGGAAGGCGATTATTCCGAGGTGACATAATCCTAATCACTGTCAATTGATGACACAACAACCATTAAATCTATATAAAACTAACACGTAGTAACGAAAAGTGGATGGTACTACAAGAAGGAACATATTAAAAAACATACACAATATGAGAATCAATAAAAAATAGAATTTCATGGCAGTTCAAGGCAGCAACATTGAATTTTCAGGCAGAGAGAGCACCCTGTATATAAAGAACGCTTGCCTAAATATTGCTCTCCATAATATGCGTATAGAAGAGGCCACTGTGATTTCTGCTCCTTAGCATAGTTATCACCCGAAGTGATCATGTTGAAGCAAATTTCTTTTATTGCGTCCTCGCTAATAATCTAAAAAATCAATTGAAAAAAGCTAGTATTTCAGAATGTACATATTGAATTTGCAATAGATACAAAGTACATGTACATGCGTCATATATAATATATGCTCATTGAGAATGTAAATATGCACATTTACTATAATATCAATCAAATTTGAAGTAGTTTACTGTCAAATAGGCAGCTACTCTAATGAGTGAACAAAAATAATGCATGAAAACTTTTTTCATTTGAAAAGACTCATTTCACACGTTACTGCTTACAGATATATCTCGAAATAAACAACATCAAATTCAATGAAATCACATGACTTCTGGTAATGTTGACTTGATCATTGCCTCAAACTCTATCGGCGATTGGTACTTAGAATCATTCATTGAAAAATTATAAATAACTACCATGTGTTCTTAAAGTTCCCGTGAAAATAATACTAATGTAACTTTTCCAAAAAAAAAGAATTTGATGTTTTCAATTTTTTATTTATTGATTATTCGGATTTCACGTGACCTAAGCAATAGGCAAGTAGCTGATAGAATTGAGTTGGTAAAAAACTATTATTTATATGGACAATCAGTCACAGTTGCAATAAGAAAATTTGCGTCTACTCATAAAATAAAGACCAAGAATGAATACCCAAAGGATTCTACAGTTCGAGATCTTGTGTCAAGGTTTGAAACACATGGTACATTAGTTGATTTGCCAAGATCTGGAAGAGGTTACAGTGCTTCTGAGATTGATGTAGACATGGAAAGAGAAGTAATGGAAATACTGAAAGCAAACGGCCAGCTGCCAACCACTAGAGCAATTGGAAACGAAATAGGACGATCAAATTCTTTTGTTTAGAATATCATGAGGCATTATATGGGTATTTACCCATACAAAATTCAGGTTGGCTAAAAACTGACTCAAGCCCAAATTGAAAAACGCAAACACTTTTCTGGATATGCCTTGCAGAATCTGGATGGAGATGAGTTGAAAAATGTAATGAGATTGTTAATCGGCAGAATACAAAATTTTGGGGTAGTGAGAAGCCAAGTGTCACTGAAACGTCTTCCTTTGGTAAAAAGATTTTGGTGTGGGCTGGTTTTTCAAAAGAGATGAAATTGCCTATTGCTTTTGTGTCTGATGGAACTCTGGATACATTGACATGTTGGATCGCGTAGTGATTCCATTTCTTAGAAGGCATCGTTTGTTATCCAGAGTAATCTTCCAACAAGATGGTGCTAAACCCCACACTTCAAATCGCACCTTGGAATACCTCAACGCCAAATTTCCTGGGCGTTTGATATCTGCCAGAACTAACGTCATTTGGCCTCCAAATAGTCACGATTTAAGTCCCCTTGACTTTTTTCTTTGGGGATACATGAAGAATAAAGTTTATGCACATCCCCGTCCAGCTAACATCAATGATTTGAAAGTGAAAATTGAGCAGGTGTTCGATGCAATTCCACAACTTATGACAAATGCAGCAAATTGTTTTCCAAATAGACTGGGTTCCTGTCTTGTAAATAATGGCACACATTTTGAAAACGATATCGAAACATAAATCCGAGTCTTTTATCTTTCAATGAAAAAAAATATTTTTGTTATATTTTGTTAATAAAAATTTCAGAGCGTTTTGCTTTTCACGGAGACTTTAAGAACACACGGTATATGCAGTAAGATATGCATATTTTATGGGCATGCACGTCAATACGAGACTAAACATTACAGAAGTTATAAGACAAATGTTATACGATTAAGTAACCGTCAAAATCTTAGATAAAGCCCAAGGAAATAAAAAATAGTGATAAAATAAATATAAAAATTTATAAATAATACAATGCAGTGACTGCCAAATTTATTGGTTAAGGTGTCTAGAAATTTAATGCAGGTTTTATGTTGTACTCTACCTTTAGTAAAAATTATCCAATTTTCCTTTTGACCATAAACAATGCACAGAACAAAAACTAATGAACGACAAACCAATTCATGTGATATTTCGTTTTACAATGAAAAATCAAAAAATAATTTGATACATATAGCGTTGCAAAATAAATTGTCTACGGCCATATTAAATAGCTGTATAGAGAATAAAATATTTCATAGTTACATTTTGAGAAATATCGAAAGCTAACCTCAATTTGAAAGTGTTTACGAACCCACTGAATAGCAGCGAGATATCCTGCACGTCCAACGAAGTATTCGTCCGAACCATAGCGATGAAAATTCAAAGGGGATAAAATACGTTGGGTTGCAGCTACCCTTCGAATGGCTGCTTCACTCTCAACAGGACGTTGGTATCGCCATAGTTCTGCGTAAACCAATTGAACTCCAAGATCACCAACCATTAACGCTGCTTGCGATAACGTATCCGCATTTGCTGAAAAAAGTTTCTAAATATGACTTCATATTATATTTAGAAAAAAAACACAAACTATAATTATGCAAGTAAATAGGGTTGGTAAAAAAACGTTTAAAAGAATGTTTTTTTGCTTTTAGACATCCCCAGGTCAAGGTAAAAAAATTTTGCAAAAACACACATAGTAGCAAGCATTGAATTATGATAAACTTATCAACATTCATTTTTGGTTTCATATACGTAAACAAACCGCAAGTTTTGCTATTTTTTTGTCAGAAAATCGGTCATAAAAGTGCGAATGGACGACGAAACGAAACAATTATTTTCCAAATTTTCCAATAAAAATTTGAAAGAAAACATTTAAAACACCTTCCAAAAAAGCAATTGTTTCAAACAGTGTTTAAAACATGTTTTAAAGAGGTCCTGTTTAAAACATGCCAACAAAGTGAGTAAAACAAACGTACCTGCGTCATATCTAAATAAGATGTGGCATGATCCAAGCATTTTTTCGAAAAGTTTGCGTCAAAGGATTTCGAAGATTGTGCATACCAAAGTGCATATGCAATTCCAGCGAGACCAGTGTACACACCTCCTGTGACTTTCTTCTCAGTGTGAGATCGTGGCACGGGAGTTAGTGCTCTCATTATGTGTTCAGCAACAGATATTGCACATTCTAATATCTGATCACGGGGAATCACTACTGGATAGCCAGGGACATAATCTGGCAGCGTATTTTGAAAATAACGCTGGCTATGCATCCCTCTAAAACGTCATAAAATGTTATTGTCACTTCGAAGTCAATAGCAGAACGATTAAAAATATTTAACTAATAAGACAATAACATTTAAAATTCAAACGCAACAACAAACAGTAACTAAGCTAGAATTTTCAATTTATAATTCAGTAAAGTGATCGATACTAAAGTCGACAAAACAACAAACCTTTATTAATAAATAAATCAAAATTAAGTTTTATAAACTAAAAATAAATAATACAATTAAAGGCTAGACACTAAGGCCGTTACATCCTTTCCAGAGTCCATAGGATTTTCCAGGTTCATTTTGCCAAAGTCGAACTGTGCCATCTTCACTACCAGAAGCAAAAACTTCACCATCTGGAGAATATCTAATTGTAAAAAATTAATACACATAGAAATAATAAATATCTTATGGATTTTTGTACCACACATCCAAATTTCAATTTATACACAGTGTGCACAAGCCGTCCTAGTTATGCAGAATGTATATATATATATATATATATAGACGAAAGTTATCCAACTTTTCTTACTCTAAATTTATGGCGCTGCTAGAATATATACATGTATATATATTTTTTTTCTCATTTCTTAACCCTAAACGGACTGATGGGACCGATTCGGCCCCATGTTGTTTTTTGTCCATAACTTTGCTTGAGATTAATTATTTTAGTTAATTTTTTCTGACTTTCCCAAAAATAATCTGGGCACAAGATAAAGTGTCAAAAGGGGTCTGAAAAAATTCATTTTAGAAAAAATTTAAAAGTTTTTGGTGCGACATGCATTTAAAATACTCAATATCGATACATTTATACAATTAAATAGATTGAGTCATCATTGTTAAGGATCAGGCTTGTCAACAAATTTGGTAGGATGAAAAAATTCTTATACGGACGTGGCCCTATATACTTTAATTCTACGATCAATTTTTATTGATTTGTTGTACCTGAGCCCACCGTAGCAATAATATATTAGCAACAAAATAGTTTTTCTTATAAAATAAGGGTTTTAGAAGGTCTGTGGTAAAAATCAGTATCATTCATTCCTCAGAGGAGGTGCCAGTGGGGAAAACATAAAACACAAAAATATGAAATTTAAATACAGCTAGACAATGATTAAATATGATTACGTACCATACAAAAAAGTGGCCTAAATTACTAGAGGCATTGATGTTGAACCCGGCTGAAAAATGGCAACCTTCTGGGGTGGGGCAAGGTGGGTTACGGCCTGTGAAAATTTTTAATTATTTTTTAAGCTTTTTTAAATATTGATCTTGAAAATGACCTTAATATATAACATTATGTTACGTATTTGATTTTTGAAACATAAATAAAAATTCCGCCATCATAAAATTACTTTTATATGTACTAGGATATAAATGCATTTTCAAATAGATACAGGTTGAATCGTAAGTCACATCAAATACATTTTTAAATTATCTACATAGTATAAGCTTGACTGCAATGAAATGAAGCAATTTTGAATACATAACAAAGCAAATTACTAATGTCACAAAAGTTTTCAAAGAAACCACGATCTTCCTGAATTACAAGCTGACATTTTTGCGAAAGAATATTTACTGGCGGCGCAATTCAATCATATTTATTCATCAATTTTCTGAAGAATGTTGTTCTTCAGGTCATCAAGGTTTTGTGGTATAAACGCACGGTAGACACTTGCCTTCAATACACTCCACAGATAATAAGCCATTGGAGATAGATCTGGTGATTTTGATAGCCATCATAGTCTCACAGCACTGGAAATGATACCATTTGCCAAAAGCTCAATTTTGGAGAAATTCCTGGCTAGAAGAGAGAAATGAGGTGCAGCTATTTTTCTTACTGAAACAGTGGATTAACAAAACTATGCAAACATGGTATGAACGCCTTTCCTCAAGTTATGTTTTAAGATGAAGCTATAATGGTACTACAATGGCTACCAATAATATCAGATTTATCTTCATGGATTATTATCTGAGGGGTTAATTGAAAACACATATCTACCATGCTTTCATATCACAAAATCTTGATGACCTGAACAACAAAATTGAAGTGACTTATAATCTACCATCTACAAAATTGTTTGCTGTTTTAACTGAATGCAAATGTTAATAAAATAGCGTTACAAAGATATTTGTGAACAATATAGATACTATCAAATACAAGAGAAAATTTTGCAATTACTTAATTTGAAATTGCATAAAATACAAAATATTATTAAAAGTTTTTCAATTTTTCAGCGATTATGAGACTCTATTCCATGAAATTAACATAGGATAATTTAAATTAAGCACCAATATTATTGACGTTGTGTGAAAGAATATAAGTAAATATTCGAAGAAGTCTCTCAACATCTTCACTAACAAAGCTTTCTCTGGTATGAATCTGAAAAACAGTTGTATTTAGAACAATTTCGCAAATTGGTCATGATAAATACAATGTTATCCTAATGAAAGGGAGAGTAAATAATACAATATTACAAAAATTTCATCATAGTTTATATATTTGTTGATGACTTCATTTGCATTTCAAATCTGTAAAAATTTTCCTATTTAAAAGAGCAGATAGCTGAAGCTCAGTCACTTTTATAAAAATGTCTAATCCTATTCAAAATTTTGGAGGGGCACGTGTCCTTGGTTAAGCCTCTGGTGAATATGTAATGCTGGCTAAGCTTGAGCGTATTTTTTTGTTTTCCAGTTAGAGTAAGTTCTTAACAATGATTAGAAGGAATATGAGCTAAATAAACTGCTTCCTTCAAATGTAAGGCTCCATTCATTTAGGTTCTTTTTCACCTTTATTTTTCCTAATATTGCTGACGTCACAACTTCATTTGCATATAAAATCGCAAACAATGAGTATATTTTTTTGAAAATTAGCAAAGATGTATATCAAAGGTGTATCCTTCACTGTGTTAAAGCTCATTACTTTATCTTTATTAGTTTTGAAATAAAGAAGGGAAGGGCGATTCGCCCCCCTTAGTGCGTTATTGACATTTTATACCTCAGTGCGTTTAGGTTAGGGTTAAGTTCTGTAGCCCATTTCAATGTATTCATTAATTATTTATGATATTTACACGTAGTGTATTAGTTGCGTGCATGACATTTTCTGTTGGTGTGTATAATTCTACTATTAAATATTAAACTTTTAAAGTAAGCATACACATTTTTACACTATTGTCTTTGGTATGAAAGAAAAGATCAGCGTTCGAACAGTTTTCTAAAATATCTAACCAAATTGTCTCCAATGTATGAGTTTTATTATCATATTTAAAAAATGTAACAGCATGAATAGTTTTAGTTGCTGTACAAAACTACATTTTGGATGCGAATGGAAATACAAACCTAACACAATGAACTGGTCCAAAGTGCCCGCGGTTCACTTCAAGTTCTTCGAAGTCAATGGTACCATAGCGATTGACAAGGTGATTTTCAGCACCAACCACAAAATGTGAGCCGTTGGGATGGAAAGCGGCAGAATAAGGCTCAAATGAAAGCTCTAGTTCTGACATGGGTTTTAAAGCAGTAGCCACTGAAAATATCTGAACAGATTTTCCAACGCAAATCAATAATGACTCACTATCTTTAGCCAATTGGATATCCTAAACAAAACTTAGCAAGGCTTTTCAAAAAATACACTAAAATATGTAAAGAAATCTATATGTGAAACAAAACGATTTTTCATTTTCAAATAAATGGAAATAATTATTGAAAGCGCATATAATTCGACAATTCTGGTTAAGATTTAGCAAATGCAAGATTATGAGGATAGTTATGCGATAAAAATTATTATTCCTAATTCCCAATGACACTGTGATTATAACAACTCTCAAAAACTATATCTGAACAATCAAAATCCAGAAGTATTCAGAAAGTTTCGCAATGTGTACATATTGATATTGACTGAAACACAGATAATGGGTTAATAACTTCAGCTGAAATTAAAATTAACATACGATACATTTCAATAAATGTCCACTTGTGACATATTGTTATGTTGAAACGAAATGATGCAAACATGTTTAAGTGAATTCTAAATGCTTATAAACAATGTTTGGTCCTCTTCACTATGCATTTTGAGGCACTCAGTCTCTTTCAATGCAAAAAAACCTGAAATTTAAAGTAAAAATCAACTAACTTACAGAATTTTTCATCAAATTTAAACAAATATATATAGTTTTTGAATAAAATTTTACAAAGAAGTTCACACCTTCAACTAATTTATGCAACCAAGATTTGAGGAATTTTATGAAATGAACATAGGTTTGATAATACTAATTTGAAATTATTTTCTAGATTTTCCTTTAAAATAACAAAAGAGGATATAAGAACTGGTAACAATTACCCAATTTCATGTAATCCCAACCCCCTTCAGCTTCTCTAACAATTTCTATTTCATTTGCAACTTCACGTAATTGATTAGATTGAATAATCCAAACCCAGCAATTTCAAACTTTCTGACTGAAAGGAAAAAAACGCGGCCAATATGGGTCTAGACCTACATGTAGTTTCAAGCCTGAAAACAATAATAGCAACAACTAACTCCAACTATTTTCCTTTCAGTAGACAGATTGCTAAAACCTTATTAATGTGTGTGGAAGGCAAGATCAGAGATTTTTGCGACTGAGGCATATTATAACACATAGATAAACTAGGTTAATTCTAAATGATACGTAAAGGACACCCCTATATTTCTTGGTGTTGACTCATTCTTCAGACTTTCGACTAAAAATTTGCAATGTCCAAATAAAAAGAGAAGAATATTGTAATAGTTGTTGTGTAACACAAATATATATAAACATATATATATTTATATATATATATATATATATATATATATATATATATGTTATATATGTATTATGTAATATTTATATAATTCTATCGATTGGTGTAGAGCATGATAAAATTTGATAAAAAAGGAGATATTTGTATATATTAAGAAAATAGACAAAAGGCTAAAGGCATTGAATGCTAAATGCTATGAACTAATCGATTTGATTTCAATATATTCTTAAATCGAATTAAGTGTTATAGGGAATGATAAATTTTCAAATTGATATCCGAAAACTTCTAGTGAAATTAGGGAAGTCCACAAACCATCAGCATCAGACATTATTATTCTAATATATAATACTAATGCACTAAGATCACAGAATCAATTTTTATTAAGAAGCAGAAACCTAATTTAAATACTAAGTTTCATTAAACTTTCCATTTATTTTAGTTAATTTTGATTATTTTTAATGATTTGTAAATTTTTTATATATTGAACTTTTATGCATAACTATTTAATCGCATTAGAGACTATATCTCACAAATATAAATATAAAGGACTACTTAAGCAGCTCAAACGTCTGTATGCGCATAATATATTCCTTTTCATCAATATATTTGATGAAATGTGTAGAAACGAAATATGCGTCAACGCTATTGGTAAAAATCAACTGCAACATGACATCATATAATACGTTAAATATACTGTAAGCCTATGTGCAAAAAAACATGAGTCTAACGTAAACGTGATGGAATCATTCTACAGCGGAGGTATTACTTATGGACAAAAAAGCTTATCCAGGATCTGTACTCTGTAAATTTTCTATATAAACAAAAATTTAATTGTTTACGTTGGCATATTTTGGGCTAATGAAATTTGAACCTTAACCAAACTCTATAAAAGATAGCGTGATGGATAATGAAATGAATTTTGGAGAAACACATATTCCAAAGATCGCAATGCAATACTTTATCTGTGAAATTATGATGTAGATTTTTAGTGATTTGAATGTGCGACAAAGTTGGAATCGGGTACAGAATTTGCAACCAAAACCGAATCGAATTTTTAAACACGTACCCAAAATCGAATGTACCCGAAATTTCCTAAAATGTAAAGCATCTTACCCGAATCCTATCCGAAATACCGGATGGCAAAGTGACCTTCAAAATTTCAGACGAATGACAATGTACTGTTCCCTTGTAGACTTTTAATGCATTGCTTATAATATTAAGTTCCACTCTTCGGTCGTTTCCTGATAAGAAAAGAAATCTAATGAATATTAGAAATAATTATCGAATTAATGCCTTCTTAGGGCACTTTTAAGTAGCTCACCCGAATCCGTACCCGATTTTTCTATTATTTTGTACCCTAGACTGAACCGAACCAAACCGTCGGTTCTCGAACCGATTCCAACTCTGAGAAATGTAGGAAAACCTGTTACCTTTATATCGAAGATTTATACCCATAGGTTGTTCATGTGTGAACTTTATTTGGGCATAGGCATAGTTGGACGCGGATGCAATTTTTTATAACCACATTGTACAGTGAACTGTACAGTTAAGACTCTCAAATCTCCGTAGCTCTCACCTGGTGCAATATACTGATAAAATATCGAAGCTCATGATTTCATTAGAATGAGTTTTAGTTGATATTGTAACCTGACCCATCCTTTCCAAACTTAACCCAACCCCTTGCCAACATTTGAATTTACCCTACCCAACCTATATATATATATATATATNAGTGAGAGGGATTTTTCATCTGCGGGAATGATCATTACGAAGAAGAGATCCATGATAAGCCCATCTCATGTGAACAACATGGAAATTGTGCGATCGGCGATTATCTGACTAATATATTTTCAATTTAATAATATTTGTTTATTTATAAGACATAATACACTGGCTGTAATCACTGTATTTACTGGAGAAATTTAAAAAAATTCTAAAAACCAAATTTGTTGCCGAATGTGAAAATGTGCAGCGCCGTGACTAATTATATTTTTAAAAACCCGTGCCGTGGCCAAGAAATATTTTGGCAACTCCGTGCCGTACCGGGCCGCGCCTAAAACCCTCCGTGCCGGGTCGTGCCTTCAAAAAACCAGGCGCGGTTGCAGCTCTGACCACAATATATATATATATATATAATTAATATTGTATGTGAAACAAATGCCCATCCGCGCCGCAACTCATGTGGTATTTCAAATTCCGTACCCGTACTCAGCGTTAGACCGTGCCTTCATTTATCGGCACAAGCACGTCACGAAAGGACACAGTTAGGCACGAGCATGCCACGGCACGAAATTTAAAAAAAATTTCAAGCACAAGCCCGGCGCGGCACGGTACGACAATTAATAATTTTGTCCTTGAATCTAAATGGATCCTGGATTAAACCTGTATGAATAACATATTTTTGGAGGCAAATTGTTTCAATTGTATAACAAATTGTTCAAGAAACAAAATTTTCGATTATGTTGATTTGCAAATTAATAGATTTAGAATATAATAATTGCAAATATATTTCATATGTATGCTAATGTGGGCACGGATAAGGTACGAGCACGGCACGGCATGATTCCAACACTGCCCCACCACATCCGCGTGGATTCGGGTAAAATCGCGTTAATCTTTAGGCATGAAAAAAATCTTAACATATCTTAATGAAATCAAAATATCGGCAAATACAGTAAAATTACTCCAGTAGTTGACAAATACGAATAAATTGGCATAAAATGTAATTGAGTACTCGGTCTATCCAAAGATAGTGAAATAGTAATCATTAAGTTGGCGCATTATACGAGTCATGTTATATATGACTTGGACACACTAAACATACAGAATGTACCTGTTGATATTAATCCAAATGCACTAGCACATAGAAAGCAAATGAGATAACCTACCGTTGATACAGATACGCACATTGAATACTCGAGTGGCAGTGACTAGTTCAAACGGTGTAAACTTTTTTTGTTTCAAACTGCCAATCCAATTAAATTTTGCGAGTTTTTGCAAATTTTCGAACTCGAATTCTGCATTAAAATTTACAAAAAAGTCGCATCCCATTTTCCAATGCTACAAACATCGAAGTAAATGCTATGCCACAACATGAAATATTAAGAACATCCAATTCACAATTTCCAAATTTTTCTACAGCAAAGACGACATAAAGACAAGGTTATTGAATAAACAGCAGCAGCAGGTTTATATGCAGCAATATTTTTAATACATGCATTTTAAATATTTATTTGCAATCTTTTTATTGATACTTTTATGAAAACATTTTTATGGATAACATGATTATTCTCACACTTCTATCTTCAATCACCTCATTTTAGGTTTTGAGCCTCGTTTTCCAACAGAATTTCAGTATGAATTCATTGGTGCAAAAGGTCAGGATATTGAGATATATGCAGATTACTTCGGCTCGCCCAATCCATCAGTCACTTGGATAAAAAATGGAAAAACCGAGAAGGAATCAAATTCTGCAATTTTAGAAAAATATTCGCGGTCCTTTTTTACAATTTTGTATGACTGCTTGACAAACAGCATGCCTAAAAAATTTTTCTCTTAGGAATTTGCAATCTAACAACAGCGGAAATTACACATTTCGAGCATGCAATCAAAATCAAGAAGACATCGAAAGCTGTATTTGGAGAAATCTATCCGTATATTTAGCAGAAAATTCATTAACAACCTTTCAAAACAATAGCCGTTTATATATTACCGAAAAATCACCGTCTGTTAATATCACATTTAAGGTATGGACTTAACCCATACAACTTGAGTTTTCAAACACATATGCAAATTTTTGGGTTCACTAATAATATATATATATATATATATACTGTATATATTAATATACATATATATATATATATATATATGTATATATATATAAATAAATTGAGTAAATTTACTTTAGATCGATAAAAAAGTAAAAAAGAAAAGAGTTGCTGTTTTTAGAAATGGTAGACTCTACTTTACTGATGATTATATGCATGGTCTACCCAATGGTGCTAGTGTTACAGCTCAAGTTGATCATGATATAATCACTGTTAACATTACAATTTTGAACAGTATTCCATTTGTAAGCAAGGAGCTCCTTAATTATTCAGTGAAGGTAGAAACCGATGTTGACGAGATTCAAGTAAACTTTCAAACAAAACTATGCCGTAAGTATATTAAATTTCAAATTCTATTAATAGAGAAAAAATTTTCTGTATTAAATTTAGTGCAAAGTAAGCTGAGTAAGAATTATCACACCAACTAAGGCGAAAAAATGTAATATGTACATTGGCGTAAGTGTAATATCAAACTTATAATGATATAACATGTTGTAAGACGTCTTAAGATACGTCTTCTAAACCTTGTATAAAACACCATTTCTAATCATTGCTGAATGCCATCTAGTGTCTACCAAAGAATGATCTGAAACGTCTTCTAAACGTCTTCTAGATGTCTTCTAAACGTCTTCTATACGTCTTCTAAACGTCTTCTAGACATCTTCTAAACGTCTTCTAAACGTCTTCTAGACGTATTCTAAACGTCTTCTAAACGTTTTCTAGACGTCTTCTAGACGTTTTCTAAGTAATTTTTAAGCTATTTCTAGGCTATTCATAAGAGTTTTGTAAACAATTACCAAATGTTTGTTACAATTTGGTACGGTTTTTTAATTGTCCACATCAGTGACTCTCTTTGTCAAGCAAATTCAATAGTGCATGAATGCGTTTACATTTGTTCATCATGATGAAATCGTTTGACGAATTCAATAGATTCCTAATATAAACTCCCCATAGAATTGAAAGCAAATGTTAATTGAATAATCGGAATATGCACATTAACATGAACTTGCAAGTCAAAATATAACTGCCACATGTAATGTATAAAAATAAATTATATAAATATTGAGTGGGCTGTCAGAGGCAGACATTATTTAACATAATATTTTGCTTATGCGCTAACCGTGGTAGTGAAATTTCACCAACAAAGCATGCTTAAATTCATATCTTGTACGAGGAGGGGTACAATTATCACACTATAGCTGTTAAAATGGGCGTGTCGGTATCTTCGGTATCCAGAAGTGTTACTTGCTATCGGCAACTGCAAATTTTTTCCTCTCGCAAGCGGTCTAGAAGACTAAAAGTGACAACCCCTTAGACTGGCAGTCTCATTCACCGTAACGTCATCAATCAACCATTCTCTTCATCTTCTTAAGTCAAAGCAAATCTAGGTGCGGTAGTGCAGAATGTATCAAAACGCACCAATACGCGTCGATTGAATACTACATTTGACCTTCCATCGTGCAAACCAGCAGCTAAACCCCGATTGTCTTCAAAGAATATTCGAGACAGGTTGTACTTCTGCAGGCAATACCAACACTACACCCCTGAGATATGGCATCAAGTAATGTTTAGTGACGAATCCAAGATTTGCCAGTTTACATCATACCGGCCACACATTCGACGACCAAGAAACCAAAGATTCAACACACATTACATGCAACAAACTGTCCGCTCAGCACCTTCTGTGATGATTTGGGGTGCTATAACTGCGAATGGGCGTGCTGGTCTGCATTTTGTTCCTCACAAAGAGACAGTCACAGCCAAGGCTTACCTCAAAATAATTCAGTAGAAAGTTCCCATGTTTATGAAGCTTCGCGAAACATCTGTGCTACACCAAGATGGTGGTCCTTGCCAAAACTCCAAAGTTGTGAAACAGTGGATTGCATCACAAGACTTTCGGCTGCTTGAGAACTGGCCGAGAAACTCCCCAAACCTCAACGTCATAGAAAATTGCTGGTATCACATCAAAAACTGTGTGAGGAAGCGCCAATGCACATCACTCGACGATCTGAAGGAGCAAATTATAGTGGCATGGTGCACAGAGATTACTGATGATTATTGTAGAAAGCTGGTCGAGTCAATGTCAAATCGCATTGCTGCGTGTTTGGCAAATAATAGCGGACATACAAAATATTAGTGAGTTTTTCTGAATTAACTATTTACTTTCTACACGGTGTTATCATATTGTTCCTAAATCGTGTTATTATATTGTTTCTACATTGCGTTTTTTAATGTAAAATACAAAAAGTTCTATATTTGGAAAGTGTTCCCAAACTTTTGGCCAGTACTATATATATATATATATATATATATATAACTGAATCTAATGAGAATAATAAATCTAAATATAATCTATCTTGATTATTATTAATTTTTGTGTATATGTGCACTTTATAGTATGACATATTTCTTATAAAATATTTATGGGCAAATTTCGTTTAGCAAGGTTATATGCACCACGACTTGAAGAAGATTTTCTTTCCAATCAGGGCCATTATCCGTGCGCTCCTATTAACTGTGTAATTCTTGAAGCAAAAAGTTCTTTGACGAATGACACCTATATTGAACAACAAAGGATCGTAATGGAAACATATAACTATCTTCTTGATTACCCAAAAGGAAAAGGTGTTCGATATAAATATAGAGCGCGCTTTGACACGGAGCTTGGAATTGGACCTCCTAGTAAAGCATATATCGCAGATGAATCGGAGGGCGGTAAGTACTTTTTATTGAAAATTAGGATTATTTGGAAAATATATTTATTTTTTTTATGTAGACAATTATTATAAAATATATTGGATACACGCTTATGATGAAATACAATGTGTTTTCTCTGGCAACGGTTACGGTCTGCTAATGGTCAAGCCGTGGCCGCAGAACTCTAACCTATTTTTCACACATATAATGTATTCTATTAACCCTGGATCATCCAATTTGACTTCCTAGCTCAAAAGCCCATGTATTTTTAAACTAGTAAGCCTGCAAAGCTATAGGTTTTCACCTATGACTTCCTTTTTTGTAAGGCAAAACTTATCTTGTAGATAAAAACTAACTCGAAATAATTGCACCTAAAGCAAAACTTACGACCTCCGAAAGTGTGGTTCTTGTATTTTAATTAAAATTGACTAATTTCGTTCACATTGGCGATTTTTTATCATCCGCTTTTTTATCAGAAAAAGCGGAGTTGGAAGAGCGTTCAGACTATCGATTTTTTATCAGATGATAAATTATCATCTTTTGATTGACAGTAAGAAAAACAACAACATCTGTTTATGGATTGGTTTGCATTGGAATGTAAACAATGTTTGCACATTTTGAAGTTGAAATATTTCAACCACAATAATTTACGTTTTGGAAGTCTGTTCCCTACTTGAGAAGTAAGCAATTAGTTTCAAGTAGCTATTCGACTAGTTTTAGTACCGTTCAGACTATCGACTTTTATCAGCTGATAAATTATCAGATGACAGTAATCTGGCTGTTTTGCCAAAAAATCGGATGGAGCGTTCAGACTATCGACTTTTATCACCGATTTCTTGACAGATGATAAAAGTCGATAGTGGGAACGCACCTTAAGGCAAACCTTATGACCTCCGAAAGTGTGGTTAAGTTTTGCAGTAAGAAACAAGTCATAAGGGAAGACTTATTGTGTAAACCTCATGAGTTCTTGTATTTTAATTAAAAGTCTACTGGATTGGAAGTGAAGTTATTTGAACTTAATGTAAATAAATGGTTTTGCTTTCTGTAACTACCCGTCAACAGAATCGTTTTTAAGGCGACATTACATAATATAATTGGCAAAGTACACACGAAAAAGGTAGCAAGTAAAACATAGGCCCGTTTACACGTACCCGGTAAGTTTTCCCTTACGACATCTCCCTATTATTAAGACAAAACCTTAGCTCGAGATAATTGCTCGTAAGAGAAAACTTACGAACTCTGAAAATGTTGGTAAGTTTTGCGGTTAAGAAAATTAGTCATAAGGGAAACCTATCATGCAAACGCAAATTAGGAATCCCTTATGAGGTTTATATTTAAATATGAAGTCTGATTGGAAGAAAGCTATTTGAACTTAACGTAAAGTAAACCAATGGCATTGCTCGCTGTAACTACCGGTTTAACAAAAACGTTTGCAAACAACATTACGTATTAAAATTGACTAAGTAAATACAAAAAAGCTGTAAGAGAAAACTTACGAACTCTGAAAATGTTGGTAAGTTTTGCGGTTAAGAAAATTAGTCATAAGGGAAACCTATATCATGCAAACACAAATTAGGAATCCCTTATGAGGTTTATATTTAAATATGAAGTCTGATTGGAAGAAAGCTATTTGAACTTAACGTAAAGTAAACCAATGGCATTGCTCGCTGTAACTACCGGTTTAACAAAAACGTTTGCAAACAACATTACGTATTAAAATTGACTAAGTAAATACAAAAAAGCTGTAAGAGAAAACTTACGAACTCTGAAAATGTTGGTAAGTTTTGCGGTTAAGAAAATTAGTCATAAGGGAAACCTATATCATGCAAACGCAAATTAGGAATCCCTTATGAGGTTTATATTTAAATATGAAGTCTGATTGGAAGAAAGCTATTTGAACTTAACGTAAAGTAAACCAATGGCATTGCTCGCTGTAACTACCGGTTTAACAAAAACGTTTGCAAACAACATTACGTATTAAAATTGACTAAATAAATACAAAAAACTTACTGTGAGAGACAACTGACGTACTAAGATAATGTTAGTAATTTTTTCGTAAAAAAAAATAAGTCATAAGTGAAAATTTATCGTGTAAACGGGGCTTTACCATGTAGTCGCAGCTGATATTCAGTAATCTAATAATTGCTTCGAAAATAACGATAAAATCCTGGAACAACACTTATCGTGTGAAGGGGGCATATTGATGAAGATTTGTCAGACATTGTTTGTCGCAAATTTGCATTATTCTAATAAACATTTAAAATGTTTTGTTGTAACACAATCCCAATTTAGTTCCTGATATGGAACCGTTTCACTTTACAGATGTTGTTAGAAGACCTACTATGTTACTTCTTAAATGGGAGGTACGTAAATTTTTTGATTTACATTACTAGAAGTTGGTGTAAAACATAAATCTCTTTTCTACCACTACTGAAATTTGGAGAACTAAAAAAAAGTGTTGGAGCATGTCAACCCCCCTTAGGTTGATATGATTACTATAAATACTTAGCTGATAAAAACTAAAACAAATTATAGTTCATCTGTAAGTAACAGACTTGTCAAAGAGCCGACATTTCCAAACTCGGCTCGGCTCGGCTCGCCACATAAAATCTTTGAATGAGGCTCGTTTTAGCTCGGTATTTTTTTAAAAATATTGTGCTTAAATAATTTTTTTACATAGCTCTTCTATTATTTAATAAACATTTCTTATATAAGATTATAGGAAAGGCATACTGACTGCAAAAAATAAGAAAAATCTCCATAATCAAATTAACAAGCAGAACTATAAACTTGCTTTGCCTAAAATAGACTCATTTTGGGCTCCTTGTATATCAAATACTGTGCTCTAGCTCGGCTCGGATCGGCTCGGCTCGTTAGAAGCTCGGCTCGTTGACAAGTCTGGTAAGTAAGTAATTTACATTTACTTACATAGATTAATAATATTATATAGAAGAATGTACTATAGGGTGCTCAAAGACGATGTTAGTGTTTTAAATATCTATAAATGTTATACGAGAATAACGAAATACTACTTCTTGGAAGCAGAAATTACAAAATTTCTTTTGAGGTATACATTTTTCGTCTAATGGTTGTAAGCTATGTTAAACTTTATTCATTGCTTACATTAATGTTGCAGTTAACAGAATAAATGGATTGCAATAGTTGAAGTAAAAATTATATTAGAAGCATCAAGGGATCATGGAGGTAGTCAGGTAACATTAGGAAATTCAACAAAAATGAATATCAAAAACTAGAACAAAGCCAACTTGAAGTGGACAAAAGTATAAAAAAACTGTGAAACATTTAGCTCGTGGGAGAAAAAATTCGAAATTCAAAGACAAGAAAGATTGCAAAGTTGCAATTAAAAAATCATCAGTAATAACAATCCTAATCAAGGATTTGAAATTGTTTTGTTACAAAATTCTACTCACACCCTATTTTGATACTATAGTATTGAGTCTATGTTAAAGACCACCCTTTTCATCTAAAACTATCCACCATAACATCAATAATCAGCTGTCTGAAAAATTGTTGATGCTATAGCTGTGATTGATAACTTTTCTGTGGAAATAAATATATTTATCGCATTTCATCTTTGGAATTTTGAATTACCATTGTAAGATAATTACAATAAAACCATTTTTCTTTCCCGTAATTGTTATTTTATCGTTCTATTTGCAATAATTAAGTAGATTAGTCCATTTCCATTTCTCAGCAATTGTAATAATTGTGATTTGCTTGACTTCTTCTGAGGTGAAACCTTGCTTATGCGACACTGATATCTAAAAGTAGTCCTTACTGGTTAGAGAATAATCTATATCCATATTAGTCACCTTTAATTTTTAAAATTCCATAGTTTTACTTAGAGAACTTATTCTACAATTACCATAGCTTTCATCGGGTGTTTTACTAATTGCTTCAACGGTTTTGGTGATCCAGGCTAAACACTTGGTGAGACACAGATTTACATTTAACTTCTTTAAACCTAGAAGACTTTAGATTGAGTAATATCAGAGCAGTGGTTATTATGAATGTATATACCACCTGTTGTTTATCTAATTTATAAAGAGAATTTGATTAAGTTGACGCAGAAGCATCAAGGGATCATGGAGGTAGTCAGGTAACATTTAGGAAATTGAACAAAAATGAATATCAAAAACTAGAACAAAGCCAACTTGAAGTGGACAAAAGTATAAAAAAACTGTGAAACATTTAGCTCGTGGGAGAAAAAATTCGAAATTCAAAGATAAGAAAGATTGCAAAGTTGCAATTAAAAAATCATCAGTAATAACAATCCTAATCAAGGATTTGAAATTGTTTTGTTACAAAATTCTACTCACACCCTATTTTGATACTATAGTATTGAGTCTATGTTAAAGACCACCCTTTTCATCTAAAACTATCCACCATAACATCAAAAATCAGCTGTCTGAAAAATTGTTGATGCTATAGCTGTGATTGATAACTTTTCTGTGGAAATAAATATATTTATCGCATTTCATCTTTGGAATTTTGAATTACCATTGTAAGATAATTACAATAAAACCATTTTTCTTTCCCGTAATTGTTATTTTATCGTTCTATTTGCAATAATTAAGTAGATTAGTCCATTTCCATTTCT
>CABFPE010000147.1:555829-567264 GCA_900660155.1 Hofstenia miamia | reverse complement strand
TTGTTGACTGAACAATTTGTGCAAATATGTAATAATCAGCAGTAAAA
Source organism: Hofstenia miamia (assembly GCA_900660155.1). Classification (NCBI taxonomy): domain Eukaryota; kingdom Metazoa; phylum Xenacoelomorpha; order Acoela; family Hofsteniidae; genus Hofstenia; species Hofstenia miamia. The sequence goes on along the minus strand of CABFPE010000147.1, from coordinate 567,217 downwards.
TCTGTGGATTTATCTGATTGTAAGAATTCTTTAATTTCATCTGGAACCCACCCTTTTGACGTGGATAGGGACGACTAGTAGTATCAACAGAAACAACTTTCTTAAAATCAAAAACTGACGGAACAGGCGATAATCCATAGAGTAAGCGCTTTCTACCATTTGTATTTCCACTCTTACTAATATACTTATCCAAGAAATGACGATCACAAACAAAAGAATTGGCTGTAACTTTGTATTTATGTCTGCAAATACCAGTAATCCACTTGTTTTTCAGTTGTTCGTCTTTGGGAAATAAAAACTGAGCATGTATTGATTTTGAATCATATCCACTACGACATTGTGGTACACAACATTTCTTCCCCATAATGAACAAATTAAATGTCGTGTTTGTTACACCAGAGTAGACTGAACTAATAAATATTGTTGTAATATGAATCAAGGGCAAAGAAGGCACTTAATCGGAGAGTGATGTTGTTTATTGATTGACAAACTCGGAGAAAAATATTTTAACGCATTGCTTAATTTCTTATCGCCTCCTATTTAAATTGAGTACTGCAGATGGCCTGGCCGTGCTTTAAGTATACCCTGTATATATATATATATACATTGACCAATTTTTGTACCTTGTGAAATGCCTGCATGCACCCTTTTCCAATCCGAGACTGTACCGTCAGGTAGCCGCACTTTTTGTCTGCGATTATATAAAAAAGATGATATCTACTGAACAATCAATGGAGTAACTCCGATTTCATGCAGAGAGATATAATTATCAGATGACTAACAAAGTCAAACGCTTTTTTAAAATCCAAAAAGAATATTCGTAGGTAAGAGTTCTTTGTTTCTAGCAGAGACAACCAATAGTGTACAACTTCAATTAAAGCATGAACTGTAGAACGGCCAGGTGTTCCTGCAAATTGTCTGGGATCTAAAAATGCTAAAATTTTAGGCTTTAGTTCTTTGTCAATAATAATTTGTTGAATTAATTTAGATACTGAGTGAGTTAAAGATATTGGACGTATATCCGTCAATGGTGTAATAACAGGTTTAACCTTTTCAAGGGGAATAACACCTGCAGCAACAAATGGTTCTGCTGAAGAATCATACAAAGAAGATTCTATCAAAATACAAATTGACTTTGCTAGTTCATAACTAAAACTTTGCAGAATCCAATTGGGCAATACATTAGAATTATGATCTGAACCACGGAAGCTTTTCGAACAGGAAATTTCTTTAACATATGAAAAATCATCATTTCATCACATATTATTTCACAATTGTGATTACTTCTTATTTGTGGAGAAATTTGTTGGAAAAGACAAACAGCTTTAAATTAATTTCATTAGCAAGGCCACTCGCCGACAATTTTTTTGAAGGATGTTTTATATTTGATGCTTTGTTTCGAAAGTCCTAAAAAGTCAGGTTTGCAACCATAGTAGCACACAACTCCTTTTATGACATCATCATAATGAATCTAAGAAAACTGACTATACACTTATTTTGAAAATAATGGTGAGATTACATTCTTTCCTAGGCGGAAAGTTCTTTGCAGGTATCTGTAATGGTCTATCATGGCCATTGATGGAATTATTTAAATGATAACTGTTGGAATTTGTTTCTTCATCCAGCATTTCTGAAAAATTTTCTTCAATTATACTCTTTGGAACTGGACTTGAATCGTCAACATTAATTACATCACTATGAAGTTTTTTAAAAAATTTTCAATATCCATAATTGTTTTCAAGACTAAAAGAAAAAAAATCAATTATGTACACAATGGTACCTTCATTTCAAGTAATTTAATGCAACCAATTTGCCATACAAAATGATATATTCAATAGTAGGGGCGCAATGTTCTTAGTGTAGTACTTATTCCGTCAACCCAGACAGTGTTCTACTCATGCCCTATTTTCTATTCGGATTGATTGCAGTCAAAATTGTATTTATTTGATTTTTAGATTAAGAAGACATCAAAAAATTTTCAGACACTTAATTATAGGATATCCCAAAAAATATTATCAGATCGCTTACTTATTATTTGTAAAGCAATTTCTATTTCAAAATTATTTTATTCTATTTATATAGTTAGTCATCTCAGCTAAATTCAAATTGCAATAAGAAGTTTCTTAGGTACATGAACTTAAATACTTGTATCATATCTACATGTCTCACCTAGTTCTATGCAGCCATTGCTAAGGCTGACTGAGAAACGATGTTTCTCGTTGGCGCAACCATTAGTGAGCTAATTCCCATGTTCAACAGCTTCTGTCTAACATCAATGAGCCCCTTTGCAATAGCAGACTCATCAATACCAGAGCTGAATGCTGTACGCATAATACAGTATGATTTTGTTTGACTTACTGCTACTAACTGCTTCACTTGCTAAAACAATCTAAAAGTATACCCATTCCCAATTTTCTAATATTAATTAATAGAGTTAACTTTTAGCAAAAATGCAAAGTATTATAATGATGCTGATTTGGAGGGTAACAAATTGCTATAAATGGTTTGGCATCTTAGCTAGTCAGTTGTAAGCCATAGTCATTCACTTGTTGCGATTGATTCCTTTTATGTATTAAATATTCGAGAGCAGTGGTGACAAACCCCCCAAAAATCAGGAGGGGCTTGAAGTTCAAAAAAATTTTGTATGTGAAAATAGGTAAGGAATTAGACATCATTAACTTCAAATATCTTTGGAATTTCATAATTTTTTATAATTTCTTGAAGAAAAATTTTAGGCACTATAACTCATGAGTTCACCACAGGATAGGGAGCATCTCCTATCAAGATCATGGTCCCGTTATGGTGTGACTTTGCTCGATTTCTTCAACGTTCATGCATTTGGTGTCAATACCTCTGAATTAACTGGTATGTGAAGCCTATCTGTACATATAACTAAACAGTTAAAGTTCCTCTCATGGGCTCTAAACTTTAGAATTATCTGAATGTTATGTGCGAAATTTACATATTTGAGTCATTATAAATAAATCGAAATTTTTAATGATAAATAGCAAATCTTTTCAAGTACCTCAGCCACATGAATATGCCACAGTATATAAATTTTTGACAGTACGTTTGTACACATTCACCAATAGATGTGTCCATGACTCACGATTTCCAAATTTTGAAATAGGCTTGGAGAAATTTCTTTGAAAATATGTAAAAAGACACCAGGCTGTTTGAGATTAAATTACCCATGAATTTTTTTAAAATCTGAAAGAGCAACGCAATAGAGAAGTGCCTCCTCTTTAATTACGTTTTGAAATTTTGCTCTGCCAGAACCGCATTAGATGCCCTGATCACTGACTTTGTGCAGAGTGATCCTGAATTGGGCTTAAACAGTCTAATTCTTTAAGGAAATGTTTGGAGTCTGAGCTTTCATTATAAGCAATAATTTTAACAAATTTCAAGAAATTGGAATTTTCATCATAAATCATTTACCTTAGGTAGTGCAATTTTGTGCAAATTTTAAACATTTCATTGGTACACATTCACCAACAATTTGCAAATTTGGAGAAAAGCGCTTGAAAATGTGGGAAAAAATCTTGTCCTTATAAAAAGCCCAAAAGTTCTTCAAGGATAATCACTAAGTGGCATTTGTGAAAAATGCTTAAGCTTTGCTTAGACAGGTAATTTTTTTCAGTCACGAATGTTTCTTTTTAATCTAGCACAATTTAAATATTTAATATTTTTTTAAAAAATAATTGTTGTTCAAACTACTAGTGACCAGTTTAAACTTCAATTTAATAATACATAAAATATGCTCTCAAAAATCCAAACAAGAATTGGTTTGCTTCTATACACAATTATGTCTCATGAAAAACGATTTCTTGGAAAAAAAGTAGTTTTCAATGTGAAATCTGCTTGCATGTTGACAAGGTCAAAAAAAGAAAATAAATGTTTGTAAATAACGAACTATAAATTTTTGCAACAGTTGTCATGGTTCAATTCAAGAAAGCTTGATGACTGAAGAATAGGCTGTTTCATTTGCGACAAATTTTCGATTTGAAAGCTGCCCCTTTCTCAGATTTTGCGTTTTGTTATAAAAACACGATACGTGAAAAAAAAAATTAAAAAAATTAACGTTTGACGCCCCCAACCTTTATTTTTGTGAATTTTTGAGTGAAAATCCGTTAAAAGGTCATAACTCGAGTTATATATATCGTAGAAGCCTGGATTTTGTTTTAAAAGATGCGGAATATGCTATTTTATATACCTGATTAATACATTATATAGGGTTATTTTGGCTAGAAAAAAAGTTATTTGCAAAAAACCTAATTTTCGTTTTTTTGACCACATTAAAAGCACTTAAACAGAGAAATTCAAGAATTTATAAAACTTTATGATTTATTTGCAACAACCATTATAAAAAACAACAATAACAAATATGATTATAAAATAGTTTAAATAAATAATCTATTTGTTTCATAAACAAATAAATCCAGCTTGTATCAAATCTTTTTGTGTGTCACTTTAATAAATAAAAATAGAAAAAATTTTGAACGAAGATAATGCACAAAACCTATAAAAAAGTTCAAAACAAAATAAGCAGTTTAGTTCCAACTGTAATCGGTTTTAGAGATAGACTTTTTTGTCACTCTCTCTGAACCCGTGGCATTTTTGAACTGAATGCTCCTCATTTCTTTTACAACTTTGTACAAAAACTGCTTCTGCTCTTCGCTCTTTGGGGCCTTCGAGTTATTAAACTCCGTTAGAAGAGCTAAGCTTCGCTCAGCAGCGTCGTTAACGACGGTGAGATTCAAGACCTTAGCTCTCATCTCGGAATAGCTTGACAATTCATTCCATTTTGATGGATGAGCATTGAGAAAGTTGAGTGCTTCACCACCAACATTTGATGATGATGTTGAAGGTGCGGAAGGGAACGATTGCGAAGAAACAAGATACAAAAAAGACCATGAATCGGGTCCGACAAAATCTTGCAACTGATAAGTTGACGACTTAGAAGGGTCGAACGTAGGCATGCGCATATTAGAGCTAGCTTCACTTGCTTCACACCTGAGAAGACGTTCTCGTATACGTTGTTTGTCTAAAAAGCTCACTCGATTGCTAAAAAGGGAGAACGGAATTAACCTTTCGGACAAATACCAAAGGTGATCCATCAGTTTCGTTCGGCCGCTTTCAGCAAACTCATGAAACTGATCAGGAAACTTTGATGCTTGTAAAACAATAAAGCTCATGTCTTTAAGCATAGCCAGATCATTTTTAGGTGCATCTAAGCCAGCACTACAGCAAAGCCAAAATTTAACGTAATAAACACACAAAAACAGCGACAGATGTAAAATGTTGCATATAAGTTCCTCACTTAGCTTATCGCGAAATTGATTATGAAAAAGAGCGAGCTTTACAGTGTAGATTATTTTCGCCATCCACCTTGCGTGATGGCATGCTCCAGGAGCCATGACTGTAAAGTCATTGATGTTTCCTCCATTTAAAAAGAGGAGGGCCAAGACTACCAGCTCCTTGTAGTCCTTGCGAAGGCAACTTTTACCATTTTTTCTCAGCCATGTCTGCAAAAACTTAACAGCTTCTTGTATTTTTGAATTCAGGTGTCTGCTGACCCGAAGACCACATTGATTGTAAGATGAAATGGCATTAGTGTCAACATTGGCCCACTGGTCTTTCAGTATTTGAAATACAGGCTCAATAGGACTTGTTGTTTTTCTGAATACAACATTGCAAACAACAGAAGCAAATAATTCGCATACATGATGGCGGCAGGGAGCTTGAATTAGTCGCTTGTTTAGCTTTTCCTCCAACAGCTTAACCACACCAGCTTTAGTTCCAGTGTTCACTGCTGTTGTATCAAACACCAGCGAAATGATAGAATCATATTTTATGCCTAAGTCATTAATGACCGACATGATGGCATCAGCGACATTTACAGCAGTGCTTTTCCCGTCCATCTTTATTATTTGCATAAGCACTTCGTCTTGACCGCTCTTTAATAGGATAGCAACCCTCTTTCCTCTTTTTCGCCGACGTGGTTAAGAGACTTCAGCAGCTTACCATCCCAGTGGAGCGACCAAACCTTTGTGCTTATGAGCAATTTATTCCGGGAGATGATTTGGTTAGCAGCGGTCTTGCGGGCATCTTTTTGGTTTCTCCAAACAGAACCTAAGCTGAGTTGAGTTTCATCCAGGTTCACTCCTCCCGCTTTCAGGATTGCACCAGCAGTTTCCGTCAGGCACCTGGTTGAACAACCATATTTATCGCCGGTCAAATAGAGTTGCTGTTGCCATTTTGGTTTCTTATTTGCATCCAAGGTGATTTCGATTTTCTTTCTTCCTTTTTTGCTTGGTTTTGGAAGAAACTCCTCGTCACTTGCCTCATTATCATCGCCTTCACTTTCTTCACTTGAAACAAAAAAGCTACTTTTACAAGATGACTGGCTTTTGGGGATTCTTTCTTTTTTTCGTTTTTGTGTTTTAACTTCCTTTTTATCAAGTGGACCAATTCCACCTTTTCTGGTAGTCTTCATGTTGACAAGGAATTGAAAGTCTTCTTTTTTTGTTTTGTTGTCAGACTTTTCAAGTTTCCTTTGCACTTTAGCAGAAACAGGCCAAAAAGTTTTACTGCATTCATCTTTGAATAATTGCTTTTTAGCTTTGAGTTTTTCGCTGTTTTGAAACGATTTCAAATATTTCCAGGTATTTTGAAACTTCAATATGCGTTCGACAATTTTACTTTTGGACATTACAGTTATACCCGTCCTTTCCCACCATTGAACTAACTCGTAATAAACTTTGTTAGCAGCATCTCTTGTCGTTGATTGTCGATTACTTTTGCTTTGAAGGTGGTTATGGTATGCTTTTAGATGTAAAAACACGTCGCCATTCGTTGGGGGTTTCGCTGATGTGAACCCGATATCTTCTTCATTGCACACGACTAACTCTGGCCTGTCAATCAGCCATACTTTTTCCCCTCTTCTTAGTTTTGCATCCATAGCTCCCTATAAAAAAGAGATACCCTAATTTCAAAACCTATTCAATAGCAATTTTCATAGTAAAACTAATACCAAATTAAAATAACAAAAAATCAAATTGAATAAACAATTAGTAACGAAAAATCAGCTAACTATAAAACGTACAGTGTTACATTCGACTTGAAACTTTTTTATAACACAAATACTTTTAAAAAACAGGAGCAGTCGTAAAATCGAGTTACAATAATAATATTAATTTTATAGAAAATAACACTTACTTTTAATCGTGATCTTACAGCATTCAAATCCAAGAGTCCAAAGCACCAAAAACCAGCAGTATCTTCAATTACAAGCACTAAAAAACCGTTTTTTGCAAATAACTTTTTTTCTAGCCAAAATAACCCTATATAATGTATTAATCAGGTATATAAAATAGCATATTCCGCATCTTTTAAAACAAAATCCAGGCTTCTACGATATATATAACTCGAGTTATGACCTTTTAACGGATTTTCACTCAAAAATTCACAAAAATAAAGGTTGGGGCGTCAAACGTTAATTTTTTTAATTTTTACTGAATTAGAAAAAGGAAGAATTAGATAAATACAGAAATGTTTTTAAACTCTATTATGAAACATAGTCAAGTGGTTTATTCTAATCAATCTAATGATGAAAATATTAAAAGAAAACATATATTTCAATTTGATAAAGCTTAAGAATATTTTTAAAAGCAACAAAAAAAGCTAACTATTAAAGAAGCTTTACTTATTGTATATGGCATTCTGAGAATCCTAGTAACCATATGAATCAGGAATATCAGGAATGCATCCAAACCGTCTGCATAAGCAAAAAGTCAACTGTGATGAATGTAGCCTTTTATCAGGTGGATTTACTGCAGGGATGAGGTTGAAGGTGTTGCACATCAATATATGTATGGAATGCTAAGCTTTTTCAAATGAATTACTAATTATATATTGTCTCATATCAGCTCTAACAAATCATAGTATATAAGTGGAGTGTTGTTGATTCAGGGGATGGTTATTATTCCCAAGAGATAATTTCTTTCCCCAAAATATCTGGCAGATTCCTTCCTTCAAATAATTGGAGTGTGCTCTTCTGCAGTTGATGATGCATTGAGAAGGCTGAAACCATTTTATAGTAAAAAATCAATAATTCTTAAGAGAAACATATCAGAGTAATATGTAATGAAAAAAATAATAATAAAAAATAATTAATTAAATGCAACATTTTAGAGCTTGTTTCAGTTCTGTATTTTCTGTTAGAATATGCTTACTTGGCAAAAACAAAAAAAAACAAGGGAGGACTATTGATGATTGAGGCTTAGCATGATTCTAATCTATTTATCAAATATGCAATTGCCTTTGAGCATACCTCAAAAGCTTAAGAAATTGGGAGACTCAAATTTGCTATGGTGAACTGACTAGACATTTTTTATTGGGTCAAAATTATTGAGTTTTGATTAAGTTGTTTCTTGCAGTATGTGTGGTGGTTCCATTTTGTTGAAACCACGTGTTGTGAACATTTTGTCTCTCAAGTTCTGCAATAAAAAATTCTCTAATCAGCTAGCATTAGCTTTAACAAGTGCCTGCTACAGTTGCATTATCATTTTCAAAAAAAATAAGGTCCAATAGCAGGTAAGATAATATTCAGTGCCACACAGTAACAGGAGCAGAATTCTATAGTCTTTTTGCATTTCGCATGGATTTTGATTTCTCAAAATTCTGGAATTATGTCAGTTTACATGACCAGTTACGTGAAAGTCTGCTTCATCAGAGAAAATGAAGTTTTCAATAAAAGTAGCATCTTCACGCAAAGGTAGAAAGGATTCAGAATATTCAAGATGCTGATGATTATCATTAGACAATAACTTTTGAGTCAATTGAATGTTGCAGGGCTTAAACCTTAAGTCATATGTCAGAATGCAATATAATATCAATTGAAAAATGGTTAATTTAGAAGCACCTTTTCTGGTAGAGAATTAGGATTATCTTTTGATTGCGTCTTCAGTTCGGGTTGACTTTTTCTTCCATACTATGGGATGACATTAACGTTTCTATTATCTGCAAATTTTCGATAAAGAGATTTAATTGTGTTTTTTGAAGAACTGATTCTTGTTTTGAAATCGATCCTGTAATCTTTTATTGACATCTTCCTGATGTAGATTTGAAGAAACTCGTTCTTTCTCCTTCACTGTAGCGAATAATGAAAATTTAAGGTTTGATAATTAAACAGTAATTTAGCAGAATATATAGGATAATTTCGTAACTATGATACAAAGGTACCATGAAAATTTTCTTCTTTCAAATATTACAAGCTTCAACTTCCCTGTGTTTGTAATTTTCCTTTTATTTGCATATTAAAGAGGCCGTAAATTTAGGTTTACCCTAAATATATATATATATATTTGTCACTATGTACGCATCGCAATATTTATATATGTCGCTATGTACCAGCAAGATTTTTTTTGTAAAAAAATGTAATGATAATATGATAATCTCACCCATAGTAGTCTTAATGGATGTACAGAATACTATTTGAAGCTCTGTTTTGGAACAAACTCAAATTTTATTGAAAATGCCAACCTAAGTATAGCTCTATAAATACTCAACAATTTAGTGAATAATTCAGCCGGAATTTCGATAGTTTAGAGTGTATTTCTCAAAAATAGTGCGTATTTCTAAAAAATATAGCGAATTATAATCAACTGATCGTCATGCAATAATTTTTTCTCATTCTACTCATTTTTTTTCATATGTCGACTCATTTACACTAATATGTTTCTCTGTACACTTTTTTTTGAAATTTTTATCAACATATTATAACTATATATATATATATATATATATATGAGTTTTTGTTGTTAAAAAATGCAATGGCAATTAATATGATAATAAAGCCCGTAATGCTGCAATGGATGTATAGACTGCTATTTGAAGCACTGTTTTAGAAAACAGATAAATTTTATTGAAAATAGCAACCTATGTGCAGCTCTATTATTACTCAACAATGTAGTGAATATTTAAGTCGCAAGTATTGTACAAACATAGAATTTTAATAAATAAAGCGATTCACAACCACCCAATGTCATAGAGCAATTTTTATGCAGAATTCCATTTAATTATTTTTCATATGTCGTATGTCAACCTTCATATATTGCATTTTGTAAATACATAGCGACATATTATAACTATATATATATATATATATATATATATGAGTTTTTGTTGTTAAAAAATGCAATGGTAATTAATATGATAATAAAGCCCGTAGTGCTGCTGGCAATGGATATATAGACTGCTATTTGAAGCACTGTTTTAGAAAACAGATAAATTTTATTGAAAATAGCAACCTATGTGCAGCTCTATTATTACTCAACAATGTAGTGAATATTTCAGTCGCAAGTATTGTACAAACATAGAATTTTAATAAATAAAGCGATTCACAACCACTCAATGTCATAGAGCAATTTTTATGCAGAATTCCATTTAATTTTTTTCGTATGTCGCTATGTAAGCCTTCATATATCGCTATGTACGATTTTTTAAACATTTTGTACGTACATAGCGATATATATATATATATATATATATATTTGAATATAATTATTTTAATATTTCATAACGAATTGTAAATATTCAATAAGAAGCATAAGCTGGTTTCTATGTTACTATTTAACAGTTGCAAAATATTATTATCATGCTTGAATGTATCTCTTAAATTGACATTTAATTTGAATCATGATTAAAGAGAATCAAAATGGCCACCCTGAAGAAGAATATCGAAATATACATTTGAATATTCAATTTTTCTGGCATGACATATACCAAGGCCTACTTTAATCACGGCCTGGCGATTTGCAGTACAAAAACCGAAAAGTAGCAATAAATACTTTTGTAAGTAGGGAATTAGTGTAAAATTTTGTCCAAATATGCAATACAAAGAATATAAGAAATTCCCATCAAATTTGTGGAGTTACAACCATTGCATTTCCTTGGCAACAAAAAAAGGGTTCATCAAACAATTAACGGTTTTCACAAGCAAAGAAGTAAGTTAAATTTGTAGAAATATATCATCTCAAAGTAGAAAGGTTAGTGCTAAATTTCTGCTTGTGTATATCTATATTCGCTGATTTTTATGGGGACAAATCATAAATTTTGATATGCAGAAAGATGATTGTTTATTGTTAATGGCCTCATTATTTTTGAATGTGGTTTTTGCAATTTTCAAGGAAACAAATTGCTCCAAAAGGCGCATAGATGTGTACAATAGCTAATTCTTTGATTTGGTTACTTAAAATCTTGTCTGTGGCGAAGTTGTGTTTGCGGCATCATTTTTGTTAATTTTACTGCAAATCGCCAGGCCGTAATTACAGTAGGCCTTGCATACACTTATTTTTGAAGTTATATACACTTATTTTTGAAGTTATA
>CABFPE010000147.1:531052-549636 GCA_900660155.1 Hofstenia miamia | reverse complement strand
TATATATATATATATATTACTATAGCTGTTGCAAGGCGACTTATATAATAGGCCGTGCACAGCGAGAAATGTAAAGATTGTGAACGCTGAAAATTGACAATTACTCGAGGAAATTGCAAGAAAATTGTTTCCAAATTCCAGTGTTTATTGTAGGGTGGCGTTATTTTCACATTGTAAACATAATTTAAGAATCAGCCTTCAATAAATTTTCTCTCTTACTGTGCATGGCTTATAGTTTAGGTTGCTTTGAGATGTAGTGATTATTATATGATTTAAAAAATTTAAAAATTGGATAGAAGTGAAACTTTAGAATTAATGAAGACTTCTACCTTGAACAATTATTCGAAAGTTTGTAACTGTTGATCCATGTTCATTTGTAAGCTTTATTTGGTAAACTCCTTCATCGCGTTCTGCTGTAGCATTGCTTATTTTAAACTCTAAGACCAGCGGAGTGTGCCTTAATACAATGATACCTTGAACTTGTGAGACTAAAAATTTTATAATATAAAGCTTAACTGATGGAGTTCTTACGATTAAACGGCTTGCCATTTTTTAATATAGATATTGATGATTGAGTTTCTTCCGTCACGATTTCAATGAGAAATGTTTTAGAACTTCCGGGCACAATAAATGCATTTGAAAAATTTATTGGTTTGATCTCAGGAGGGCCTAGATTAAAAAAAATATTTCTATAATCTAAACGATATATGCCAGTGAATAACCTGTCACAATTATAGTAAACTCTTTTGTTATATCATTTCCAATCCCATTTGAAGCGGTACACTTTATCAATCCAGCATCACGTCGATGAACATAGAAAGATAATAACCAAGAATATCCTCTTTCCCTCTTTATTTTTTTCTTGTCATAGAATGTGAGGGCTTTGAAGTCTATTGATTCTCCATTTTGAGTCCATGTTATGCGTGGAGATGGCATTCCGCTTGCGCCGCAAACAATGCGTATTCGTTCTCCACTTACAAAATTATATGTATCCTCAGGTGCACTTTCCCATTTAGGTGGACGCACTTCACTTTCAGGCATGGCTAAATAGATTTATTCAAATAAGCATTATATATATATATATATATATATATATATAGAATTTCTTAAGAAATTTTTTAACAGTTTCTTTTTATTGAAAATGGGAACATAGGTATATAGAAACTATCATAATATCAATGTTGTAAAATTATACGTCACAGTAGTTGCCTCCCTTCTCAATGATTATTGATGTCAATTTACGTCCAGACCCTTCTATTGTTTTGCAATGTTTCTCTTTCCTTATCTCTAAATTCTTGAGTTATTTTTCGTTTCATTGTCTTCTCCACAGGCCGTGCATAATGACTCATATCATTCCTGACAATAGTTTGTATGAAGAAATAAACATTTTCTGTTTTGAGCTGAAACGTCATAATTATCTTATCTGATTATAATATAAAACTGTTTTCTTCACAATAAACTAGAATAGAAATTCTTTCTTACTCTTGCGCTATAGAAATCCGAAAAATAAAACATAGGGTTGAACTCCTAGACGCATTTAATTGGAGGTAATATTTTCATGAAATGTTTTTAGACCAATAGGAACACAAATATACCTGGACAGAAAAAAAATATATATATATATATGTATATATATATATAGTGTTTCCCAATAAAGCACTACATAACTCTCAATTGCCTTGCAGCTCTATGGTAGTGTTGTGATTATGGCAGGTGTTAATGTTCAAGTAGAAGCTTTCCTAATGATCGTCCTGATCTCATTGTCCCCTATGTTCAATGTTTCAATTTCAAATGTCCAATTTAACTGGTTTCAATACAGTTTGCCGAGCTAATTCCAAATAGGTTTGAGTGGCAGTGATATCTCTTCTCGCACAATTTCTACACTAGCTCGTCTCAAATTTTAATTGGTACACGAATCCGATCTAAACTGACCGAAAAATCATTAAGTTCCCGGTCTATACCCAAATGACCAATAGATGAATTTATTATCACTAAGAAGTTGTTTATATTAGTCAATTTCAATTCATGTATAATAAAATGGCCTTTATTGGTTCACTCGTGCTATCCAAAATGTTATACCTATAAGCTTGCTACTTGAACCTTTCCTGATATATCTGATGGGGTAAAATGGATACCAGACCCTCAACCTTGATGAGTATGATTTCCTTGGGTATGTGTGTAACCCTGTCGACAGAACTTGTCTCCAGGCCTGGAAAAGGACACCCAGCGGACTGTTCAAATTTAAATTTAATATTTTGTGTATTGTTTCTCAAGTTAGGTCTTAAATACCATGTTGACAAATATACAACAGAAGAAGGCAAACTATGAAGCTCATTTCAAGAAATGCTTCCAAAAGAGCATATCGAAAAAATAATAATACACCAAATTTAATTTTTAGGTTTTCAATTAAATTGTTTTTGTATTACGATTTATACTTAGATGTATTAAATTTCAATAGTAAAACCACAAACCGAAACGCCCACCAACGTAAACAGGTTTGTAGTCTATACTGTAATTGATTACGCCGTCGACCCTATTACCACCAGCAAATAAGTAATCTTCATATCTTTGAAGCAAAACTCGATAATTGCAGCTATCTCTTTCTAACGCATATGCAAATATTAACTCGTAGTGATTTCCGATAATAATTCTGTCAGTTCTGGCAGCGGAATATAAATATATACCATTATTACATTGGACGTTCTAAATACAAACGTGAATTTATCAATTTAGAAGAATTTATCAAAGGTAGTTTGGATCAGAATGTTTGCAAATAAAGTACTCTTCTAAAAAAGTTAAAAAGCAGCCTTTAAAGAAAAAATCAAGCACTACACTTAAAAAAACACACAGCAAAATCTGGAAAGAAATTTAAGAAAAGGAGTAAAAATGAAGAAAGTGACATGGGAAACAAGAAAACAACAGAAATTTTCGCTTCAAGAAGCACAAGTTTTGTAAATGAATTTTAATAAAATTAATTTAATAATATTAGTGAATCTATTCTCAATGCGTGTAATAGATCAAAATACATAATCTACAAAGTGAAAAATTAAACTTTGGCAACTAAATTTTTTCCTGAGTTTCCTTTTCAATTGCCATATTTCTCATATTAATGCTGTAGGGTGTTGAAATTATTAATGCATTGCAAATTCTGATTTACAATAATTCAATGATTAAGTTAAACTCACCCAATAAACAAATAAAGGCGATCCAATGGACTTGTTAACTAGTTCCGGAGGCGATATCACTAATGGGTCACCAACATTGCCAACAGCTTTCTGATAAAATTTTTCGAGAGCATTCGGCTTATAATTTACTCGAGCTAAACGATTCATCTTAGAGATTATTTATTTATTCCTAGTGAAATGCTTTGAATTACTAAAAATTATTCAAATGTACATATCTTAAGGATTGGATCAGCGTTTTCTTCTGAATGAGGGGCTTGCATGAAATATAGTTTCTGTTTGGATAGTTACGTTGTTGATCAGGAAATTATGAAAAACAAGTTTTGAAAATTCATGTTTTGGACAAATTCAAATCTTACTTTTCAATTTTATGTAGTCCTAAACCGCCTTCTCAGGTCCTTAGCCACGGGGGGTTAGGAGGGGTCTAACGGTTAGACTCTAACCCCCTTGGAAGGTCAGGCAACCCTTCCTAGACAACAAAGCTAAAAGCAAAATCAGCATGTAAAAATAAAATTTGTTAATTCAATTGTTGTAACATTACTCCTAATAATGCAATTCTAACGTCAATTTTTCTATATTTTCAAAAAAATTTTTGCTGGGCTTCACCCCGCCTTTGGTCACTTACTTCATCACTATACTAGATGACCACACACTTTGGTAAAATTTTAGTTTCTATTATAAAGTCGAAATTCCCCATCAACCCCTCCTAAATGCGCATCGACCCCCCCCCTTAGGTGATTATGCTGGCTACGGGCCTGCGGCTTCTAAACATTTTCGCTGTAATAAATGCACTATGGGAAATTTTTTCATGCATGTATTAACTTAACGAGTTTCTAGCTTAATTTAAATCTTTCTTCATTTGCAATTGTATTCATTAAATAACAATTATGTTTATATAGTTTTTTATAATTAAGTTTATATATAGTTTATATCAGTGGCGACTCTTGCATGCAAAAGCTAGGCAAGCAAATATTTGTAAGTAACCAAATTAGTATAAATAATAAACCATGAAAATATTTTTATTTGTTAAATCACCGAGGCGATTTTTTCAGAAAGATATTTGTAATATTACTATTATTATAAAAATAAGATTAGTCCTGCAGTTCATTTAATAATGTATTTTCAAGAAAAATTGCTTATAATTTCTGTAGTTTTTCTCCTCTAATTGGTTGTTATTAAATTTGCTTAAATTTTCTTTAGGCAGAAATGAATTTTTCTGCAGAAGTGTTCTATAGAGAAAATTAGAATGGAAATGTAGATAAGAAAATTCCAGCTGAGGGAAATCAGATTTAAATTTCTCAAAGTCGTTAAAATTTAATAATTCTATAAAACGGAATTTGCATAAAGACGTGAAACTGGCTTCCATTTGAGTGCATATGACGCCAATTTATTTCAAAATATTTCATTCTTAAATTATTTAAGTTACATTTGATTTTTGAATGAATTAGTTGTAAATTTGTACTAAAAAATTCGTTTTTCATTAACAGTTCCAACGCATTTGCTACCTATTCATATTTAAGAATTTGTACAAGGTATCTGTGGGGTAAAAAATCAGTATCCCACATAGGAGCCTCGCTCAAATATACATGTATTCTGTTTCCGGCACCGCTTGAATAAAGAAATGTTTCTGAGTGATATTTAAATAATTTACATTTGGGTTATTGTATTGAACTCAATGCGAAGAAGCAAATTAAATCTTGGTGCGGTGTTTTGAAGAAAACGGATGTAATTTAAAAGTTTGCTGTAGCGCAATCATTCAAAAAATTTTCAGGCAAATCGCAATGAATTGTGTCGTATTCAATTCATATTATTACTTGATTCTTGAATGTTGTTTTAGCCAAACTAACATTTTATGATATGCGAAATTGTAGAGATATAAATTCACACAATTTAGAATAAAATTCATTTATTAAAAAATTCTAGGACAAGCAGTTTGCCTNATTGGCTAGTACTCGGCCAATATGATACGAAGGGCGGAGCAGCAGGTACCACAGCCTGTCTCAGTTCATAGCATTTCAGCGTTGACATGGCGCCTTTGAGTGTGGAACACCGCATGTTTGCATATGATTGTTTTATTGGAAAGAGTGGAAGCTAATTTTCGTGAACACCTTCAACACTGCGTCAACGAAAACGGACATCACATGAGAGATGTCATTTCCGTTGATGACTATTTTGAAATGCTATGCTATTATAAATGTTCTACCATTAAAATTTGTTTGCAGTAATATCTTAAGGTTTTCTTTATATTCCAAAAACACTTGGTTCCCGTGCGCACCCTGGATATATATATATATATATATATATATATATATATATTGTGGCCAATGCTAAATCCTTGACTAATATTTGACATCCATAAATATAGTTAGCCCATAAAGATTGATACAGTCTGCTTAGAAGCTGACTTATTACTTTATGAACTTGATAAGTAAAATTTGGAATTTCTTTAAAATATTAACTTTTTAAACCTGGTTGGCTTAATATATGTTATTTTCTATTAATTTCCTTGCCATTTATAAATTTTATGGCAAAAAACTAAACTTTGCGCAAATCAAACTTTACACTACAAGGTCTATATTTAATATATCAAGCTCGCATAAGGTTTTGCAAATTCCAAGTAGGGCATTTTATTAATATCACCTCATAAAGTACTAGCAAACGCAATAAGATCAGTCGAACTAAGAAATTAGAACTAAGATAGTACTTGGAGTTGAGTTTGAGATATTTCAGTAGAAATAAATTGTGTTTTTAACAACTTCAGTTCAATTTGTAAACAATTTTTGAGACGAAAAACAGTATGTTCCCGGATGCTTCACATCAGTTGAGTATTTTTGAAAGGGGCATGGAAGAATCTCATCATCAGGTATCTCACGTTGAGATTTTTCTGTTAAAAATATATTTTATAAAAATAATTACAAAGTTGTAACTAAGATAGTAAATTACATTAAATGCCCAAGTTTTGCAATATTTTAACAGTTTGCAGAAAATTCTCCATACCTTATTTTAGTGTGCCACCGTGCTTAATAAATGTGCAGTTGTAAAATTGAAACATATTCTCTTTCCTGAATGTGTAAAAAGGCCATGAACATTCAGCTCTGTATTTCTGATTCCGGTCAACATACAGTAGAAAAAAAATGTCCTCTCTTTCATTTAGGGTTTTAAAACCAACCTAGTTGTGAGCCACTGCTGACTTTTCACACTCTACATTTAANCAGTCTGCTTAGAAGCTGACTTATTACTTTATGAACTTGATAAGTAAAATTTGGAATTTCTTTAAAATATTAACTTTTTAAACCTGGTTGGCTTAATATATGTTATTTTCTATTAATTTCCTTGCCATTTATAAATTTTATGGCAAAAAACTAAACTTTGCGCAAATCAAACTTTACACTACAAGGTCTATATTTAATATATCAAGCTCGCATAAGGTTTTGCAAATTCCAAGTAGGGCATTTTATTAATATCACCTCATAAAGTACTAGCAAACGCAATAAGATCAGTCGAACTAAGAAATTAGAACTAAGATAGTACTTGGAGTTGAGTTTGAGATATTTCAGTAGAAATAAATTGTGTTTTTAACAACTTCAGTTCAATTTGTAAACAATTTTTGAGACGAAAAACAGTATGTTCCCGGATGCTTCACATCAGTTGAGTATTTTTGAAAGGGGCATGGAAGAATCTCATCATCAGGTATCTCACGTTGAGATTTTTCTGTTAAAAATATATTTTATAAAAATAATTACAAAGTTGTAACTAAGATAGTAAATTACATTAAATGCCCAAGTTTTGCAATATTTTAACAGTTTGCAGAAAATTCTCCATACCTTATTTTAGTGTGCCACCGTGCTTAATAAATGTGCAGTTGTAAAATTGAAACATATTCTCTTTCCTGAATGTGTAAAAAGGCCATGAACATTCAGCTCTGTATTTCTGATTCCGGTCAACATACAGTAGAAAAAAAATGTCCTCTCTTTCATTTAGGGTTTTAAAACCAACCTAGTTGTGAGCCACTGCTGACTTTTCACACTCTACATTTAAATAAGGCTTCAGATTGTAAACGCGGAAGAAGAAATTCTTGCAGGGGCGTACGCAGAATTTTTTGACGGGGGGACATCATTATCATTACTCAATGCAGGGTGATGCCCTGCTGAAATTTTTGAAAATTTTGAGAAAATAGACACTAAAAAATGCATTTCACGATCCTAGATTTTAAATTTTTCAATTTTTTACGAAAAATTTTTTGATTTAACCAGTCAAAATCAAATTTGGAAACCTGACGGGTGAGAGATTCCACCATTTTCCCCACCTCCCTGCGTACGCCACTGAATACTTGAAGTTTAGAATACATGAAAAACTAAAATTTAATCATGGAAGAAATTTGAAGGTTTCTTAAGAAATCAAATTTTCAAGTACTTGCTGCACAGAAACACAGTTCAAAATGAACGTTCATCATTACATTGCAGCGCATTCAACAAAAATTTGACAAATTTCCAATATTGGAAAAAATATTTGAAAAAAGTAGACAAGCAATTTGTGTTGTCAAAGTAACACTATACAGAGGTTGATATATGGAATAATATCTACATAGAGATTCACGTATAGCTGTGATGCTCCTAAATATACGTGAATGGAAAGTATATTAATTACCTAAGCGCAATATGTTCAAGCTAGTCTTCTGAAATGAATATGGTTAAGTCACTGATTAAATTTTTTTTTGAATATAACTTCCGATTCAGTTCTGTCAAAAAGATTGCTTAGTTTTTAGCAAGATGTATTCGTTGCTTGAAAGAAATATGTGATATGTGGTTTGAATAGAGAAATCTTCAAGGTTAAATTCAATTATAAGTTAACAATAAATTAAGATTATTTACTTAAAGTAAACTACTAAGAATATACTAACCGCTACCAGGTCAAATATATATATATATATATATATATTTGGAGTTGCCCATTTTGTAACTCTATATGTACATCACGGACTAAATTTTGTTTTAAAATATGAAAACTACACCCATTTTGATATAATGCAAAAAATAGTAAAAAACTTTCAATTTTGTAATAGACTGCATGCAAATATTTAACAATAACATTGAAAATGATTAATATTTAATTGTAGCTTTCTAGTTTTAGTGTGATAACAGTTAATTTTTGTACAATATATATTCAATGCTCATCACATATGAGACTTTTTGAGAATTAATTTACTTAGTGATTCTTAAATAAGTCACTTACATTTTCAAATGATTATTAAAACCTTTGTGTAATAAAACTACTTATTTTGCTCTGGAATTTCATTAGGTTGCTTGTAGAGTAGGAAAAACCTGAAAATTTTAGAGTCTATTACCCTCATGTATACATGTATACATATCATTAATACCACAATAAATAATGTGTGGATTGAATTTCTTATTATCCATGACACTTCAATTCAATAAAAAGTCAATAACATTTTTTTTGCCAACTTCTATAATTTCACTTGTTGATTATAACTTCACAAGTAGCTTAAAATATTCCCTAATAAGCATTATCCAGAAAATTCTGGTGGGATTATAAAAGGTTTATTCAATAACTTTTAGATAAGTTCTAGTTTTAGAAGAAACATGGGATAAAATGTATATTTTTTATGCATATACTGCTATTTATTTCTGTTTGACAAGTGTTTCTGAAGAATTTTCTAGAAATATTATATTAGCATTATGAACAGTAGTTTGGAGAACAACATTTGCAGATATCTGCAAATGTTAGAACATGAGATTTCAAGCAAAACTGCACTCATAAATACTTGCAAAGTAGTGAGATTATAGAATATTTATTAAGAATTAGATGGTCTCAGATTTTGAAAATCGTTTTTAAAAATAAATTGCAAAAATTGTAGCAATACGGTGACAATAAAAGAAGTAGGAAATATTCATTAATTTTACGTAGAAAATAATCATTAACAATATTTTAGCAATTTATGCAAAAGCTCAACTTTGTAAGATTGACCTTATTGCTAAACTAAATTTCCCAAGAGGAACATGAAATTTAACATATAATTGATCATCTTAACATTAAGCATTAATCACAGAAGAATTCTATAATTTTTGTTTCATTTTTTGGATTGAAAAATCTTTACAGAATCTTACATTCTATAAGAATAGCCGTTGTTGTATTTGTTAGTGCTGTCCCATATTCATTTTTCATTGTTACGTAGAATTTACCAAGATCTGGGATTTTCTGGGTATAGGCGGATTTTAAATGTGAAGTTCCATCTAGAGTGAAGGTCTTCGTATTGTTCATTAGTTTGAACTGGCTTTCTTGCGGTGTGTGATAAAATGTCTGGAATCTAAAAGCACAAAATGCTAATCCGTTTAAAAACGATTCTAACAAGTTAACATTCCTATATTTAATTAAGCAGTGTTCAACTAATAGTGGTATTAGGAAACAATTTTTAACCATCGACAATCATATGACAAGATTTGTAGATTTTAGCAACCTGTAATGATCTTCTGAATATTGTTTTGGAAGTATTTTAATAACAATGGTGAAACACTGGAGTTTTCGAATATAGATTTCCGGGGAAAATCAATTAAGGTACTTGATATATATATATAGTTTTGGCCACCTCAAAATACTAAAATATCAGAGTAGAATTGCGTTTATGTGTATGCATGTGGGTTTAAATAGTATTATCTGCTGATAACCAATAATAAAATAACCTTAGTGGTATCAGAGGCATTTTTGTTGTGTATATATGCTCAGACCATTTTAATATCAGTAATTATTTAGACAAGACTGGCAAAACGATTTTTCCCAATTGAAGGGCAAAAATTATTAACTCTACATTGCACAGGTATTTCAAACTGCGCGATTTCCCTTCAATTCAACGTCAGCCACACAAAGGTGGCCAACACTCTTTACCTTGATCAAACCAGTGGTGAAAACTATGCCATTTTGAGAACATACATGATTAATCGCTTTGCAGAATCTTGTACTAAAAAAGTGGGCATTGCTAAATTTCCTAGTGCATACGCTATTCATCAATGCCTTGCTGAAGGAAGCTTCAATTATGCAAACCTGCCAATAAATCACGTTTAACAGCCCAAAGTGTTCATGACAGGATTTTGTTTGCACAATGTATCAACACTGGAATTTGGATTAATGGCCGCCATAATCACCACAATCAAACTGCATGGCACATGGGCTTACACCCTATGCTGTTATGTCCAAGTTGATGAAGCACTATAAAATCAATCATTATTAAATATGGAATGGTTGGAAAATAATGAACTCACAGATTGTATCCTTGGCCAGGCAACTAACCTGATTTGTTCATAATCGAAAATTGTTGGAGAATAATAAAAAGGAAAGTTCCCCCGTCCACATCACATAATGTCCTGAATAACGTGATCAACATGTTGAGGAGTTGCGACAAAAAATTAGAAACACTCCAAAAAATTACTTATTACAAATCTAGAGGGATTTTTTTATTTGAAAGAGTAAACCACAGAATAGAATGCATATATGTATTTACAAAAGCAACATAGAAATTTGACATTGAAAATAAAATCAGTATTTTGTGATGTCAGGATTTTCCTTCATGGCATCTTCAACTGTATTTGACATAGTCTCTATCAAACTGTGAAGTTTATTCTGCGGCGTTTTGCTAATAACTGAAACAAATTCTGTTTGCAGCACTTGGCGTTATAGGTGCACAAACACCGTGGGTAGTTTAGTCGTCTACCATTTAATGATTACACATACGTTTTCAATGTCGTTCAGGCAGGACTGTTCCCTGAACATGGCAGTACTTTCTAGAGCATAAACTGAAATAACGTCTCACATTATGAACCTTTATCCGTGGCCCCCATGTGTCTACTTGTGGCCAGTTGTGAACTGGTAATTGTTATTCCTAAATAGTTCTGCCAGAATGGCACTAAAAAGAAGATTCTTCACTGAATGCAATCTGTAAAATTATGAATGAAACATCAATCAAATGAATATCAACTTTCCTGTCAATTATTAACCATTAATACATAATATAAATAATATTTTATAAATACAATTTTTAATCCTTTTCCAATCCTCCTTTGTTCCGTGGCAATGCTAATCAGCTCAACTGAGATGTTAGCATTTCATTTGATCTCCCAAATAGCTAACATTGTCGGATAACCAATGGCCTATTAATGGTATCAATGGCCAATAGTGGCCTTTTATTTGCCAACCATGACCAACAAAACAAAAAGTTTTAAAAATCTTAATATTCCACGATTTTAAAAGGAAATTATTATATTATTGTATATGATATATGCATTAGATTAAAGTTTGATTTCAATTTTATGTTTATTGTTATCATTTACAAACAAGACATTCTTTCAAATTTCTAACAAGTGTTTGTATTGAATATGCTTGACAGGATCTCAAAGATATCCTTCTGCCGTTTGTTGGGCTTGTGTTTGTTTAAACAGCAATGTTTGAACTGCTTAGTAATATAAAATTGTTTTACACATAAAAGTTAATGCTATCATATCAAAATCCCACTGTTTGCCATCAATGACAATCTAATAGACAATTATTGGCTCACCAATGGGTCATTGTCGGATATACATAACTAGCCCATTAATTGTCCATCATCATCTGCCATTAATGGCCATTAGTGGCAACTTCAATAGCCCATTGTCGGAGTAATAAATGGCTTGCTATTTGGGCTGTTAATGCAAAGTGTTACAAATTCCACACTGTTCTCTTCAACTTGCACTGCAAAGTGCCTATTGCTTCAGATGTCCCAGTCACTTTTATTTCATTATGCAAATCAGAAGCTTCCATCTGAGAGTGAAAAGATAACTGACATTTTGTCATTTAGAGGCATTATAGCAGATGGCCGACCTCACCTACCTGCTTTTTCGCTTGATATGTCTTATTAAACCTCATTGTGCGATTAATTCCTGAGGTAGAACTCATTGAGGTATCACAATGTTCTGCTGTCGTTCTAAGACAGTAGTATTTCAACTTGAGCGACTTTCTCTGGAGAAAGATTAATCTAGGAATTTGCAAGCGATCAAGTTAAATATCATGTATTTACATACTTTATATATATATATATATATATATAGCTTAAATATAATATTGCAATTTTCTGTGAATTTAAATCAAGAGAGTGAGCTTGAAATTTGAAAAAGGCATTGTATACCTGATTGTAGTTTTTGAAAATGCAAGTTTGGTGTTAAGTAGATCTCAAACTTTAAAAATCTAGAAGATCATTAAAACTTACTCTGTTTCCGACTCTATATCGACTATGAGAGGTTGCAAGTTCAACAAGTATTTTAATTTAGCAAACGGCCAAATGAAGACCGATGGTGGTTCTCTAAGTATTTTCGGCTGAGATAGAGGAACTAAATATTTTGTATATATTATACGAACTTGATACTATTAGTAATAATGTAAAATATTAGAGTTTGAAAACAAACTTCTTAGATAAATCTCTTAGTTTATATATTTTTTGCAGTGTAAATGTCAGAAAAATAAAATTTACATTAAATATACATAAAAGTATTAAATATTTTGATACTATACCTGGTTTTGTATCGTTGTATACCTTCTTTGCATTGTACCCAGTTTGGCAAAAAATAATGTAAAGAACAAAAGCATTTACGTGCATTCTAAATAATCAATGATTAATTTTAAACATTCTCTACTTGTTTTCTTGTCATAAAAGACAAAAGTGTCTACAAGATCTAGTTCTGTATTTTCCAAGAATGGCTTACATAACATGTTTGGCATTAAGCATGAAAGTATTTGCTATAAACAATTCTTTGAATATTTGTTCTTAAAAATCATTTCAGATCATGATTTGACCATCACAAATCGAACAAATATTGATAATCTGAGAATAACATAAGATAGAGCAATGTCTTCTTACTCATTTACGTTGCAAAAGGATGTCAGGTCACGAACACGACATTTGATTTTGCGTACACTGCGACTTAATTAGACTTCGATTTTTTATCTACAGAAAATGAAATATTTGAGTTTAGCTGTTACTCTCGTGATTATCTAAAACTTAATTTTTTAAAAATTGAATGAATTTAGACCATTAGAATTTTATTTAGGAAAAACTTGAATGTATATATTAGGGTTATTCAAAACCCACAAAATTAGTGGATTTATAAAACGATAATGTATTTGATTAATCGAGATTTGTTTTCGATTAACCCTTTGTGGATCATGGTCAGTAAGAAATTTCTGAACTTCACTAATACAACGTTTTTGAGGTATCTACCATTTTGTACCAATTTGAGGAATTCGATGCGAGAAAAATTAACAATAAATAGTTCATCCTCAGAATCATTAGCAATACTGTATACTGCTTCCAGTGTTAAGTCAAAAATGGAACTAAGGCGGGTTTACAGTCCCCTCTAAGATTTATATCATCACAACCGTTCAAAAACATCAACTACCGATATGCTTTTTCAAAACGACAGAAAACTGGAGATTGTCATTGGAAGCAAATAAATTTGTATTAATTCTTGGATTAAATCATTCTAAGGCTTTCGATTCCATAGATTACAGCATACTAATAAATTAATAATTCTATACGGGATTTGCTTGTAATAGCAGAAATCTGATAGATATAGTTATTTGAAGTATATATTTCAAAAATTAAAAGTAAACGATACATTTTCTTTTTGGCCATGTGCGAAAAGTGTGGTAACTCAGGGGCAAATTTAGATCGCCTTTTTTCAGTATATATGTAAACGGCATGCATACCATAACTGATTGCAATTTAATTCAATATGTTGATGACATCTGCATATTCAATGAAAATAAATCAATGCATTTACCAATTGAATCTGTAGCACTAAGTTGCAACGAATTGTGAACTCAGAATTGAAACTACTGCCGACTGACCATTTTTTAAAACGGGCCGGCCGAAAAGGAAATTTTATGACCGGTTTTCTTAACTAGAATACATGTTTATAGTTTGCATTATAATTTAAATTTTTTATGAATGGCTTCTAGTACTTAAAAAAGTTTACAGCTACAAGTCAAAGACATATTTACAATTTTAGAACTACAAACTAAAATACATGCATAATACATAACAATAGTAAATATATGTAGATCTATGCATGTGGTGAGATCAGTGTAAGACATCAGTAAATGTGTTTAGCATGTTGTGTCTCCAATTGTGTTTTGACGGTATAAATAAGCACGTTTTAATTTTTTTATAAATCGTAATTTTTTTATCCCAATCTCACTTTCTAAATCGTTCCAAATATTAGAGGCTACTCGATGAAAACAAGAATAAAAAATACTGCTGCGAATAAATGTATGTGATCGTAGTTTATTTACTTTTAAGTAATTAGCAAGAAAAGACATTGATTGTGGGCTATATTTATGTTTAAATAAAATGGCCGCTGCATGAAATTGTATTTGATATAGAGGGGACAATATATTATACTTTCATCTTGTTTCAGTGACATGATCATGACAACGTGCAAAGTTCTATGTTTTTAATGACAAATTAAAAGTTTTTATTACAAAAAACGACTTTTTCTATTAAAATTAATATTTAAGCAAAAAATTATAAAGTTATCTACTATATAATTAATAGAACTGTAAGAAATTTGCACCCGATTTTTTATTTTACTGTAAACATTCTGCTCAATAAATACACATAATAATAATAATAATAATAATATCATATTTGTTTTTGCATGCTTTTATTACACTCAGCCATTTACAAAGCAAGTAGCTTTTCTTGAAATAAAAAACATAAAAAGCATTTCTTTTTTTCAAGGAGTTCTAAACATATTCTGTTTCGCTCGATAATCTAGAATTTTAGTTGACAACCAATATATGTTAGTCATTATTGAATTTAAGGATAATTTCCAACATAATGGCATTTCAGTGTACAAAATGATCTTTCCATGTAGAAAAACATTTGATTTAATGTATTATTGCTACAGTATGCCCTCAATTTTTTTTGCGCTAACCCGCCCCCAATTTTTACTCATTTTGAAAAATTTTTAGTTTACATATGTAAATTTGCAAGGATTATTGTATTTATGTATTGATTCAAGTTCAAAACAGATGATGGTGATAAAAATTGAATCTCAAGATTATTTTCAACAATTCTTGGGAAATGATGCAAATTTGCTAAAATTTTGTAAATTAAATTATATCCATCACGAATATTTCAAATGTATTTTTCAAATTTGTAAATATGATATATTCTGAAGACGTAACTGCTGGTGTGGGGACTTCGGTGGTAAATTCCTGCCTTGGATACCTACTGCAAAGATCTACCTGAATGGTGATTAACATCAGTGATTTTTGATAAAAAATCTAAGATTTGATGACATTTCCTGCGTTCAGTAGCAGAGTTAGAACCGGCCAGGATTTTGCTGACACGCTTGAAACGATTAAGATTTTTAATCCACAGGCTGTAACCGGCCGGTCAACAAGTCTATTTCCCAGAACTTTGAATGGCGCCCAGAACTTGACAATTGCGACACATTAGGATAATTTTTCAAACTTGCGAAGTATGCAACTCATCAGTGATTAAGAATCTAGATAAAAGTTAAGTGGTGCTCCTTTTAAAACTACTAATGTCATTTTAAAAGAGTACCATTTTCATTAAAAAAATCCCCTTCCGAGGATATTTTAAGCTCATGCTTGGATTTGGAGGCTTTTATCACTAATACTTTGTGAGCAATTGAACCGGGATGAGGAAACTGGGGGGATTTCGATTTCCAGAACTGAAAGGTTTGTACGTGTCTATATTACAGCATATTAAATGTAAAACAATGTGATATGTATTGTGCAGGATAATACATCAAAATATTACCTGTACCAAGAAATCTATAACCGGCTAGTAGGTCTAGTTTATTGGCAATGCCAGTTAGCGGCCAGTAAACATAAAACTTAGGCTGGTATTTGTCAGTAGCGGTCAAAATTCGACCACTTATCCGCTGTATATACATGTAATTTAATTGCAACAATAAATTCTAACACTAATCCAATATATAGAACTGTAATTCGAATTAATACAAAAAATATTAAGACATTAAGCAATTTTGTTGTTACCAAACTTTGGCATCGAATTTTGGACAATAATGAAAATTCTGACTCGCAAAATGTCGCTAAAAATAGGAAACTATGCTTTTATCGATCAATATTGGGGTTGTGAGTAGGCTAAATCAGTGTGCAATTCTGCCTTCGCATTTTAAAATGAAAATGACTTTCAAAATGATGCCAACAATTCTGGTATTATGTGCATGTGTTGTCTGAAATCTTAATTATCTTACTTTTAGCATGTAAAATACATAGCTTTCTTTTTCACATGAAAAAAAATGACATAATCCAAACGCATTAATGGTTGGCATGCGTTTTTGAAAAATTGTAGCTACACTTTTCTAACTAATAGCTGTCATCCAGAGAGAGAGTGCCTCGGAAGCAAAACACTCTATGCATAAAACACGGGATTAATCAGTCGTGGTTTGCTTCAAATATTTTATCATAAGCCTCCACCACAATTATCTTAGGAGTACTGCACTGAGATAATAACGGTGGGTTAAAGGTCTACTCGCAATTGTCATTAGTAAGCCAAGTGAAAACCGGTCAATCGGTATTACAAAAATCCTGACTAATACCGGTCGACCGGCTTGCTAACCGGTTCCAAATCTGCTCAGTAGTACTGAGCGAGTATTCGAGGTACCTGATGTCCCTATCTAATCATCACAAATGACGTTAGCTGTTAGATGACCAAGTAAAAAACTTACTGGTCATATGTTGAAAATACAGCTGATTTTTAATTGTGTATAGTATTTGTTGTCTGTTATACTTAGAGAAATTAGTTGTTATAAATTGAAAGTACGTCTATGGGCAAAACTGATACAGTTAAAGCCGGTAGGAGTTCACATGAACCTCTTATGGTATGAGAAATACCTTATCAGTACAGCCTTACATAGCATTAACATCACAATCTTGTCATCATCTAGTCTCAATTAATTTTGTAAAAGTATGGAATAGTTTCTATAGTAATATATTAGAGCCCTCAAAGGATAACAAAGTACCCCTGGTTCCGTCGTAAGCAAGGCAGCTCAAACTATGCATGCTTTATGTGTATCAAAAATGTTGTTGACATGAAACACATTTATATGTTCTTCGAAGCCCAATATGCAGTGGATTAGAATACTGTTGGGATTGTAATTCCAGATTACTTGCATAGAAAATGCAATCTTTTCTTCCGAATAATCATTGATCAATCAACCTCAAAAACTATTTTCAAATATTGAATGTGTTCACAGAGACACCATAGGATAGCCACCCGCTAAGTTGCCCAACACATATGGGTCTCATAGAATCAGGAAATTTCATTTTTGAATTATTCAAATTTAAAAATAAACGACATCAATTGTCCCATTTTGTGCTAAATATTTCAATAATCAAGTTTCTGTTAGTGTTCTATGGCGAACAGCTGGCTACAGCCAAAGATTAGAATTCTAATTCACTATTCGAATACACATGTTTCTCTTTTGAAGTCTAATCAAAAGTTATTGACTGATGATGTCTCTTCGATTGCTACATTTTGTCGATACCTTACTCAATTATTGAAAATCAGAAGTTGAATTACGTACCCCTATTTCGATGTCATTGACAGACATTTACATGTTACTCCTGCAACACAAAATGTATGTAAAAGAATGTTTAGTGGATGAAGAAACACTATTACCTATAGAAGAAATTGGCTCAGTCCAGCCCATGTTAATGAACGTTGAGTTATTCACTCGGTTAAAATTTTTTAAAAATACTATGAAAACTCTGTTTCAATGATTTTTATTTTTGCCGCTTTAAGATTTTTTTAATTGTTCGAAATAGAGCCATGCATGGAAAATTACAGTATTGCACAGTATCTTAACCTTATCATTCTCTATGACGCCTTACCTTCTCCAATGTCTCCACTTGCTTCTGAAACATCTTCCTTGATATAGCATACATCTTCAGGTCCTCCGTGTACCATAGGTAACTCACTGCTCTATCATTCTTCACCAACTCATACCCAATGCCTGTCTCCTTTAACTTTTCTGTGATAGGGATTAAGCTAACAGAAGTGGTGCTAAGCTGTCTCCCTGGAAAATGCCCCGTCTAAACCTCAACCTATGCCCATCTATCTCAGTCTGCCACCTTCCCTCTCTAGAAACTCAACCCATTTCCGTGAAACTCAATTTGCCTCTAGCGTCCTCAATACCCACCTACGTGATATGCTATCAACACCTGATCTTTGCATCCTCTGGTCTTTGTCCTACATCCCTTCTGCCTCTCTGGTATCAACCTGTTCTCTTCTAAGTAACATGCCAGCCTACTTGAAATCACAGAAGTTGTTGGCAGACATGTTATTGCCCTGAATTTGCTTGCCTT
>CABFPE010000147.1:478591-511124 GCA_900660155.1 Hofstenia miamia | reverse complement strand
TGAAAGGCCTTGAATCCATTATTTATTTTCCTCTTAGAGTAAGTCTTTAACAATGACTAGAAGAAATATGAGCTATATACACTGCTTCCTTATTTAATGTTAAATTCATTTAAGTTGTTTTTCACATTTATTTTTTTGAAAAGTTGCTGATGTTATATTTTCATTTGCACACAAGCAATGAATATATTTTTTCTAAAATTGGTAATGATGTAGTTCAATGGTGTATCTTTTGCTGTAAAAACCTTCCTTGCTTTATCTTTAATAGTTTTGAAATAACAGAAGGGCTGATTTACCTCCTTCATATTTAGAATGTATTGCCATTTTTTATGACAATGCAATCAAGGCTAAACAATAATAACAATAAAATGCACATAGGAATGCACCTTTCAATGATGGAACACAGGAGATATTAGTCAAGAGAAGAGCAAGATTCTAAATGACATTTGTGAGCATTTTCTGATAACAGCAAAATATTCACAAAAATCTTGTTGAGCAACTGAACAAGTTACCCATTCTCCCTTATTCTATGGCATTGTGTGAAAATATGAAAGCCTCATTTATCCCAAAAGTCCTGAAAAATTGTGGTTTAGGCATATTTACAGACAAGTCTCTTATTTTCAAATAGTTGAGAGCAATCCACAGATTAAATTTGTGAATCATCATGAGAAATGTCAAGCTCCATACACCTATCAGAATGGACAAAACTCTCATTATCAATCAGATATTATTAATGGATATAGACCTTGGATAATTGTCAATGAGTCCTATTCATTATGATTGTGTTGCATTTGCTGAAACTTTTCTCATGCAAATTATCATGTAAATGGTTTTTTGTTTATTGTACAAACAATAGAAGTGATGTGTACATTAGATAACACTTTGTATTTTACATTAGGATATTTACTGTTGATCTAATTTATTAAACAAAAACAATTATTTTTATGCAGTCTCTTTTCAAGGGTTAATAACATTCTAAAATCAGAAGGTTTTACTTGATAAACAAGCATTTATGAATTTAACTAAAGCATGTTAGCAGTTTAAATTCAAATAATAGATCTTAAAGTTTAGTAACACCTTCAAATATTTTAATAACAGCTTTTAGGTACACTGAAAGTGTGTTCCCATTGGTGTCCAACAATTAGTCATAAAGGCATTTAGTTATAAATAATATGGAGGTGGCCATGTGCTTGGTATGTGTCCAATAGTTTAATTTAAAATGGAGTACATTCAATCAAAAAAAGGCAATAAATTGCTTGTTAAGAATGGGTTTATATACTAAAAAATAGTGAATGAAATGGTTAATATTGTTTGAATATGAATAATATTGAAATTATTATGCATAGGTACAACATATTGTATAAAACCTGTGGTTGTTAAAAAATTATGCAAAGGTTTGTGGTGTAATAACACATTAACATATGGAAGATTTTGGGTTTAAATCCTACCAATCCTTTACCATGTAATTATAAAAAATAATTATTTTTGCCTACTTCATTTAAAACCAAAATTTTTTAATGTTAATAATATATTAATTGCAATTCTATTATCCATTTCAACATGGGGGTATCATAGGAGAGCCCACTCCTACTCATTGTTGCCAAGCAATCTATAAGAAATTAGAATTTTTTTCAGTATCATATCTCTCCACTAAAGGGTTATTTGCCTTGAAATACTGATCTGAGAATATCAAGCACATACCTCTGTGAGTGCCATTTTGTATAAAATTCAATTCTGCCTCATCATGTATTGGATCAAGTGAAACCCCTGCATGTTTTAGCATTGTGTTCCAGATAAAGTTGGACAATGTAAAAAAGTGAGCAGTGTTAAGATGATATGTCTCCATCCTTTCCAAACAAAATTCTCTTATCACATCCAACAGTAAGAGTGTGTCAGTTTGCAAAACTGTCTAAAAGTTTGGTATTCACCCAACATCCATGTTTTTTCAAAATTCATTTCCTACTGGCTTATCAGGATTTCTCCAGTCAACATGTCCCACCAATGTTCTAAATCTGGTAGCCCCACTTCATTAAATTTATCAAAACAATTAAACCACATAAAAGGAAATTCGCCTTTGCCCTTGGAAAATACTGATGCCCTCTGTTGACACTCTGTTATCACATCCAATGTTTTTTGTGAGGTTTGATTGACTCTTGGTTATAAATTGATAGCTGTCCAAAAATCTTAGTTCCTCATATATTGTCTTGTAAACCCCACATTTATTGTTATATCCTTCTACAAGCATTAAACTTAACAACAAAATATTTCTGATGTACATGGGATACAAAACACTTTCACACCATCCTTCATACATAAATTTTTTAGTAAAATATGCATTTCATACTTGCTCCCATTATCCATAAAAACTGGCAAAAATTGCAAGCTCCAATTTAGAATGTTGCAATTATTATGTGTGACAACTCTAATGTTTCCAGTGAAGTGACAATGGTCTATTACTTTGACATCATCATGTGCAAATGCATTTTTCAAAATATGTATTGCATTGCTGTCACCAACATTATTTTCTGCTGCTTTAGGGAATTACTAAATCACAATGTTTTTTTACAATTTTTTTGCTTCATCTCATACAATTGTTTTGCCAATTAGCATAAATGATTCAATCCCTCTTCCATATAATTCTCATGAGAATATAATTTGCATGATAACAATTTTTCCACACTACTAGTCACCACACAACTTTCTGTACTATATAACTAGTAGACAGGTTTGACTGCATGCAGTGAACCTTTCTTGTAATTGTCTCAATATCTAGGCTTCCCACAATAGGTACAAAATTCTGTGCTGCAAATCCTTTAAATTTAATTTTTTCTGATGGATCTGGAAATGTGATGTTGGGTTCTGCTGATCCATTGCATTTATTTTCATGTTTTGTTAAATTCTATTGGGTCTTAAATCTTGACAAGCATTTTGGGCAAATGAAACCACACTCTCTATTTTTAAAAAAAACCACTGACATGTGCTTAAATTTGCAATGGCTAAATAGTGGCTCTTGTCATCTTCTTCAATCAGCAATAGATTTACACTTTGTTTATATGACCATAGAGACATATATGCTGGCACAAGAGATCATTCATTTTGAGAATAGACATTAAAATGTATCAAGTTCCATGCTTCAAAAATACATATATCATTTACTGATAATGGGAAAGTTAGACCTTCATACTTTAGTGTTGGAAGAAATGTATTCAAACTTGTTATTTGGCATTGATATTTAATTTCCAGATGCATGCAGGCTAGGATGCTGTACAGGAAACACAGTTTGGATTGATGGGTTTTTGGGTTTACTAAAAAGTTATTTCTTTTAAGGTAGTCTGGAAGTGTAACATATGATCCTCCACAACTTGGATTGTATTTGGAAACATGAAGCCTGACTCTGTTTATTGATTTTAATATAAAACCACTCCAATTTGTATTCTACATACAGAGGTAGTTTGCAATTTCATAGACTATTCTATAGAAATTGCTAATGTTTAGTCTGGATCTAAAAATTGATTTTGACAAGCTTGTTTGATAAAGTACCACTGTCTTTTCTTCCTTATTTTTTTGGGTTTAGCCATCTTTATCTCATATGTTAAGTATATTTTTGCAGAATAATGTGCTGAAACCTCATATGAAATTACTTGGTTTATGGGCTTTTGATGGTTTGAGAATGCTTTGTATATAGCAATCTAGTTGACATTATTTGGGATTTGTAAATGCTCCTCTACATGCATTTTCCATTCTGTGAATAGAATATTCCAGCCAGACAAAAAATCAGATACATTGGTGAATGACTTTTAAACTAAAACAAAAGTTGAAATAAAACAAAATTGATTGAAATGAGAACTAACTTAAAAATGAAAAGATTTTTAAAAAAATAGCTGCTAGTTGAGGATGGAAAGAATGTTTGATTGTCTGACACAGAAAATGTGCAGCTTGAAAAAACCAATTAGTAATTCTCTGGTAAATACATTAAGAAAAAAGCTTTTAAGATTATCATTTTCAAAAACACTTCAAAACATTTGTGTGATAAAACTTGGTAGTTTGTGCTAAATTAATAAAAATGTTTTAAGTACACTTGAACTTTACAGATTAAAAGCCTTTGTCAAAAACATTGCTAATGGGTTTCTCGACATTTTTGCCAAAACCCTGTGCAGAAAATGTACTAAAATTTTGAATTTTAATATGTTGGTTGACAATTCTTTTCCTTAGTCTGAGTCATGTCAACAGATTCCCAGCCCTTAGCATATGAGAATTAAATCTATAAGCATTTAGATACAATGTGGAAAAACCAAGAATTTTAAAATCTAAAAACCTAGTTCTTTATAGGAGAAGGTGGAAATGGTAAATTGATATTAACATAAACTAGATATATGAGTGTACACATAACAGATATTTGTTCTAACAACATTTTAAGGTTGGTGAAATGTAACAACTTCCAGCTTCTCCCTGCTTGATTTGGTTCTGTGCTCTCACCCTGATTACATATCTGTAATTCCTGTTCCTGCTAAGCTGTCAGATCACTCATTCATCTGCTTCAATCTGTCTGTCAACTCTACTTCTCCATCTGCTAACTGGCTGCTCCACAATATGCTTGATTTAACAGTAATGTCTTTCTGTCACTTAATGCTGCTCTCTCATCCTTGCTCCCTGTTTTTAGTGATTCCTTCTCAGTAGACAATTGGTTCACTTTTTTACATCAAGTTATTTCTTCTTATGTTCCTCATTGGTGAAAAAAGCATCCTTCTCTTCCTTTCAATTTTTCATCCCTTACTGTACACTTCTTGAATAAATTGGAGTCTTACAAATGCCATTCTGGTACTACTGCTTCCAAAAGCTTACTTCTCTCACAGAGGATGTTATCAATTTTATGGAAGTTGACAAAGTCTCATTTCTGTCCAACTTCTTGTCTGGTTCTCTTCAAGACTATTATTCCTTCCTGTGTTCCCTTCATTCCAAGCCTGAGCTCTCCAATTTGAGATGGAATCTTCCTTCTGCTCACTCTGACCTGGAGAAAGCTGATCTGTTCAATGTGTATTTTGCCTCTAGCTTCTCTGTACCTGTCTCCATGTGCCCTGGTCTGCCTACTGGCTCCCTGCTAATTTGACCTTGTGATATTGACTTCAGCACCCATGATATTTCTCTTATGCTTAAGTCTTGCAAGTTGTCTGGTCCTTGCTATACTCACAGTGTCTCTTCCTTTGTAATTCATGAAACTTCCTCCATGCTTTCTATCCATTTAAAGCATCTTTACTCCTTCATTTGCTTCTCTAAGCACTATCCCACCTGTTGGAAGACATTTTGGATTTCTCTGCTGTTAAAATCTAATCAGCTTCCCTCCTTGCAGGTCATGTCCTAATACCCAATAGTTATTCTATCTCAACTGTCTATTATTTTTGAATGCATTGTTTTTTGTTATATATTCCCAAAAATTCATCACCTCATTTCTTCTTCTCAGCATGGCAACCTTCCTGGTTGCTCTACAATTACTAACCTGATCACTCATATCAAAAACTGCTATTTTCACTCTGATAGTAATGATCCTGGTTGTATTATCTTTCTTGACATCTCAAAAGTGTTTAATTGCCTCCCTCATTCCATTCTGCTTGACAAGCTATGTTTATTTGGTTTTGATGTGGATTTCATTGAACTGTTCCAGTCTTACCTGACTGTCTCTGTCTCTTTCTTACATAGCCTACACTTATCACTTACTTCTACTCTTCTGTCTATATGCTTCTTCACCCAGTTTGTTTATATTGCTTGCCCCTGTGCTGCCATTATCAGTGATTCTGTTTCTCTCTTCAGTCCTGCCTTCTTTAACCACTTGTTGCTCTCTTTGTCACACATTTCTGTGTTCCTCCAGTATTCTCCATGCATTGCCTTCTGCCTATACCTTGTTTGTCTCTCTGATTCCATCCTACTCTGTTATATCTTCTTTCCTTCACTCTCAGTTCCTATCTTCCTTAACTCCTTAGTGAACTCTAGTAGGGATCCTCTGGGTTGATTTTCTACATATTCCCTTAGCCCTAGTGCTTCTGCTTCTACAGTTTCCTCTAAATTTAGCAGTCCTTTCCCTCCCTTATCCCTTACCATGTACAGCCTATCTACATCTTTATTGAGGTTGAATGCTCTCTCTGCTACTAGTATCTTCCTTATCTCTCTGTCTAGCTCCTAAGTTCATTCTTGTTCCATCTAACTATTCCTGCCAAATATCTCAACACTGGTATCACCCATGTAT
This sequence comes from Hofstenia miamia, assembly GCA_900660155.1. Lineage (NCBI taxonomy): Eukaryota > Metazoa > Xenacoelomorpha > Acoela > Hofsteniidae > Hofstenia > Hofstenia miamia. The sequence continues at coordinate 504,889 of CABFPE010000147.1, read as the reverse complement.
TAATTGCTTTTATTCTATTTTACCCATTCAATGCTGACTTCTGTAGTACCTTCCTTACTCTCTCTTGTATTCTTTCCTTAGCCTCATCTTCATTTCCTCATGATCTGTTCTATCTTTCTCTATCACACCTAAGTACTTGTACCCCTCTTTGACTTCCTCAATCTTATCCCCAATGCTTGTCCTCAAACCCTCCCCATCCACACACTTGCCTCTAGTTATTTTCACTGCTGCCCACTTTCCTAATCCAAACTCTAACCCTGAATCTCTGCTTGCCTTCTCCAATGTCTCCACTTGCTTCTGCAACATCTTCCTTGAACTAGCATACATCTTCAGGTCATCCATGTACCACAGGTGACTCACTGCTCTACCATTCTTCTCCATCTTATACCCTATGCCTGTCTTCTTTGACTTTTCTGTGATAGGTACTAAGCTAACTACAAACAGTAGTGGTACTAAGCTGTCTCCCTGGAATATACCCTGTCTAAACCTCAACCTATGCCCATCTATCTCAGTCTGCCACTTTCCCATCTCTCTCTCTAGAAACTCAACCCATTTCTGTGAAACTCCATTAGCCTCTAACATCTTCAATACCCACTTATGTGATATGCTCTCATATGCCTTCCTGTAGTCTATCCATGCCATTGCCAAGTTTGTCTTCCTTCTTCTACAATTCTCCACCACTGCATGGTCTATCAACAACTGATCTGGTATCAACCTATTCTGTTCTAAGTAACATGCCAGTCTATTTGACATCACTGAAGTTTTTATTTTTATTATTATTATTATTATTATTATGTAAAGGTGATTTTTATTTCAATTGTTGAAAAATTAGTACTTACTAGTGAAACTTGATTTAAAAATCATTGTAGAGTCACTCAGGGCCTTTGTTTAATTTTTATTTCAATTTTAGGCACTCTCCAATTAATTTGGTGCTATTTAGTTTAGTGATTTTTATTAATTTGTGATCTTTTCAAACTTAAGTTTCAAATTTAGTAAGTGTCCCCTTGAGCTTTAGATTATGTGAAATTGCTCAGTTAATTTGTGAGGGAAATGCACTAACTTTTGTAAAACAGTAAATATTTACCTTTTCTTGTAATAAATAGGGAACTCAATGTAATCAAACATCAAATAAATTTCATTCTCACTGAATAACATTTGCTCTTTATTATTTTTATCATTACTAACCCTTTTTAGCTTTGGTATTAATTTTATAATAATGCAATTGTAAGATCCAGCAATAATGTGGGAGGAACTCTGCTGTGCCTGGGGTGATAACTTGCTCCATGACAGATGTGAGCCCATATTGTGGTCACTTTAGGCTATGTATAGGCATAGGCAATAAAAGAACTACTAGATCTATTGATTGAACATGCACAAACTATCACACAATGAGAATATACTATGCTGTTGGCATACATGAATATGTGGTCCCTACATGTTATTTAATATCATTATTACATGAGCTGAGAAGATAAACACTGAGATAAATTGTTTTTATTGAGCTAGAAATTACAACTTGAGACACATGATTAGCACCTTGGATTGTAAGGATGGATTCAAATGGCTTGGCTTTGGTGAGATGCTGTGTGAATTGGTCACTACTTTAACCATCTTGGAATTACTTTTTTCTACAATGAAATTTGTGAACTACCAATCTTCATTTGTTTTGTTAGAGAACAGAATGCTCTTGGTGATGGTAATCTTCTGCAACCTTTGTACTGCTTGAGCTGCTAGATGCACCCTGTGATTCTACATGATTCTACATCATGTGGTAAATTTTTAGTGTTTAAAATTTATACTCTCTAACTATTTTTTAGCAGAAAGCATAAATATTAGGAATAAATAAATACAACATACCTGATTTTTTAAAAAACAATGGAAGTTAGATTAGCATTTCACATGGTTTTTTTTCAAAATGTAAAATTGGCATTTGAATTAAATAAAATTTTTTATTAATTAAAACTGAATTTCTATTAAATTTTAAAACTTGCTAAAAATAAAAAAGCAAAACAAATATTATTAGACCAGATGTGAATGAGAAATTAAGCTCTTATTCATAAAGCAAATAGCCTTTTTCCTGGTGATGGTGAATTTTTTGCAAAAGATATTTTATTTACTATTTTTCAACAACTGCAATTGTGTTTATCAAGCACAATGTGGACACCCAATGGATTTGTATTTGAATTGCCCAGAAATTAAATAAAAATGGGCTTTACTTTTCAAAAATTTGCCAAGTATATTTATCAAGGTATTATCAGTTCTATTTATTATCTAAATTCAATCAAAATCTGTTTTTTGTTTGATAAATGCATATAACATACACCTGCATTATTATTGCATATCATTGCTTTATAGATGCTTCTTACACTGTGTTGAAAACATGTCTTCTGATTTGTGGTGTTACATAAGCACAACTATAAACATGTACAGAAGATGTGAGGGTGAATTTGGCAAATATTTTATTACATCATAATTAGATCCAATGAAGTTAATAGAAATTTTGATATAAATGACTCAAATTTTATATGAATGATAATGTAATTGTAGCCTGTTGTGCTATAGCAATAACTTATACACTACAAAGATTGTAAAGTATTTTTCAACATCACAAACTGAAGTATGGCATGAATGTATACATACAATAAATATTTCAAGCTTTAGGAAATATTATTTGAATTTTGTGTAAACCCTCACTCAACATTATTATGATTTGATTATTAATTTACACAAAACAGTAAATTCAATTGTATTTAAATTTTATATTCTTAATCTTTTAGTACATGTAATTCTAATATATGAATTTCTTAAAAATGAAGTAACATTTATTTAAAAATTGTGATATTTAATCAAACTGGATTTGATCCAGTATCTCTAAGTAAACCTTTCAGTAAACTACATGGGATACCTTTTACTATAGTTCAATAACTAAGATGGCAATAGAAAACAAACAGGAATAGCTACAATGGGCAGAGGTGCCTAAAGCAATTGCAAAATATCTACATAAGGCAATTACCATGAAAATTAGAAAAAAATCTCTTATTTGTTTTTTAAAAATATATTAATTTAAAAACCTTGCTATTGTACTTATTGGAGGTTCACTCTGCCTACTATAATAATCTTTAATGCAAATAATAAGCCACAGACATGTTTTTCAATTTTTTTGCAATAAACTGCAAACCTCACAACATTTAAAAAAATTAACAAATTTGAATACATTAATTATTATATTAATATTTTGATCCCATTACTTTGTTATCTTAATATATCAGTGGGCTGGTTGGTACTTTTTGCCAACAATGATATACTTAGAACCATCAAACACTTTCTTAAAACCAACAATGCAAATTGCATTAGATATGTAATATGGAAACCCAATTTGCAAAAAATTATTTAATCAGCTTAAGCAATGTGCCTACAAAATGGATTTAGTCTTCAAAGGCTTTATTGTGGTAACAAAAATATCTTGAATATCTAGTTACTTTTCTGAAATGATTAAAATATTTATGCAAACTAATAGTATTAGAGTGATCATTTGTGAAATTTATTTATGTCATTGTAATTGAATTTGTGATGGATCATTTTCACAATTATATGTATTTAAGTAATAACTTATTTTTAGAAGAGCTTCAATTGATTGGTATATGCTGTTATTTAATAATCTGTAGAATAACACATTCTGCTATTGTTACATAACTGCTCCTAAAATAAACACATCCTTCTGCTTAAGTGTAAGTGATTTTCCATTTATCTTTGTATTTATAGCGTGTAGTATATAGCCCATACTGTAGTTCAAGTATTTGCAAAAAAACCAATCTTTAAAAAGTTGCATAATAAACAGCTCTTCTACATTGCCACAGAAGCAGCTGCCTAGATGTGTTAGAATTTTTTTGTGCAGATTTTTCCCCAGTAGGCCTATAACCAAATTCACAGCTTTTGAATACAATATTTATTTATTAATCAAGATTTAAAAATCTTTGTATGAAGCTTTCCTGAGAGACCTTGTCTTCTTACTTTTAGACTCTTCAGTCATTTCTAACAAATTCAAACAGTCTTAGTTTATAGAAACAAAAACACAGTTAATCTAAGCTAAATATACATCAAATTAGTTATATTAATTTGTTCACTTGAAGAATTATGCATCCAGCCCTCATACAAATTTTATTTAATAATATAATCTTTAAACAAATTTTTTTAAATAAATTTGCATTGTCAGTTTTAAGAAAGTGTTTGTTGGTTCTAAGTATATCATGGCAATTACATGCTATTTATATATAATAATAATGATAATGAAGGACTTTATTTAGCCAGTTAGGTCCAAACAAAACAAAAAGTAAATAGTCAAATCAATTGACAATGGGAGCAATCACACAGGATGAAGAGTAGTCAAAGTGAGAAAAGGAACATTGAAGAGGAAAGACATCAGAGATTTGGGTTGTGGGAGAGGAAAAAACTCAATGGAAGTTGGAGGATTTCAAGTCAGTAAGACATTAGCAGAAGCACAAACATGATTGAAAAAGGAGGGGAAGGTGTGAACATGATAGCACCATCAGCACAAATAGAGTGGGAGTTAGAGAATGAGATATTGGCTGAGGTCTAAGAAAACAGCTGAGATTGAATATTCAGCTAAATAAAAAGTTGTGAGACACATAGGGCAGCATTGCACTAATCAGTTTCTGAACCTCCACATTTGATATTGCTTTGGAGTGATCCCATCTAAATTGGTTATCTTGGATGTTTGTTTCTTCCACTCTTTGGCATCTAAACAGTTTCTTGTTACAAAGTTACTCACTTATGTGGAATTGTTAGTGTAGAATCACAGGGGGTGATTCTAGCAAACACAAAGAGAATACAGTTTAAACTATTTCTATTTACAAAATCTTTGGTCTTTATATACAATGTTATTTACAATGTGTACAAATATTACAACTACCAGTCACTAACAAGAAAAGCACAAGGTCTGGCTGATAAATCATAACAACTACCAGTGATGCTACATGTTGCCCCAGGCCAAACCCAATGGAGGAGGATTTGGCCCAAAAGGATCCATTCAATAGCTCTTCACTCAAACATGCAAAAACTAAGGTGTAGGCTTGGCTGACTCCTATTGATTGGGTTAATTATGTAGAGAAGCATCAGATTTAACCTTTGAAACCATGTCCATCACATGTGGCCAGCAATGACTGGGAACAACAGATTAAAAAAATCTTCATTGCAGCATCATTACAAGCTCCTTGCTCAAACATGCAAAAACTAAGGCATACCCAGATAACAAATTTTGGTCTAAACAACGTTGTTTTTTAGTTGTTTTTTTATGGTTGTTTTAATGTTGAAATGGTACCCTTTTGACTGGTCTAAACAATGTTGTTCCAACAACGTCACATTAAGTTGCTTTTTTAGGTCACAACAATGTTATTTTATGTTGCCCATGATTGTTCCAGCATTACATCAAATTTATATTGATAATCAGTTCAAACATTGCCATTTAAACTAACACAAGCCCAACAAAGGGCAGAACAGTAATATAATAAATACAACATTTGCATAAATTTTGAATGAATGTCTTGATTTTAAATGATAACAATAAGCATAAAAATCTGCCAAATTTAACAAAAATTTAAACTTTTAAAGTTAAGTATAATTTTGAAATAATACTTTTTTAAATTGTAAAGAATCTCTTGTGATCAAATGTAACTTTTTTATCTAACAGATAATTTGAAGGTGTCCAAATATTCATGAATAAATTATTTTGGAAATTAGCTTACCAAGTATATTATAATTTTTCACAAATTTAATATTTCAAAAAAGCTTTTTGCAATTCTGTTCTTTATATAAAAATGATCTAGTAATCAAAATAATGAAGTGAGTTCTATTTGCAAGCATCTGCTTGAATCTTAAATAATCACATTTTTAGTTGCTCAAATTAGTATTAATGGTTGTTTTTATGATTTTAATGGTTGCTGCAACAACCAAAAGTATGAAACAACCATAAACAATGTAAAAACAACCAAAATTGTTATCTGGGTAGGCTTGGCTGACTCCTATCAATTGGGTTAATCTTGCAAAGAGGCATTAAAATGTTCTGCATCAACCAAACAAATGAATCCAAGGGATGAGGTAACACCCTCATAGCATCAAAATGTTTACCATGTGAATTAAGAATAACCCACCCCTGTTATACATCTGTGGTAGTGGAACCAGCTTTGCATACCAAAAGAAAATCAACTCAACCATAATTAGTTAAAAAATAGTGGAAGCAGTTCTGGATAACATCAGGATCACCATGTAGAATCATGGGGTGATTCTAGCAAACACAAAGAGAATAGTTCAAACTATTTCAATTTACAAAATACTTTGGTCTTTATATACAATGTTATTTACAATATGTACAAATATTACAACTACCAGTCACTAACAAGAAAAGTGTGAGGTCTGGCCAATAAATAGTAACAACTACCAGCAATGCTACATTGGATTCAGGGTTGCTCTAGTTAATGTTCTACCATGACATTAAGTTCTATGGTACCCAGTTATTCTACAATATAGAGAAAATCAGCAGGTTCTGGAATGATTCATACGCATATAACTTTAAAATATATTTTATTTAAAATGATATAATAATATATATATATATATATATATATATATATATATATTAATTAGATGGTATTTTGGTACAGAACATTAGTAATTCTTTGACATTTTTGTATGAAAATTATAATTTTTGTATGAAAAATATAAACACTCAAATAACTTTAATATGGATGTTTTCAAAAGTCCTAATTTTTTTCAAACTGAAATTTGTTACTGTCTTTAGAATGGCTGATATTATATTTGAAAACCCAGAAAAATAATAGAGGTAACAATTTGATTATATTTTTACATACATCATCCCTAAATTATAAATGATTTTTAAATGTTTAATAAAAATTACCCTTATTTTATATATATAGCTACAAATTACTATTTTGGTGGTATTTTCTCCATGATTGCATATTATTTTCGCATGAAATTAGTGTAATTGTGCTAAATTTCTATTTCAAAATACCTATTTACATCTTGACCATCTAATATAAAATATAATGTAATTGTCACAATTTAGCAATAATATTGAAAAATAAGTACAATTATTGCCAGAATTTTTTTAACTTTGAAAGTTTACTAATTTTCAAATTATTACCCAAAAATAATATTGCACTCAATTTTTTAATATTTTGCTTGACAAGACCCTCAGTAGTCCAATATATATATATAATTGATTAAACATACACTACATAGGTGCATGTATGACAAGTCAAACAAATACAGCTGCATTTGTTTGATTCATGCTGTAATTTGTGGATATGTTATGAATGCAAAAGTAATATCATATTTTAGTATAAATGTAGTGTTTTTGTTTCATTTATTTGTAAAGTGATATCTTTTGCTTACATATTTTTTACCTACCTTGGCACAAAATAATTATTCTCAGAGCATGTACCAAAGCATGGCCCAATGTTTATCTGTATTACTCTAAGAAGCACTTAACTTAGTTCATGTGTCACTGGACAAAGCCTATCGTGTAACATCTGCTTTAAAATGGAGGAACATTTAGTTTGTCAATTGTAGATTGGCTTAATTTTTTCCTTTTGATGTTTTAACAAAATTGCTGTAATGTAAAGACGAACAAAATTAACAGAAATTTTGAAATAAATCACTAAAATTTTATACGAATGTTAATGTAATCGTTGCCCGTTATTCATGATTAGGTAGTTGAAAATATGAAAGGGGAGCTAATCACTGGTTACAAAAGCAAGAGATATTCATAGAATAAGCTCTGCATGTAATACTACTAGATTGTAAATTACGACTTTGCGCTGCAAAAGCCATTCAATTTTTTGCTACTGTAGAAAATAAGGCTGTTATATCATTATTTAATACTGATAAAAAGTTAGAGAAAGATGTACCAGTTTTTTTTGGTATTTTTGTGTTTTCTAGCTTTAGGTCAAATTTAATTGACGGAGTAAGCTCTACCCATATATCGCTTAATACTATGAATAGTCGTGCTTAATAGAATTGTTTGGATACTGAATCTGTCTGCCGAACAGATGTGTAATAGCTTAAATGTATCCAAATATATGAATGCACGCAATGGAAATTGAGTGAATTTGATTTAGAAATTACATTGATCATTCTATTTTTTTGAAATCTATATAATTAGTTATAAACTGTCTAGTAGTGAAATATATTTTCACATTTTAAATGCTATGTTTAACTCAAAAATGTTTCATGTACATGAATGTGCAATTTTAATCGCGTCTCGATTAATTGGATGCATCGTGAATACACAATAATCCATTACATTTAAGCATTGATAGCCATTCAACAAAAGAACTGTAATCGAATGAACCAGTCCTTTTGCTAGATGCTCCCGCATCGTTCAATAAATTAATCAGTTTTACTCATGTGAAATACTTTTTCACCTTTTTTAAATAACGATATTCGTATTTGCTATATTTTAACAAAAATATATTAGCCATCACTGATTCGAATTTTTTTTAACTGAAAACTTAGTTAAAGAATATTTGAACTAATACTTTTTTTGTATCGAGGATGAGGGCAAAAAATTACTTTACATTGGGGACCATGCCCACATAGTAACAACCCTGGACAAAACCTGATACAGACTTTGATATAAAAAACCGATCCTAAAAGTGTAAATACACATGATTATAAATTTCAATTTTAAAATGGTGTATTTATTACAAACATTGCATTAATACCTTTAATTCCAATATCAAAACGATTTAATCTTTAGCAATAGTCAAATACGCCAAACTACAAAATTTCCATATTGAGTCTTTGGCTAAACATTTCTCATATATACTGTTCTGAACTCTTTGATGTTGTCGTGAATTACAATAACGTTCGATGCACAGCTTAGCAATTTGACAAATATTTCCAACCGTAGCGCTCAAAGAAAGTGTTGAAAGTAAATAGATAATATGGCTAGCAGACGTCAACTTTAATCCACTAAAGCATGATTTCAAATCAAAACAAGCATTAATTTTTTCTTGGGCACATAAACAGTAGGTAAAGTTGCAGATGATGTGGCAAAGTGGACCAAACATTCTCGATCACAAATTTTTAGCAATATTTTTTGCATTAGATATTCCCTCTCTGTAGATAATTTTCTATATTTCTGTGAGTTTAACAGCGGAACTAGGAGCTAACTATTTAGAAATTTATATTACAGAAGAACTACTTTATACACGAAATGTTGCCTTACATCAGTCAATCAACAGTAATCAACCCCGGAGATATATTATCCTCTAAGCCAATTTTCAGGATTGATAGTTAATAAATATATAGGAATTGCGCATATAAATCAGTTTAATTGTCGATTCCAAGTGTAATGGTGAGCAATTTGGTGTCATAATTTTGTGAGATCCATATTACGTGATCTTACAGTCAACCTAACTTGATCACTTGATCAACCATGGAAAGAGAATTATCAGAAATACAACAAAACAATAAAATTGCTACCAACTTGTGCAATTTCTGATGGGTTCCAATCAAATTCACCTCATTTTTAATAGTGTTTAACAGTTAATGTGCATTCAGCATGGATTAAAATTTGCATTTACTGAAAGCATTAGTTATTGTCAATGATAGAAAGCCAATAATAGCAGTGAATTTACCACAAAAGTTACATTAAGCCAAATAACCTGTTTTCATTCTAATGCCACTATTTGTGTTTCGTCTGCGTAGAGATGATGCGTTATACATTGTTGACAACATTGGGCTTAATACAGAGTCCTGTGGGACTTCATACGCAACATTCATATATATATTAAAATCGCCTAATATATACAGGACCAAATTATTTGACATTTAAATAATCTTCAAATTCCTTAATAAACAATGTGTTAGTTTATCTCATTGATAGTGCTGAAAGGTTAAGAGAATAATTCGCAAATTCAAAGATTCATATAGAATAGAGTTAACACTAAATTTAGCTTTGGGTAAACATCCAATGCCACCAGCTCCACTTTGACTAGGGGAGTTCTTAGTTGAATAACCACTCGCTGTTAGCGAGGCAGTTAGACTTTCTGCATGCAACTATGTTGCAGATGCTAAGATATTAACCTCATATGATAACAAGTTCATAATAGCAAAAGTCATATTCAAAGAACGCGGATTTATTAAGCAAACATTAAAGCATTGCAGTTTTTAACATGAGAGCAAGTAAGATTGCGACGACATACCCGAGCTGGTTCGTTTAAAGAATATCAAAATATAGTGCAGCACTGTTGTTAGTTGTTCGGATCATCTGCGGATCCCGGAAACAATGAACGATTTATATTATGTATTACAATACTATTGAATATCTCAGTACTGACCCTAGTTTCTAAATTCAGCAAGTTTTACTATATGGAATTGAGATCTGCCAAATAGGCCGGTCGTTCTTCATGGGATTTAGTTTGGAGATTCGGCTTTGTACCAATTCTATGTCTCATATTCACTGTAAGACTATCCATGGAAATGTGAAGCAAGAAAAGGTCTGCTCAGCACCGGTCTTGGCTGTTCCGAACCCCAAGAAAAACAAGTAATCACAGAAATATTTGGCGATAACAGACATTTTCATTTTGCCCTTGTATGGGCTTGCTTAATGATGAACAGTTGCTCTTTTGTAAAAAAGGATGTAATGATGATAACACATTGCAAGCGAACTACTTCAAAATGGTATTTTTACATAACAGCTCCAACATAGCTATGATTGTTTAAAATTCTAAGAATTTGGTATTGCTAGACAAGACTAGTCATATTTATAACCGCAGAAAGAGAACAGTGTTGCCATGCAATGTTGGCTACAGTACTTGTTGGGACACATCAAACTTTTTAGTGTTTTTCGCGGGCTTCTGTATTTAATTCGTAGCAGTTATTTCCTAAATCTTATAATAGTCCATTTTTAGTTTCTATGTCAGGCAGTGAAGGAACTAATCGTCACCAAACGTACTTTTCTCGTGAACGCCGTCCAGGATACCGCCATCATGTAAATATTATAATTTTTATTGTTTTTTGTAATTGAGAATAGCATAGCCTGCACATTCCTTTACTTTGCTTTTAGTTTACTGCAAATCAGCAGCATTTTCTTATTATTTATATTATGTTATATTTTTTAGATGCAACGGCGTGAACATTACTCTGGTGATTTCTACTCGGATGGAAAAATGTACTGTGACCGAGTCGATGATAGCCATCGAAATGTTTATCACGTATATATTTGATCAATTCCATACTTTTTATACAAAAAGCAATGAAAGCACTTCGATTCGGATTCTAATTTGCACTTTTTTGAAAATTTCCTAAATTGCAAAAGTGATATTAATTTTATCAACAGCATATGCTATGCGTTAGGAAAATTTGCTTGGAAATCGTATATTTTTAATTTATTTATGCACTTTCTTATGAATATTTCTGTCCATCATTTTTTAAATACTTTTAATACCCCTACAATTGTGTTTATTTTAGAAAAGCGACTTTATTTCATCACATTCAAATTCAAATTGGAATACAAATGACGAAATGTATGCATTCTTTTTACGAAATATTCGTTAAGTTTGCTTTAGAGACGATCTAGCAGAGAAGTTCCCTAGAGATTTGAAATTGACAGTTACTTGTAAGTTTTTACTTTTTGATTCTTGTTTTTTTTAATTTCCGAAAATGTATCTTTTTTAATAAAGTATTTGAAAACGTGATAGTGTATGTTTTATACGCTTGTGTAATGTGGAAAATTGTTTCATTGTGCAATATTTGCTATATGTTGCAAGCACTCAATTGATATATATTGATACGCTACATTTAGGCTCTTCGGACGGTTCAAGAAATGTCTCTGTGTCTCAAACTCGTATGTAGTTGTTTCATTTTGGTCATTGAATTCATTAGAAATATATGCAATTTACTTATAAATTGATATTAGGATTTGTCATTCTTTTATATCTCACTATGTGTTTATGGATTCGATCAGATCCAAAATATCTAAAAATATTTTTGGCGTTGTATTTGACTATGTTCGGCATTTTGAGTTGTCGTTGAACAATTGTTTTCAACTACAAAGATTAGAAAATTGTATTTTTCTTTCTAACTTCTCCGTGTAGGGTAAACTAGTGCATCTATCAATAGTTTCCATCAAGAATTGTCGTCGATTTTGTGCTGCCTTAATCTTTAACATCCTGTTTTATCACACTTGTATACATTATCTATTCAACTGCTGACTCCTCTCTTGATAAACTTCAATCTTAATGGATTTTTTGTTCATGCTGCTCTTCTCTTTTTTACGCTGTCCTCACATTATTTTCCAAAACACATCATTTTAAGTATTTTGAAATCTTTTGGTTTTTAATGAAATTTGTTATTCAAGTGTTTTCTATGATTTCATAATCAGCATATGCTTTATGTTTTTGGAATATTTGTAGATAAGTCTAACTTCTCTACATTTCATTATTTCCTAAATGCTGGTATTAAGTCATCGTCAGTATGCGGAATTTTTTGATTAAAAGTCTGTAAAATTATGTAAAGATTAATCTCGGACATTCTCATAAAACCAAAAATATGTTTTAAACATTAGTTGTCATTGCCAAAAAAGTATCATAATTTAAAATGTTCCATGGTAAAAGATTGGCGTTGACGTTATAGTAGTTACTTCATTATTAAGAATAGCATTTTCACATGTGCGCTTACAATTGGTACACATTTCTTCGTTGTTGTCCATCTGTCCTTTCTGACAAAAGATCTTGGACATCTGGATTTTTTGTATTAAAATTAACACATTTTTTTCGATTTTCCTAAGAAATATTGGAATTGTAGATCAAAATTGCATTATTACGTAAAACAGAAACATGCAAAAATTGCGTTAACAAATATATGTTAAATGCAATTTATTCCGTTTTTCAAAATAAAAATCAGTCTGCATGCGCAATTTATGAAGAATAGGGAATTTGTGTTACCATTACACAAACCAAATGTATAATGGTCTTAGGAAATTTGCCTTTTTGCATTATCCTAATGAATCAAAGAATGAGAGACTTCTTGATTTTCGTGAGCACCGTTGAACTTACGAGACCATGTCAGCAAAATATGTGCCGTATTTGATCCTATTTTGTAGAGAAAAGCAGAAATGATCTTAATACTATTTTCGACATGGCAGGGTTTCGCATTTCACCTTCAAAATGATTCTATCAAACATAGGCTTAGCGGAGTTTGATAAAATTTCGCACTTGAATTCCGAAGCTTTCTAGTTTCTCGTTGATCTTTTGTTGAAACCTTGGCAAAAATCATTTACTCTCCATAATTCTAATTCATACATTGACCTTGTTTATTAGTGTTCGCTCTTCAATGATGCGATTATCTCTTTTGAACTAAATCCTCATCGATGTTTGTATTTTGTTGATTCAACTCTTGTTGTTAATGATAAATTAATTTTCTGGAGAAAAACAATATCAACACAATGGTTTCTTCTTAGATATTGTCTCTGTGTTTCCTAATTTTCAATTTCAACTTTAGTATCAGTCTACACCTTAACACTAGAAAGACCGATGGAGCAGGAACCTAGAAAGACCATGATATCAAAAATGTCATTTGAGAAAAATGTCATTTGATCTCCAAACATATTATTACCAACATATTTAACAAGCGCAAGTAATACCTATATAGAAACAATACAGAGTATAGCTTTATAGGTGTTAGGTACATGCTTTTGGTCAACGTTCTAAGCCCATAAAGTCAGAATATCCAGTAATTTCCATACTTAGAAGCGTTTGAAAATAGGCCCAATCTTAAGCGAAAATCGTATATTAAAAAATAGAAGAATTTGTAGAAAGCTATCATTTATATGGCCCAAATTACAATATGCGGTGATACATTTTACAAATAGGTCGTACATATAGACCCTATTGAAGGAAACCCAGTCAAAACCACATTAGGCAGAGCTGTATGAAATGCACAGAACAGTTGCAATCTTTTCTTTGGAGGAACATTTTCCACATGCCAACTTTCCACAAGATCTGCATTGGTTGTACGTACCGTTTCGGCATCCTTGCTGTTGACATTTTCTTCGCTTCCGAACTGGATGATATGGGACATTTGTTGGCGAATGAGGAATATTCAAATTTAATGCAGCACATGTATGATCGATCAGAAGAGACTTTCCGCATTTCATCAATAAGTTCCAGAATGAAAGATCGTCAAAATATCGAAGAATTGGTGGCTTTTCTATACAAGATCCAGCTTTTGATCCCAGCTATGTCCAGAAATTTTTGCCCACACAGCAATGGTTACCGACGAGAAGCAGATGGACTGAAAATTTGCAAGACATTCGATCAAAAACGTCTACACCAACCTTGTTGGCATTGTAGAAATCCACTACATGTGGTTTTGCTTTCCACCCGACGCACAAGAGACTGCTTGATGCATTGCGCTAAGAAGGCCGACACATTTCTTGGGTTTGCACTGATACGGAACAAACATGACTGCAGCTTCTGTTTGCCAGTGAAATTTTGAATGGTAGAGAGGAAGATTTGCTGATGTCATGTCAAAAAGTTCGCGTCTGTTTTTGCGCATCGTGCCGACTATAGAAATGTTCACTAATTTCAGATAACGTGCAAGAAATAAAGAAAAAAATTTTGACTACAGATATTGTATCCATGAATTGGTTGAACCAAACGAACAACATCTTCTGCTAATGGTTTGCCATTTCAATTGAATTTTTCTTGGGCTCCAATGTAAGATAGTATGTTTACAACGTACTTGGATTTGACCTCTGTCATGACCCAGAATTTGAGCCCATACTTATCAGGTTTTCCAGGCATATACATGATTAGCGAGCACCAAGTCTTTAGAGGTAAAAGTTGCTCATCAATTGTCAATCGCATTTCAGGCCTATATTTTGAAGCACAATTGCTCCAGAACATTTCAAACAATTCGGAGATATGTGCAAATTTGTTTTCAATGAGCCTCACTCTCCTTGTAGATTTGATATCAAAGCGAAGATTATGTAGCGCTTCCTTGAATTTTTTCCTTGACATGGTTTGTCTAAAGATCGGAGGACCATACACCTTATCCCACAAGAATGACACTGGATGGCCCTCACCATAAATACCACGCCATTTTGCAAAGAAATGAATTTTTCTAACTCGTCCATGCTAAATTCAAAATTATCACTTTCAGCTTGAGTATGTGCAGTTATACAACGATGAACATGACGAATCATGCGCTCGTCAATAATACACTTCCATGAGTCATAAGGAGTTTTTATTGATGATCAGATAACGTTGTTGATTATTCCAGGTGTGGCGCAAAAAATATTAGATGCTGGTAATCGACCTGGCAATGGAACTGAATGTAATAATTTAGTCCAATGGATACCATCCTTACCAACAAATTATTAATTGGAGGGAGATGACGTAGGTGTACTATCGTCTTCATATGATACATCAGATTGGTCAGAATCATATCACCATTTGGTATGATCAGCGTCAAAGTCATCCCCTTCATTATCACAGTCTAAATCAGTACCGGATTCATCAGAAGGCAAGTTGCATGATTGTTTGGTTCACGTGCGTACACAAACTTTTAAAATAGTTCAAGATGCGAATAAATGAATTCAAATGGTTTATGACATTTTTTACCACAATCGAATGCTGCAAATTTAAAAATTTGTCAAATTTTAAATTTTCTTACTACAATCGAACGCTGCAGCTGTACCAATAAGATTGGAAACAGCTTTCCTTGACGTCCTCCTACGATGGCATAGAAATATGCTCTGTTGTAAACAACCAAAAGCTTCAAAAAAAATAATGAAATCTTAAGTATATGTGGAATCTAATTATAATTGAAATAATTTATCAATGCAAACTGGTGCGAAAATTACTATGGTATCATATTTGATACCGTGGTCTTTCTAGGAAAAATGCTATTTGATTGCTAACACTTTTGTCAGATTAAGAGTATTAATGTAGAAAATATCACGGGAGGAATCTGCTATTCAATGCAAATAGCAGCATTTATACGCATTTGTATATTGATTGGTATCAAAAATGACATCACGGTCTTTCTAGTGTTAATCTATGGTTATTTGTTATTAGAATTACTTTCAAGACATAACTTGGATTGATACCTTTATTATCTATCTTTAAATACATTAGGATCAAATACTTGGTCGACTAGAAATCGGTTTGTCGCGATCTAGAGCACAATTAAATATCGCTTGGTCGTTTCCAAAAAATTCGTTGTCTCGGTTTTTTAGCTAACTACTATCGATATTAGTAAAATGTTATTTAAGAGATAAATACCGTACTAAGATATTTTCATAACTTTAAGTTAATTTTTTAATCACGTAAGACAAAATGATTCATCAAGTTTACAAGCATTTTGATGCTTGCTCCAAGAAGATTGTATTGTTTCTTGGAAATATTATTTTAGGTTAGTGTTTCTTCTGAAGACCGAAAACTCAGTTTTCGTTTTTTCTCTCGGTTCGGTTTCGGTTTTGAGTGAAAATCGCGGTTTCGGTGATTTTTTCTGTATACCGCCAACCCTACTATTCGATTGTTTGGTCCAACGTTATTCACCGTTGACCTATTACCTAGCTTGAGATTTGGTAGTTTTTTCATTGAAATTTTGGAGTAAGTCAATACAATTAATCGCATTAGTTGAGTAAGTTTCAGCATTATTGGCAAATATCTTCGGCCTTTTCTAGAGTGCATCACATTATTAGGGCGATACCCTTTAATTGCTAATGGCCTACTTTTTTAAAGCGATGAAATTTTAACAATGATGAAAATATATACCATTTATTTGTAAGTTTTTCTATAATTGAATCGATAGGTGCATATTAAACTACTAGTTTCTGAAAATATTGTAAATTTTAGCCAATAGTTACTTGACATAGGTCAGTGATTTTCTTTCTT
Organism: Hofstenia miamia; assembly: GCA_900660155.1. Classification (NCBI taxonomy): domain Eukaryota; kingdom Metazoa; phylum Xenacoelomorpha; order Acoela; family Hofsteniidae; genus Hofstenia; species Hofstenia miamia. The sequence goes on along the minus strand of CABFPE010000147.1, from coordinate 487,946 downwards.
TTCTACTATAATTTCTGTCATTAATTTAAATTTTGTATGGATATATTTTTGCAATACTATTATTAGGTACATAAAAGTAAAGAGTCAAAATGTGTTTTTGGTGCAAATTTTGTTTAGACCTGAAAAAAATTCGAATTGTGTTATTCTTTTTTTAGTATGTTTGTCAAAGAAATCAAAAACATTTTTTAAGTCAAAATACTTTTATATTTTTTTTGTGAAAATCCTTATCCAACTTTGAATTCAAGATAAATTAGATATTCCAATGCCTTCATTGAATGATGTTTTTCACAGCTCCGCAAACTTTTAGCATTATGTTTTGTCAATTGAAACAGTACTGTATAACACCTTTTAAGCAATACGTACTTAATTTGAAGTCGCCTTAATTTCATCATTAGGGCAAAATTTCTGCTTTTTGTCAATTTTTGTGATCAAAATGCTAAATGTTTATGTAAAAAAAATCACCCTGACAATTATAAAACAAAATTGGAGTACACGATTTGTTAAGGATAAAAATTGACTTAAAGGTAATCATTAAGTTGTTGAAGTATTTGTAATTTTATTAATGAATATTTGCAAGCAATTATTCTACAATCCTTAAGAACTTTTGTAAATTTCTAATGATTTTATGCACTTGCAAGTGATTAATGTATGTGTCAATGACTATTTGAGTTTAAGTGTAGTCATCTTTTGCTTAAATTTGCATATTGATAAAGTTTAAGTCAGATATGCACTGAAAGAACATGACTGGCAAAATATTGTTGAAAAGTGTAAATGGTAAAATCCAGGTATCAGCTTAAATTAAGCGGTTTAATGATGTTTGTGCTTTATTACTTCCACGTTTTAATTTGTTTTGTCTAGCTGAAAGCCCTAATTGTTCCGATAACACGTTGGCTTCACCCACTCATGTTGCTCATTCAGAAGAACCTTTCCAGATGCAGCAGGATTTCAGCTCTTTCTCCCACAATAGCAAACATTTTGTGTTTGGTAACAGCAGTAAAGAATGCTCCTCGTCTGATAGGAATGCGGATGTTCTAAACGGCCCAATAGAATTTATAAATTCGAAATATCAGGGTTATTTCAATGAGAAAAATTCAAAGCGGCTGTCCAAACCCAATTCTCGATATCAAAACAAACCTACCAGCCATAATAAATCCTCTCCTAACAGTGAAGTCCTTAAAGAAAAACTGCATCAGCATCATTCAGACGACATTTTCGCTGACATACATGAGCAGATTTCCAATGGATCAATGAGTACTGAAGAAATGAAGGCTTATTTGGAGCTTTGTGAAAAAAAGCTTTATAGTAAAATTGACGACGTGGACAGCCTTTTTAATAAGATTGAGAATTTGGGTGATCAGACATAACTGTAACTCTTCATTTCTATTTCGTGTATTTATTGATCTAATTTGTATCTTTAGCTGTAGATTGCTTATTAATTTTATGAAGTTTGAATTAATATACTTTTGGCATATAAAATAGATTTTGGTATTAAATGAACCATTTGGTGTTAATACGTATTAAAAGTGAATGGATTCTTAGATTTATAATAGTTTGAAATTTTAAATATGATGAATTTGGGCTCTCATATTGCTTAAATTCTAAGTGTTACACTACTCCTGCGTGGGCGAGTACAATTTACTGGTCAATTCTTTTAAATTCAGTAAACTGATGTTTTTGGCTTTGAAATACTTGTATATTGCAACATGTTTATATTTGAGACAATTTATTGGTTCAATATATATTTCTTAAGTGCATAAAAGAAATTAAAAATTGTTTGTATTATTCCTATATTCCGCGTATTTTGAAAATCCAGACTTTAAATGAACATTTGATTATTGATTATCTATTTAGAGAAATTAAAAGTCTTTTAAATACATGTGAAGTGTGTATTCATAAAAACAGAATTTTACTATGCGTATGTCGAAAAAAAATTAACAATGATGTATTAATTAGTATTACTATTCTTTGATAGCATTGTTTTTCACAATAATGTAGGGTTAACAATATAGTATAATATAGCACTAGCAGGTATTCACTTCATGGTCACGAGTAATACGCTGTGTACAGTGTATACTCATGCTCAATTACAAAATACTATACTCCCAAAGTCAAAAAATATCCAAACAATTTGCTGTGCATAAAGAAGGCCTTGTAGATTATAAATTTTGATATATAGTAAGTGTACGCAAAATTTGTATACTTGCATTTGCTATGCAAGAATGGTTAACAGTTTATATAAAGACTGAAAAAAAATATATAGTATTGAATGTGTTCAATACAAAAAGCTGAATACAAACAGCTATATATCAAAGAAGAATTCATATCAGAAAAAATAGGAAATTTGAGATAACCAATATGGAAAAATAAGTTCTGGTAGTGATAAAAGGACATCCAACAGAAACTTTTCCTGTAGGAAAATGATATGGATAGCCTTGATTGTGATAACTTACATAAAACTCTAGCCGCTAGTAACGACAATGTTACTATAATCCTAAATTTTACACCGTCCTTTGATTTGCTAAGTCAGCCTGCATCAAATATATCACTTAATGTAATATCTTGTCACTTACGGCAGTGTAAAAAAATCGGCGGATGGTTCTCACGGCGTACTGTATTGGATTTACAGAAATTACTTTGACATGTTACAGATTTATCATTTTCGGTAAGAATATTTTTCCTTTGATACAAGCTAGCAAACACGACCAATTTCTAAAGTTAAAAATAGGAAGAAATATAACAAAATTACGAGTATTAGTCTTACCTCAATGTCAACTAGAATATTTGAAAAAATGATACGCAAATATTTTAATTCTACTGAAGTTTTGCATACAATAAGGTGTATTTGCAAATGTGTGCCATGTAACATTTCAACGTCATGTATGCAAGCTTTGGATAATAACATTGAAGGATTAAACTTACTACATTTTTTAAAGGCAATTGCAAATTTAGATCAAGAAAGCACAGCATTAACGTATAATTATTTTACATATGCATCTGATTGTATTTCTTCGCAAAAGATGGTTCACAACAATGAAATTTTTATAAGGGAATCACATGCAACTCGATTGAGATTACGTTAGAATTCTCCCAGGGAACAGCTGTACTCAATTTTAAGTGACGCGCTAAGATCCTCAAAATCTCAGTTTTATGGTGAAGAAATACCCTGGCTATTCAACTGCTGGCATACCCTGTTATAAACAACCAGATTTAGATTAGAAATTGGCATTCAAGAATAAAGAACCTTTAATATATTTATAGGCAGAAAAATTTGGTTTAGGCGTTAACGATTAGAAAACCATGTTGATAAATTTTTCTATATGCAAATTTAGTCATTGCAAATGTCTACAAATTTGAAATGAAATGAAATCTATATTTAGAGTTGCTTTTTACAATATAAAATACTGTTTACAACTCTAAATAGCGTCAACAATAAAAAAGGAACAAATCACATACAAAAATATTTACAAAAATAATTACAATTACTAGCTTGGGCTATGGCGAATTTAGGATAGGTATTATAAAATTTAAAACCTTGCCATTTGTATTCAAATTTGTCATTCCACATGTCCACATACGGTTATTCTTGGTGTTATCTGTCAAGAAAACTTGAAGTTCAATAAACACAGAAAACCTATGTTAACAAGTCTAAATGCTTCAATTTATATACTAAGGAATTTGAAATCGAACAATTACACAATTAAAAAAAGAAATTAAATATTTTGATTCAAAAAATCAACGTTACAAATATAATCTAAGTTACAAATGATCAATCTTGGTTACAAATAAACTACAATAATTAAAACTTGGTTACCAATCAACATTACTCAATCAATTTAAGATAAGTGTATTTAAATTTGGACATATTGAAGTATACTTTCTAAAATACAGATCTTCAGCATAAACAACAACAGGTTTATTGAAAATAAGTTTATTAATCACTAATTTTAACTGCAGGAAGGTATGGTATATCTCTTTATGGGTTTTATTGCGTTTCTTTAAAACTGGTTTCTGTGAAAAGGTGTGATGATTCTTTTAAGATGAAGGATGAAAAATATATAAGACTCTTGCAACAAACATTGTCCGCAATATCTATTTTACTTATTTCATGGAAAACAAAAATTGAAATGAATGTTCAACAATGGGAAATATAATGTATCGAGCACATTGCACATGGAGCAATGAATTTAATTTAATTTTAGATTTTACCTTAATCTTTTGTCTGTAATTGACTTGAAGTAATTATAGTTTTCTAATGCTTTTTTCTAACATGTGTGGATGTGTGTGTGTGAGTTCATTATTTTTTAAGGGAAGGCTACGCATATCTATTTCGTTATGAAACTAGCCAAAATAAAAGGATGCCGTGTGACCGGACAGTACTAAATTTTAAGGGACTAGGAATAATAAAATTGTTTCCTGTGGACCCATGCTATGTATTACGCACCAATTTTTAATCAATTTTTTTGTTTCTATCCAAATTAAATGGTAATTATCCTGTGAATGAAGTACAGGAAATTGAGCATTAGTTTTTAAACACTCGACGTTTCATTACATTAAACATGCTGACTACTCTTTAGGATTGTTATCAGTATTACACGATATGATAAGAAGAAATACCCCAAAATCTGCAAAAATTTTCTTCCTATCATATAAGCCTTATATGAAAAACGGATATGAAACTCATTCATTAATGCATTAATTTAAGCAAATCAATAATATAATAAAAATATTCTAAAAAGAAATACTCGGATTCAATTGGAGTATTATCTAATTTTACAATAATGATAATGTTTATAGTAATTTTGTTCAGTTTAATTGACGCTTTCAGAGTTGCTACCGGTATTATTGAATATTGTAACTTCTAGTTGGGATGTCATCCTTAATAATATAGAACAGACCTTTACTAGAAATCTATATTTCGTAATATTAGTTTATTTTTTGAGGTTGCTGCAGAAGGGGGTGTCTCTGGTTACTACTACTACTACTTCAAGGCTTTATTAAACTACTTCAAGTAATACAAAAATTAACGAATTTTTGATAATCCGAGCAAAACCATAGCAAAAATATTTTGCATCCATAACTTTGGTATTCAGACAAAAAGTAGCCTTTCAAAAATCCAAAGATGTTATTTTCAGAATCTTTGGCATCCCAAAGAAGTTAAATTTGTACTTAAGAATTAAAAAGTTACAAATGCTGCAGATTCTGTTAAAATATCACACTTCACATTTGAATTTTTTAACGGCTTTAATTTTAAAGAGGGCAACGAAATTTACTTCTGTGCTCAAATGAGACATAGTTTAGGAAATTTAAGTCAATCCTGTCCTTAAGAATATCAATCATGACATTGATGTCATGATGGGTAAACAACCATATAATTGTAACTGTATTATTAATAGAATTTTCTGAAGAAAATCAGTAATTAACTACTTATCTTGGCAATATTATAGAACAATATCTATAGAATTAAACATCCAAACAAATTCGTTTTTGATTTTAATGTTTTGAATCAATAATTGAGGCGTTGATTATAATTTTCCCAGTGATAGAAAAACACAATTCTTATTAAACTTAATTGATGAATAAACAAGTGGCCGTGCTTCAAAATAATGCTCGTCTGAACGCGCAATTTCATCAAATTGATGTACATCAAAAAGGCACTCGTCTGAACGCTCCCAAATTTTGATAGATGCATCAAAAAGCATACATCAAAAAGATGCTCGTCTCAACGCACCTTAAGGAAACTTATTTACAAGCAACCTGTTGCATTGGGTAATTGCCTTGGACCGACAATAATATTTATACTTCGATATTTGAACATAAAATGAATGCTACTAAGATAATGAGTAAACTTGATTACTATACTGGTTATGTCCGAATATAATGTTAAACACATACTACCTTGAATTCTTTAAATTCTGCAAGTCAATTTAATATCGTGGAAGAAAGCAAAAAAAGATTGACTTTCCGTAATGTTTACATTGAAAGAAAAAAAACAAATTTATCATCATGTTACAATAAGCCAACGGATATACATTTAGTAATTAACTAACTTTAAAATGTATCATTTACATTCAAAAAATATATGATAAAATGTCTGATACATCGGCTGATAATTATGAATACATTAAAGCAAAATCAATATCCAACATATAAAGTCCATAGAATTGTAAAAGAAAAACTAGAAGACTTGCTACAAGGATACTAATATTTATACAATTACATCTTTAATACTGAATATCGAGTCATACAATCAATTAAATTATAGAAGGATCTGTCAATAATATTGTCAATGTCACCAATATTGGTCTAAAATGGTCTTAGATGTGGATAATTTGTGCAGGTTAGGACAGCAGAAGATTTTCAACTGAAGGAATTTGTAGAAAAGCAGCCTTATGGATGAATATTGTCTGTTATTATGGAGTGGCATAATACGAGAACCGGGTGTAAGAGAAACAAATCATCAGAGTAGCACAATCAATGTATAGGTAAAATTCAATTGGTCTAAGGAAGTATAGGAAACAAAAACTTTGACAGAAGAATGCAAGAAGAGACTAAGTGCTAAAGAGAGAATTAGAAGCATTGATAATGGTAGAACAAGGACAAACCGGGTGAAGTACTCAGACAGAAAAATTTAGCTACTCATAAGTGCAGGCTACATAATAAAAAAGTAACGGCAATAAATTATCTAATAGCAAAGTGTGAGAAGAATATGTATCTAGTGGCTAAATTTTGTCTAGTATTCCTTGATATTTTGACTACTAGTAACCCTTTTTATACGTCCCGTAGGGGTAGTGGGTTAGCTAACAGTATTTTGACAAAATTCTTGCAAGAGGTGGGAAAAGATGTTTAATTTTAAGTGGACGTCATATTTTTTATGGTCTCTAGTGTAAATATCATTTAGTTTTTTAATAAGTTGCTTATTTTATATAGTTCCAGTAAATGTATTTTGTTGCATAATCGGAACTGGGATTTATGCTAAATGAAATATACTGAAGAAAGTACAGCGGAGAGTTTTAATCTCATGCTTATCAATTAAATCATTTGAGCCCAAATACAGTGTTATTCATTGTACAAAAATTTAGTCAATCACTGAAACTTATCAACTTTTTCAGACTATATAGTTCAAAATTAAAATGATAGGATGAAAGTGGAAAACTTGGTTTTTTGCACTATCTCGACCAGGCTTTTTTCATTTTTAAAACCGGGGACGTTTTAGGAGCGCACCTCCCTCTCCCATAAGAGAAACTTGGTAGTACTATAGCTTACATATACTAAGAGAAGAAAACACTCCGATATTCTGGGAGGCTGATGTCAGGAAATTGACCCTAGTACTAAAAAAAAGAAAAATATTTGTTCCCATAATTTCATAAATAAAACCTTATTTTACAAACAAATTGCTCGCCCATTTGCAGCACTCTTCCAATCTTTTCATGCGAAAATTAACAAGGGAAGCACTAACCTTTTAAAAAGTAGAGTAACTTTGTCCCCAAAGAATAAATAGTTTATCATTTAATATTAAATTATTTTCAGATTTGTCAATGTATATATTTTCATAGAGGTTTTCACTGATATAACATAGGTTGCTAAAAGATGTGAGCACTTCCAACACTTTTGTGTAGTATTTCTTCTAGTGTATTTTAGCAAAAGCCATCTTCCCATGTTTCCCTTTACTTTATCAATCCTAAGCACTAAAGAGAAACGTTTGGATTTTCTGCTATTATAGAGCAGTTGTTGAGTAGATATATAAGTTGATAAGCTGATTATTTACAAAAAAAATTGAAGCTATATCTGTTTGTAATCTGAGTGCATTTTCATAAGATATCGCATCATGATTTCATTATGTAATTGATGCTAATTCATTGTTCGTATTAACATTATTTTAATACTATAAATTTTGATAAATGATGAACTTTAAACAAAAACTGATGCTATTAAAAAAATGTCCTTTGGTAGAAGGAAACTTGCTTTTTTGAATTAAAGAAATAATTTTTGCGTGTGAGGATTAAGCTACTTATTTATGTGATGCGTCAAGAAATTTAAGACAAGAATCTGCAAAGCTTGTCATTCATTATGTTATAAAACTTATTCAGGATATTCTGCAATAGTAGGCTGAATACGATAATGTTGAAGTTGAATTCAAATTTATGGTAAAGCAAATTACTTGTGATTTTTTTGGGACAGTTGATATTGAGTTTGAATTAGACTTTGCAAGATGGATAAAATTCATGATTATTTGGATAACGAATTTTTTGTTTTAATACAAGAAGTAATAAGACGATAGATACTTGTTGTGCAGTTCATTTTGAGTAATCTACAGTAATTTGATAAAAATATAAAAACTAACAAAATGGGTAATTTTAGATATTCCATTATTTTTTAATATTCTGATATCAATCGATATCAATTGATTTCTTGCAAAAATACCATTAATTTTATTTGAATTTATGTTCAACCCCAACCCTGCTCTTCAACCAGTTTACCCGGACTAAGAAAATTATTTAAATAACAAATTTAGTTTTATTGGCTTAGCGGTAAAGCTTTGACATAAAAAATGAACTTGTGCAGCTCTGCAATCCTAAAAAAAATTCGTGCATTATGCAGTTTCATATTACCAGCTACACACCTAAAAACATAAAATATACAAATATTTCAGTTGATTTTTTCAGTCACTACAAATTGCTTCTTAAAAATTGATTTTATTAAGCTTATGTAATTATCACATTTCTATAGTAATATTAATATAACACTTAATAAATCGATGCTCCCTATTATACTTAAATCTTTGATTGCTTTATTAATGTTTAGTTTGCTTAATGCAGAATGCAATATTATAACAATACGTGGGCATTGATAGAATGCGCTGTTAGCGTTGTTATATTTTATTCAAATAGAACTTACGTTCCTTGGCGTGTAACTCAATAAACAATCAATTGACTCTACATTAATACACCGCTGTGTGTACAGAGAGAGTGTCAGAAGTTCCGGATCTGGTAAGTGCTTGAATTAAGAATAATTTCTTATCTTCATCTTATGAATTCGATAGTATTTAATGAGCTCGCTCGCTGATTTCATAAAATTTAAACCCCGAAAAGGTCGAAACAAGCGGTAAGTCCATCTGATCAACACTTTTTCATTTTTGAATTTTCAACTCGATTTGCTATAATCATAGATTCAATTGCATCGCATTTTTGGATCTGCTTATTTTTACAAAAAATTTAAATTTTGGAATCTTTATATTCAAGTGCCATAGAAAAGAGTTGCATAGAAATATATATATATATATATATATATAAAAGCAAAAATAAAGTAGCATATACATAAATGTATATATATATATATATATATATATATATATGTA
>CABFPE010000147.1:465755-478465 GCA_900660155.1 Hofstenia miamia | reverse complement strand
TATATATATATATATATACAAACTTTTTAGAATAATTGCGTAAATTGTGCTTTTTAAATTTCATAAATTTGAAAGTTAGTAATTCTTTGCTTTCGAAGGTATCTTTTACTTTCTTGTTGTATTGTTTTAAATCGTTGTTTCACGTGAGTAATGAATTATTTATTTTTCCAAACTAATACATGAAGTTAACAGTAAGTCGATATCAACCAAAGCATGATTGTTGTAGTTCTCGCTACTTTATAATTGTTTTTTTTAGTTAATGAAGCCATGTAATTCCGTTTAAATCTTGCGAAAGCTATTACTAAATCTCACTGACTATTGAAAAGAATGCGCACAATGACAGATTTTTTTTCTAAAGGTTTCCTTAGTTTGATGGAATTACTTTTGAGTGCGAATACCTTTACAAAATTTAAAATTGTAGTTTTCGTTTTCTTATATTGATTATATTTTGTGTATGGGTTCATCGTATATCCATGAAGCATGCGTACACAGAAATTTAATTTGACCAAATTGATTATGAATTTGTGGAGAAAGTCGTTCAGATGACAAATTCGAAGTTATAGATGACATGCGAAAAATATGTATGCATTTCTATACAAAATAACTGTAGTTAATAATCCATTTTTAAAACCTAATCCCAAGAGGAGCTGGACACGAATGATTCTCACTAAGTTATGTTTTAGGGTTCAATTCAAATAACTTTTGATCGCGTTGTTCGGTTTCTATCTAATTAATTCGAATTTTATAATTTTGCTAAATTCCTTTGCTTTAGTGTGCATGTATATGTTATTTCGTATAATTATAACAATTTCACAAATTAGCCCTATTAAGACTGGGCTTTCTGAGGCTGCTCAGACCTAGGAGAAAATTTCCTCCTCTACCTAACTACGCATTGCACCATGAAATGATACTAAGATAAACAAATATTCCTTGCATCAGCACTATCGTATTAATATGTTCAGAAATTTGCTGTGCTCATAAATGTGAATAACGCCATCAAAGTCCAAAATGTAGAGGTATATTCTTGAAATTAATTAAATATTGCCCTTAGCAGTTGGTAATGATGTAATTATTAGAATTCATTTATAAATTATCAAATTAATTTTTTTGCTTTTTTTCACAACAACAACGATAATAAGTTTTCATAAAAATTGGAAGGCTACACCTATAGCACTATTCTTAAAATTGGTTTTTATTAAATTTAAAAAGCTTTGGGTTCGAAACGTGGAGAAATTATAAAATATGTTTAAAAGAATATCAGAGAAAATACTTAGCGTAAAAAGTCATGCTCTCTCCATTTTGGGATTTTATAGTAGGCCTAATTCAATCTGGTGTATTTCTTAAATAAAAAAGAATGCCAGTTTTTAATTGTAATGTTGTGTAATTGCATCAATTTCCACCTGTTATGCTCCAATAACATTTTAGGCATTCATTGCTTTTCGATAAAACACTAGTGCTTTTTGAGGCTATAGATCTTAGGTGTGCCACAATCCAGCCCTCCAAGCACGTCTGGTGGCCCTTGATAACATTTTTATATGACTTTTGACCCGTATCTATTATATTTTTTGAGAAGTAATACCAATACACCTAATTGAAGATCAGTCTTATTTCCATTTTTGTTTGTGTGTAAACATGACCACGTGTGTGTTTATTGAGTGAGCGGCAAGATGGGTGACAATCTGTCCCTCAATGCACTCAAAATGTTTTAGGTGGCCCTCTTTCAAATAATGCTCTACATATATGGTAGTATAAGAACTTTGATTTGAAAACTAATCAGAGGCCCAAGTATTGCGATTAATCACATAATTTGGCCTAACATGAGACCAATTATCTGGTAATGGAAAAGTTAAGTGCTAAGAACAACATAAAAATCAGGTTTTTACCTTGAAACTGGACTTTTTTCTTGCGGTATCCAATTCTTCTATCCAGTTGAAACTAGTGAAGATCATTTATGAAATCCTTACGTATTTTTTATGATATCATTTCATCAATTTTTCTCTTCATAAGGAAGGGAAGGCAATATTATTCATTAGAGTAAAAATTCCTCAACAAAAATTACATTACAGTGTATTTTGAGTTTCATCCTAGTAAACAATAAATCTACCAAAAATATGTACGGTTGTAGGAATTTCTGTAATTCAATTTAATGGCCTTTCAAAAATTCCACCAAATTTATGAATTTGGTATTTTTAGTCCTAGAAAAATTTTTTAACGTGGCGGGGTTCAGTTGTTTCCTTAAATTATTATAAAAGTATAATGTTGAATGTATTCAAAATCGAATCATAGCTTTTAAAAAATGCATTGATTTATGAGATTCTCCACAAAGGTATATATATATATATATATATTTATGTGCATGACCCCTTGTGCTTATCTTTTTAAGACATCTTTTATTCAAGGGTAGCAGATGTTTTTGAAAAAAGGGTTTTTATTTTATGAAAACCGCTAAAAATCTATTTTTATTTCAATAGTCACATAAGCTTAGATCGTTTTGGAAAATTGTGTGGGAGGGGGGTAGAGACACTCGTCCTCCCTGCTCGGCTAACGAATATGAATATTAGGGGCAACTTAGAGTATTTGCCGTAACAATAACAAACGTGTTTAATACTGCATATTTTGCCTTCTTATATGAAATTTAAATGAAGAAAGGGCATGACGTAATTCAATAAACCGAGGGAAATTTTATTATTGAAATTATTTTTATAACATTTGTGCACCATTCCGCACTAAAGCTCCAAAAAATAATTTCGTGATGCCCACTGTTGTAAAGCAATACCATACATAAAATGACATGACAATTAAAAAAATTTATTAGGGGTTGTGACCTTAATTAAATTTTGGAAAATTTGTAAAATCTCGTTAAGAAAACTCCAAAACCTTTTCAATAATAGTCTAATGAAGAGGAAGGGGCAATCCCCCTAAAGTCGATACGTTTTGTTTGACGTATTTTTCGTAAGAATGATAGCAAGTTACCTAGTTTAAAGGAAATATTATCATGTGTTAAGCAGGGCGTTTCGAATGATAAAAATTTTCTTAAGGTTTACACAGATTTAAAGTTTTTTACTTAACTTTATTAGGGAAGTGATCCAAATTGAATACGTTAACAAGTGAAAATGCAACCGTCAACAACAATTCTAGCTTCAAATGTCTGGGCAGAACCTAAATGTGTCAAAGTTATTTGTAGTAAGATTTGCGGAAAAAACACGCCTTTAACGTAAACTTCATCTTTAGTGAATTAATTTTTAGTGTAAGTGTACGATTTGTTTTACGGTCATGTTAACGTAAAGCACCATTTGTTAACGGTGTTGTTAACGCATTGAATTTGGATCACTTCCCTTATTAAATTGTAGTTTTTATAGCAAAACTATTCGAGTGATGCCGTCACATGCATTCATCTACTATACAGAAATTGTTAGAAAATTAGACACTCGGTCCTATTATAGATTGCCTAATGGCGAATTGGGTGTCAAAGTATTCAGGGCAAAGATGTCCGTGCATAAATTGATTAAATGTTAGCAATTCTGAAAATAAAGCCAGTAATTGAAAATGGAATATATTTCATAGATAATATGGTTTTACTAAAGCTGCTTGATTCTAGAATTGTTAACAAGTTCAAAGAAGCTACCCTTTTAAATTCCCTCCTCATCAAATTGGTTTCATGTGAAATCCAAACTGGTTGTTTTGCAGGTCCGACCTTCAGTGACTCATTGTCCGGGATCTCTTTTTTACAATATGAGGAAATTTGTAACTAGGTTGATGCTGAAATAATCTAAAAAATGTTATTTTGTACTAAGCTTTTTTGTTGCACTGAACCTGATACCAAACCCAACAAATACATGTACTCTACATAAGTAATAAGATTATTTTCAGATATTACGGAAAATATATAAAATTTTGTTGGTAGTTGTTTTAAACATTCATTGCATTAAATCGCAATGAGAGTAGAAAATTCCTTGTTGTGTATCTGATCAGCTAAAAATTGGTCGAGTCAGTTTGTGTCGATTTTTATCATTTCGCAATATGAATATTAAATTCTGTAAATATCACAATTTTTTCAACATTTCTTACAATGGCTTCGCAAAGATCCAAATATTTTCTTCAAAGAAAAAAATCTATGAATGCAGGTAAGCAATCTCAAATGACGAAACAGTTGTAGCCTAATTTGAAATTTTACTATTTGTACAGAGGTTCTCTTTATCATCATTTGAGTTACTAAACAAAGAATTTATTTCATAAATTTTTTGGGCAAAGAGAATAAGGAAAAGTCGGCCTAATTTGAATTTGCAAAACTAAAATTGAGGCACACATGTGAAATTTTAGGGCTAAATGTTTGTAGATATGCTGACTGGTCATACACTAACAAATGTAAAATTCATAGTAAATGTGACAATTAAAGCAAGATTTTAAAATTTGTTTAGTATATATACCGTGTGTCCCACAGCAAACAAGATTTTATAAAACATTATATTAACAAAAGTGATCAATGTAATGATTAGAAACAAAAAAAATATTGTACAATACATGTTAGGATTTTCTATGAATCAATCAATTGACAACCTTCTGACTGCAAACATTGTGTGAGTCGAACTTGAAAATTTTATACTGCAGATGACAGAATTTGGGAAATTAATATTTTCACAGGTGTTTATAATTCTTATTTTCAAGTCATCCAATGATCCAGGCATATCACCAACTTTAAATACTCTATCTTTAAGGTAACTCCATAACCAATAGTCTAAAGGAGATAAATCGAGACGTGAGATAACTCGATCTGCAAAATTTTTCTGGATAACCCTTTTTGATTCATAAGATACATGTGCAGATGCACCATCCTGCTGAAAGGTAGTAATTGACAACTTTCTTTTTCGTTTTAGACTTGGAATGAGAAAGTGTTCAAGTATCGCTGAATAATTGTCTCCATTTATGTTGACTGTAACACCATCTTGTTCAAAAAAGTGTGGACCAATAAGGAATCTTGAAGTGATGCCTATCCAACCATTTAGCTTTGGTGATGAGGGTGATTGTTCAAACACAATGTTCAGTTTCTCATTAGCCCAGAATCTAACATTTTGGCGATTAACTCGACCATTTAATGAAAAGGTACATTCATCACTGAAAAGAATACTTTTAAGCCAATTGTCATCACTTTGCATTTTCTGTAATGCCCATCTGCAAAAAGCTACTCTTAATTTCTGTTCTTCAGACAATGCCTGAGATATTGATGGTTTACATGAAAAAAATTTCATCTCATGTCGAAGAATTCGATGAGCTATTGCTTGACAAGTGCCAGCATCCTGTCCAATTGACCGCACTGAGACATTTCAACCACATGAGGCATTAAGAATGTCTGAAATTCTATCGCGTACATTTCATCACTATTACTACCACCATGCTTTATATTGGAAACAGAGCCTGTTTCTTGAAATTTAGTGACAAGATTTTTAACTGTTGAAGGATGAGGTAGGTCCTTCTTATTCTTATAACCTCTCTGGGTACCAAACTTTCTAATTGTTTCATTGACGCATTTGCCATTTTCGAAATAAAGCTGAATAATTAAAATCTTTTCTTCAGCAAGGCGACTAATTTCACTAAAAATCCGACAGATTTATCTACAATAATCAATGCTAAAAATCAATAATGAAGTCACATGTCCATTTATAAAATTTTATTTAAAAATCTAGTTTGTTCAGAGACACACGGTATATATATATATATATATATGTGTGTGTTTAAATGTTAACTTTAAAAAAGAATGATTTCTTAGCGGGTGGAAAATGTAACAAATTAAGAATGCAACTAGAGAAAGATATTTGTGAAATATACAAGTTATGAATGTTTTTTAACTACCAATCCGTTGGACTATTTGCAATTTGCAAGACTCATTTCTAGTCTATTGCATCTAACAGTTTATTAGCTCGGTCGAACGTAATGCATAAAAAATGTATAAAAAGTTATGCAAAAAACGGTTGTTGTTAATAAACCTAAGCACACTACTTTATTTCAAATTTCTAGTGAAATTTTATAATAATTATTTGATAAAATTAGCAGTGACCATTTGAAAACGAGAATGAGTCCCCTATTTTAAGAATAAATCTTTTGGCAAATTGTTTAAATGGTAAGCGTTATTGCTAGTACTTTGTTGCAGGGAAAATAGTGTGTGTTTATTATTTATATTAATTGGTCGCTAAGGCAATGCTAATGATTTGAATTCATTAAATTTTGGTGTAATACAAATTAAAAGAAGGCTACGTTTGTTCAATATATAATTGATGAAATGTTTTAAGAACTCCTTTACTATTGGCCCAAATTATTCATTTAAAACACTCTTGCGGTCAAAAACCGCATTATTGGTGTTTCTTTAATCTGCCTATCAATTCTAGAGGATTTAATGCGTTATAGCAGCTAATTATTGTGCAACTATATTTAAAGGTAACCCGTTTTTTTTAATACGAAATTTTTAATCCGAAACAATATCAATTTTTTAAATATTTGTTATTTTAACGCAAATATTTCATTTCCTAACCAATTTTAATTCTTACGCTATTTTTTATTATTTATATTTTTTGCAGATATAATATTTTACCACATTCTACATAAAGTTTACACCTTATTAATTTTCTTTCATGTCGTTTACCTCTAAATTGTTGGCTTGGTACCCTTTAAATAAAGAATTGGCTCAATAATTGTAAAAAGAAGCTCTATTTATCTATTAAAAGATCTTAATGAAAATATGCTGAAAATATTGTATTATTTCAAGTAAACGTAGATTGATGGGTCGCATGATTTATCCCTGTTTGATATGATTATATTTTTGGGGAATTTTTTGCATGGTTCTAAACTGGTATTTGAAAGCAAATCTTTAGAGGTTTGGCTGGAATAACTAGTCTATAAAAAGTCATTAATCCCAATTGAAAGCAATCAGTGTTAGAAAGAGTTAGTTAACAGATTATATACAGTATTTCGACTTCTGTATTCTCCATTCTGGTTTAGGTATACTATTTTTTTAGTGCTGTATATGTAGTATATATGTTTGTGCAACTTATTTCAAGTTTGGCCTTCTTGAAAAATGGAAAATTTTAACAGCGTATGCTTTTTCCAATACTTATAGTAAAGCATTGATGAGTGTGATAACGATATAGTTGTGATAATTTTTAAGTTAGTACTTCGAATTGTTTTTATAAATGCGAATCGTTTGAGAACATAGCTTACAATTTCATCTTTAACAGTGAAATTACGTAATATAAACTCAATCTAAGTTGCTTTTGTAGAACATGTATTTTAGTTCGTGAATAACGCATTCTATTTGGATTTTTAAGTTACGCTAATTTGTTGTTATTTCCCTCGTTCCATTAATTACCTAAATCATTAAATTTGATTATTTTCACGTTGTTTTTTGAATTGATTATATTTATTTCATTCCAAAAATATGTCAATTTATATATTTTTAATTTGTAGAATTTTTCACTTCTAGGTATAAAACTGCAAAAATTTGTTTGGCTGCATGTAATACCAATCTTTGTATATAATTTTCACGATGATTAATAACACTAATGTTAAAAAAATATTTGTTTTTTATAATTGAAATTTTTTAGCCTTGTTAAATTATAAAAACAGTTAAGACCAACAGTATACATGGACTGCTTGACAATTTTTAAGCTCTAGTAATCAATAAATAAATTTGTTCGCAATTTGATAGATTTAAATAACATTAATGAATCCAACTTAATAAATAATCGTAAAACTTTCTAACTAATTCAAGTTTGACTTAAGTAAATTTAATGGTGGTTGTAGATATCGATTGATGTAAATATGTATGTCAGAGGTTTACTCGAGAGGTTCTCAGGGGGCAGCCCATCTTGTTAAATTTCACTTGATACCCAGTCCCCCTTGTTATTCGTTGAAAAACTCATTTGTCAAAATACAACATTAATATACAGTATTCAAATTTAGAGTTAATTATTTAGGAGTACGCCCCTGATGTAGATATGTATATCGCTATGCGATTTTATTTAACCAAAGCTTATCCCGAAATTCAAGCACTTTCATTGTATTTATGTGTGAAGTAGTAGGTAGTGTACTCCATATATTTTCTTAACTGGTGGTAATACCTTTAGGCTATTATTTCTGATATTAAATTCTGTTATAATTTTAGAAAATAGCTGTTTATAATCTATTAATAAACTACCAATGGAATAAGTGTAAAAATCACCAAACTTCAGAGAATGTTGCAGTCTAGCGTGTATGAATGAATATGTGTTCTTCAACGGGCTTTTTAATTTAACTAACCATAGATTCAATGTTTTAAAAACAATGCCTTGCGCATAATAAACTTTTATAACCTATCTGTCACCCTAACAAATACCGAAGTATTCAACAATTAAAAAAGCACTTTTTAAAATTAAAAATGCATTAAATTAATTATTTTTTCTACTTCAGCGCGCTATCGCTCCTTACACATTCATAAAAAATATTATTAAATATATCACATTGCCAAAGTGTGAGATATAAGTTTACGAAGACGATGGATGTGGAAACATTTTTAGTTTTAAATGTCTATTGAATATTCGGCTTTCAAGGAGGTAACTATGAAAGAATTGTGAGTACAATCCAATGTTTTTTAATCTTGATAAAAGGCCATTTTACGTCGGTTTCCTTAAATAAATATATTAGCATATACCTTGAAAATGAAATCCAAGAGCGTGAAAAATTTATTGGAAATTTCCATATGCTGAAACATCTATAAGAATCCTAAAATCAAAACTTAGAAGGCTTAAAAAGATCTAAATAAAAATATCGTAACACAATTTTCAAATCATCTAAAACAAGGATTCTGTTTATTTAGACTTGATTTCATCTGTACTTTATGAATATAATTGTGACAATTGTTAACAATTCTACATTGGTGAAGCAAGTCTTCATTTAATTACAAGAGCAAAAGAACGTATTAAGGGGCATCTAAGATCTGAAGTATTTACTCAAAAACATCTTTTACAATTTTAAAAAGAATCAAGGATTTAAAAATAATGGAGCCTCTTTATATAAAAAACAAAGATAAAGAGATATTATTAAATAACCAACTAAGTTCAAATATCTTAAAGATATTTTATGATTTAATATACATTCGAAACTTTTGTAGTTTATTGTAAATGTATGTTGCCGCAAATTTGTTCTGATGATGATTTTATAAAAGTGAAGACGTTTAGCCTTGTAGTGTGTTCTAATCTATATATATATTAAGATGTTGAAATTGATATTTGTTTTTTTGTTCAATGTTGTCCTTCTGCTGGTTTGTGAGCCCCTAGGTTTTTTAATTACTCTTTTCTTCATTAAGTTTAAGAACTACGTATGATCAAGTTAACTAGTCCACTCGTAGGATCACTTCGGCAGATTTGGAAATTTGAAAGCTTGGTGAAAATTAATCGCTGCAAGTTGTCCATGCAGTAGTCCCGTCTTCGCGTACAATGTATTGAAAATTAATACAACAAAGGTTGTGTAGCAGGAACTCTGATATTTGATATTAACTTTAAGAACATTAATAAACGAATAGCATGGTCATGTATTATGGCTTTATGCATTTTTTTAAAATTTGTTGATCTTCTCTCACCTTACACGTCCCGCAATATATAGCTTATTATTCCCATATTGTGTTCAATTATTATATATATATGATATATGCCACTAAATTTAACAAATTTCTTGAAACTAAATATAAATTCTGTATATGTAACAGTACATTTTTTTTCTACCATACCATTATGCTATCCATAAAACGGTACATTGTAGTATGGTATGGGACCATACTATAATCGGCACCTCTGTCGTATACATGTAAAGCAGATTTGTAAACGAGCCGAAATTTCTAAGCTCGGCTTGGCTCATTATCAATTTGTGTAAGTTCGGCTCGGCTCAACTTGTCACATACAATCTTTCAATGAGGCTCGTTCACCTCGATATTTTTTTAAAAATATTGTGCTCTCAGAATTTTTTGCACATCTCTCCCTAATATTTAATAAACATTTCTAAAATAAGATTTTCAGAAAGGCAAATTGAATGAAAAAATAAGAAAAATCTGCATAATCAAGTTAACAAGCAGTATCATAAATTTGGTTTGCTTAAAAATGGCTCATTTTGGGCTCGTTGCATATCCAATACTCTGCTCAAGCTCTGCTCGTTAGAAGCTCGCCTTGTTGACAAGTCCAATGTAAAGCATGGATAAATTCGTAGTTATTAGTGATTTTATATTATTATATTGTAAGATGTAGTTTTATCCTCATTTTTATAAATTAAGCAATGAATTTTTCAATTACACATTCTAACGGAATTACTACTTAGTTAAATGAAATGAATTAATGCGATCTCATCAATGTAGTTAGATTATAAATAGAATTCCTCAATCTATTTACGACTGTGAAGTTATTTTTATAATTAAGTTAAAAGCTGTGTTTATTATTTAAACATAAACTACGAATAACAGACGACTAGCGAATACTGTTGATAAATCTACTTGACCTGCATAATTTCTTTCGAATCACCTCAGAAAAGCATGTTATCTCGAATTTTGATAACATTTTACAGACATAAGTGCTGTGTTCTACACAAGAGAAGTGTGAAGCTACATGCAAGAACACATTTTGAATATATAACGAGATACCGTTACAATGTCTTGGAAAAACAACCAGTGTAAGCGAGTTTATATCTCTCGTCCATTAATCGAGATTTTGTTTACAGCTTAATATTAGTTAAAAGTCATTTGGTCTCAACTTTATTCTTCCCCATTTTTTCCTGTCATTTATTTGATAGATCGATAAAATAGTTACCAGGTGAAGAAATTCTTTTTTTATGCCTGAGAATTTAATATATCAGGTATGATCGGACATACACCGCTGGCCATTTCTGTCATTTGATATATCATTATAATTTTGTTAATTAATCCTTCATCCCAGGACGGCTGTGCAGCTGTGTAAGAACTTTTTTTTTCATTACCTTTCTGAATTGCCTTCGTTAATAAATATCGGAATTTCTTTTGGAAAGCAATTTCAAAATATATGGATGCTTCCATGGTGGTCTATTATTTTGGTATATATTCGTTTCATGCTGTTTACATGATTGTTTTCAACCCTACGTAACCAATGTATGTTTTACAATTTATAATGGTTTCTATAAAAATTTTAATTAAATTCTTATAAATCATTTACTAATAAAGTTCTCTACAATTTGAAATCACTACACTATAGATATTTGTCTTTTTTTCATTTCCAGATTTAATTCGCGCTTGAACCAAACTTGGGTGGTCTATTTACTGAAAACAAAATTGTTTTCATTCCCATGGACTTTAGACCGAATTATTATCTAAGCATTATGTATTGGGAAAATTTGAAAGTTTGTACAAAAATCGAATTATTTTTAACACTAGAATAGCGAGCACTCCTTGAGAATATATTGACATCTGATGTTTCAAATGCGAAAATTATTGAATATAAACAAAATTTCTACTAATTGCAAATTCAATGATATTATCAACATAATTGGGAGTATATGTACCTGCTAGTGTTTTTGCCGAATAAATAATGAAGCAAACAAAAAAGGCTTATAGGTCATTTTGGTCCATTGTCGTATTTCTAGTTTTAAAAGATAATTAAGATATTCACTTACTTCGAGCACACATTTCCCCATGGCAGGGGAGTACATTTACCCATAGATATATTCATATAGTCAATGATTTTTAACAAGTTTTGGCAATGTGACCAAAACCGAATGTTCCATGTGGTTACACTAAATTTGAAAACGTTTAAATCATTGAACGTTTTTTAAAATGAAATGCTGTTATTTATATAAAATGTTTTTTGTTAGATGCAATTAGTGTTTTTCTAAATTTAAATTTTGAATGTGTATAATACTTTAAAATTCATCTACTTGACAGTCAAGAGAACAGAGTCATTCTTATTCTACATGACAATTTTTTTGAAAACAGCAATTTTTTCAAGTGGGCTTTTTGTGTCAGGTGGATAGTATATTTAGGTAAGTGCGTAGCTAATTGAACATTGTTAATGATTTACTTCGTGCTGTTAATTTAATGGATTTCTGATGATGAATCATAATGCGGCATTCGAATGGTCAACAACTGCTTCCGTTTGCGCAGAAGAAGAAATATCATGCTAGATTTCGCCAGCATGAGCTATTGTATTAAGAAGGAACTGAATGTGTTTTATCTTTACCGAGCCAATCTTAAGTGCTTAGGTAATTGAACGTTATCAATAAACTTCTCATATGTCATTCTCCTTTATAAAGAAATCCGTAGATTTTAAAGGAAGGTTAGAAATTTATTACTTTCTACAGCAATATAGTTTAAAATTTTTTCTCTATACCCACCTAACAAGGCGATCTATAATATTATAGATCACCTTGCCACCTAATCACCTCATAATTACCGATTGCTCTCTGTTTCATATTGATGCGTAAATGTTGTAATTTACAAAGGAACCATTTTTCAGGTGAGGACCAGAGTTGTAACCAGCTCTTTAAGCCCAACCCGGCCCTTTGCAATTAGTAAAATTAAGGTCCAAACCCGGCCTGTCAATTCTTGTAGTTGTATAACGAGTAAATTGAATATATTAGTTGATATACTATATGTAAGAGAAAGAATGTATATTTATTAATATAATTTTGAACAATTATAGTCTCGTTGTGCAGAAATATCATACCCAAACCTG
>CABFPE010000147.1:446342-465734 GCA_900660155.1 Hofstenia miamia | reverse complement strand
TGTAGTTGTATAACGAGTAAATTGAATATATTAGTTGATATACTATATGTAAGAGAAAGAATGTATATTTATTAATATAATTTTGAACAATTATAGTCTCGTTGTGCAGAAATATCATACCCAAACCTGGCCCGTGTCAATCTTAGTTTTCAACCCAAGCCTGGCCCCAATCCGGCTCGGTTACAACTCTGTAGAGCGCTAAAAGTTTGGTAAAAAAGCTCACAAAGAGCTAGGCTCATCTCATACCTCTCGTAAAGTGTACACCCCATATAGGGAAAAGCCGTGAGCTAAATGAAGAAATTAATGGCCAAGTTTTGTAAAAATTATTTACATGCGAATCCACTATTATTATTTCGAATTCGAATATTCAAGCAAAGAATTCTGAATCCAACTTATATTATGGCTTAAGCAAAGATTACAAGGTTATTCTACAATAAAAAAATTCAATTGCGAAATCATTTATACAGACTTCATACAGAGATATTACTGGAATTTGTTAGGTTCGATCATAAATTAGGATGAGATTTCGAGTCTTCACATGGCCCTAGTAAGAGCTGTATGTGTTAGCAGGTTGTCCAATTATAAATACAAAATTTGCACGTAATGAGGTAATTATTCTTGCACTGATTTTTCTACACGACAATTTTATTCCGTTAATTAGTTTTTCTAGTTTCCTTAATTGCCGGTGTCGCACCAGTCTGTTGAATTCCATCACCTTCATTGCGAAATTTATAAATCGAGGTGTGAACAGTTCATTAAAATGTAATTAAAATTGCAAAGGAAGTAAACGTGAGAAATATAAAATTACTTTAATAATTCCATTATTTAGAGGAAATAGATTTCTATGATATATTAGCCATGTGCTAAGGAGATGTGATTATAAATACGGTTTAAAGTCCTTGATGGCATCTTAAGGCGCTGCTATACTGACGATTTTTGTCAAACCTTGTGTCAAGATTTTTGTGTGCTACATTGCGGATTTTCGTTTAAACAAAAATCTGGACAAAAGTTTGGACAAAAATCGTTAGTACAGCAGCTTTAGAAGTCAAAATAAGCATTAGCGAAAAAAAATCATGGATGAGATAGAAAAATTCGGATGCTAACCCGATACAATTTTTGTAAAAATATTAAAAGAAATTCACCTGCAACCACCGTTTCGTACATTTTTTTCTGCGGCATACTGCACTTATAACTATCGAAATCATGGTCAACAGTGTATATTTCTAACTTGCAGTCGTGTCAACTGTGGTGTGGCTGCACCCGGCCTCCAAATGGCAATAAAAATTTTTTATTCTCCAAAAATAGAAATAAGCTTATTATAAGGAATTTTAAGCAAGTTTGGGCCTCAGGTTTGGAATTTTGAGCCTTTTGTGTCTCCAACATATAGAAATGATCAATTAATTATATAAACATAGCAAAAAAATTGGGACCTAAAATTAGCAAAAAATATGTTTAATAAACAATTTTAGACAATTTGCAGGTCCAGGAGTTATGTAGGTATAAAATATGTAGTAGAAAGTATCTAGTATAAACCAAGAGGTTCACTGAAATTTTAATACATAAATTTGGGGTGTAAATTCAGTGCCCCGAATGGACGATTCGCACCGGCACCCAAATTTACATTAACACCACTGCTGACTGGTTTTTAGGTTGTGGATCATCCATAGAAAAGTCAATGACTTCCATTTCTAAATTATTAGGCTAATACGTGCAATTTTATAAGGATGAGGTTCATTTTCCATAAATATACAAGAATTTTCATGAAAACTTAGTAAGTTAGTTCTATTAATTTTCTTTGAACAGCAACTTTTGTTAGAAATACATTGAGAAAGTATCTTAAGTTGATGGCATAGGTCCGTAATTATCAAATATTTGCATGTAGTTGTTGTGAAAGAATTAAAATATATTAAAAATATATGCATTTTATATCTTAGAAATTACTTAGAAAAGCTAAATTAATTATATGCAAAAGAAATTATCTCACTATTCTCAATACAGAGGACTAAATAAACAAAACAATAACTTTGGTTATGCCATAAATGTGTTGAATTCGAACTATGTAAGATGAACACATACATTACTTTAAAATTTTAAAATGAATTGGTTTAACTGTATATATTTTATACCACGCAAGCTTTTTTAAATCTATCCTTTATTGTGCAAATCGCTACCGCAGGCGGCTTTACCGGACCGCCCTTATCTCGACTAGGTACTTCAGTCAAATTTGAGCCCGTCCCATTTAAGTCCATGCAGGCCCGTGGCTTGCATTTGAAATTTAGGGGGGCCGCAAAGTTCAATAAATTAATCATAATTTTACTCATATGAAATAGTTTCACACTTTTGCATTGAATTTTTAAATAGAATGGCATTAGTATTTTATATATTTCAACTAAAATATATTCGCTCTAACTTAGTTACAGAATATTAGAATTAATACTATGGAGTTTTGTATCCAGGATGTCAAGAGGAAGGGGCCCAGTGGCCCAACAGGGAGGACCATGGCCCCCTGGCCCTCCCCTAGCCACGGCCCTAANTTTTACTCATATGAAATAGTTTCACACTTTTGCATTGAATTTTTAAATAGAATGGCATTAGTATTTTATATATTTCAACTAAAATATATATTAGAATTAATACTATGGAGTTTTGTATCCAGGATGTCAAGAGGAAGGGGCCCAGTGGCCCAACAGGGAGGACCATGGCCCCCTGGCCCTCCCCTAGCCACGGCCCTAAGTCCATGTCACTTAGAACAGTTTTTTGTCTCTTTAGCAGACTTGTCAACGAGCCGAGCTTCTAACGAGGCGAGCCGAGCTTGAGCAGAGTATTGGACATACAACGAGCCGTTTTTAAGCAAACCAAATTTATAGTGCTGCTTGTTAATTTGATTATGCAGATTTTTCTTATTTTTTCATTTAATATTCTTTACTTTTAATTTTATTTTAGAAATGTTTATTAAATAATAGGAAGAGCAATAAAAAAATTCTGAGAGCACACTATTTTAAAAATAAATATTTGAGTTGAAACGAGCCTCATTGAAAGATTTTATGTGGCGAGGTGAACCGAGCCGAGCCAANAACGAGCCAAGCCGATCCGAGCTAGGAAATGTCGGCTCGTTGACAATTCTATCACCTTATCACAACACAAGGCTTGTTCTACTCAGTTGTAGCAAGGATTTCAAACACTCCGATAAAACGCAGAAATATGCGACGTTTTTTCCTGCTATTACATAGTGTGTTATATAAGCTCATGCGTTTTGGTTTAAGATCGTAAATACCGGTACATTACAAAGCATAGATTATACACATCAATTATATATAGGGTGGCCTGAATCACTCTTTGACTAAATTGAGTTTAAATAAATTGGATAACAACGTCTAGATACATTGTAGAAACCGTCGAATGCAATAAGAAAAATTTCCTAAATCTGATGAGATATAGTAATCTAGATTAACAAATAGGTTAGTTTTTACGAGTAACTTCTCATTAAATTATATTAAAAAAAGGCCTTTCTCTTTTCTATCTTACTTTATAGTACTAATAATAGAGTTGAAATATTCCAAAACGGGGAAACCATGGGTTTAGAGATGAGATGAATGTCAATATAACTAATTTATTGGCTCTGCGGAAGGGAACCATTAATCATTATCTTTGTTATGATGAAGTTATTAATATTCTTAAATTAGAGACGATGAAATGAATACATTTGCTTTGGAATTCCCTGAGTATAAGCTACTATAAATCAAAATACTTTATACATGCATTGACAGCATATTTAGCTCGCATTTGAATTTTACTTTAAATATAATTTATATATATATATATATACATATATATCCCGCTAAATGCAAATTAAAATTTTCTGCATTACCGCGTTTCCAAACATAAATCATTGAAATTTTGTTGGGTGGTGTCTATTTGTACTACACCCCCTCCATACTAAATATATTTAAGTTTGAGAGAATACTGTCATGGTAATGGCGAAAAATAGGTATTTTGGTAAAAAAAATCGTGATTCCCGTTAAATCTCTTAGAACTTTCGCAAGTTTTCCCACCAAATGCAACGTTTTTCATTTATATATATATATAAGCTGTTGCGCTCAATTTCATGTTGACTGGTTTCGATTAAAAATCATCATCAGAATACAAAATTTGTCTCAATGATATTTACAATATACTAAGCTCTGATTAAATTTTCATACACTTAAAATAAATTTAGTATGCTCATTTTACTTGCTTGCTCCTTCAATAGTTGATCTTTGTTATAGTTCTAAATAATCAGGGCTTCTGCAATCGTAGTATTTGGTGTTGTCACTATTATGTAATAGTTGGTCCTTTTTGCATGATGTTTAGGCATGTAAATTTCTGACATTCAATTACCTGACAGGTGTTCATTCAGCGTAGTTTCCCGGATGTAAAAATATGTTGCATTCTTCACAATTATATTTATACACAACCAGTATTTTTTCGATTGGATCTTTGTTTTGAAAGATATTAGACGTTTTCTTTGATTGCAGAATCGGTGTTAACTTTGTTAATTTAAATTTACTATTAATGATCTTAATGCGTGCTTTTAAAAGACTTTGATGGTCTTCGATGTATGGTAGTTTCCAAAATATTATTATTTTGTCTTCGTTATGAATTTGATTACATTCAGTACACTTTGAAGTGAGAGCTTTGTCAACAATATTTTTAATCAATTTTTGTGGATATTCGTTCTTTTCTAATATTTCATACAATTTACCTAAAGTGTAAGATAAATAACGGGTGATTCAAAACGAGCGGTTTTTTCCATTAGGGATTTTCTGACATTCGCGCGCGAGTTCTGTCAGATTTATTCGTCATTTTTACTCAGTATTGTTTTACAATTCATTATGAAAAGATATAAGTCACAACAACGCGTACAAATTGTTCAATTGTACTATGACAATCAGCGTTCTGTGAAGTTTTTTGCAAATTACGTCCAACTTATGGTCCCCATAATCGACCTTCAAAATCAGGAATAATCGAAAAAATTGAAGAGGGGGGGGGCAACTTGCTGGGATGTCCCTTCGTCTGGTAGGTCAGCTCGCAGCGTAGAAAATATTGGGACGGTAGCCGAGAGTGTAGCCGAAAATAGTGAAGAATCGATTTTCGCCACTGCTTTCAACAACCTGGCGCATTTTGAAAATCTGGGCTTAAAGGCATACAAAATACAGCTCGTGCAAGAATTGAAGCCGCCGGATCTTCGTTTGCGTCGTGTGTTCAGTGAATGGGCTTTTGAACGTATCCAAGAAAATGAATTTTTCCGCACCAAATTTTGTTCAGTGATAAGGCCCATTTCTGGCTCAATGACTACGTAAATAAGCAAAATTGCCGTATTCGGGGTGAAGAGCAACCTCTAGTGTATCAAGAGCATTCGTTACATCCATTGAAAACAAATGTTTCATGTGCTTTGTGTGCTGGTGGAATCATCGGTCCGTATCTTTTCACAAACCCTGCCGGCCAACACGTTACCGTCAACGGCGAACATTATCGCGCCATGGTAACGGACTTTTTGGTACCTCAAACTGAAGCACATGGTCTCCGCGATATTTAGTTCAAACAACACGGTGCCACTTGCCACACAGCCCGAGTAACAATGGACTTATTGGGACATCATTTTGTGAGCAGTTAATTTCACGTTTTGGCACGATGAATTGGCCACCAAGCTCGTGTGATATCACACCTTTGGTCTTTTTTCTTTGGCGCTACGTAAAGGCAAAAGTCTATGTGGATAAACCAGCGACGATTGAAGCATTGGAAGCAAATATTCGTGAGATTCTGGTCGCAATCGCAATGCGCGAAAGAATGGACCATTTAAAGCCCAGTTGCGGCCAACATATGAAGAGGATTATGTTCAAGAAAAAATTTTAAAGGATTGTTTTTTCGGTTCATTATAAATTTTCGACCATAATATTATATTTCATGTGTTTTATTTCTACAATCCAAAAACCGTTCGTTTTTAATCACCCTTTGCAATTTAGCGCTTATTAAATAGAATTAATACAATATCTTCAAATCATCATAAAATAGTTGAATCGATCTCTGATCAGAATTTGGTCTAGTATGCCTTAGAAGTGGTTGCTACTATGAGGTTTAATTAGTTTAACTTTGCCAGCTATTTTAATCCTTATTTCAATTCAATACAACTTGCATGTTTGTTAATAACGTTGTAATTTCTACCCGATCCCCATGTTGTTTAACTTTTGAAGTGACAGATTTTCATTTTAAAAGAGCAGAAGTAAAGTTTGTAGTTTTATTCAAACTGAAATTTACTGGAATGACCCAGGGCGTGGACTACGCGATTAATACACTGGATGCGACACTGATATCAAGTTTAGGCCATCAAGTACATAAATTGCCACTTTGATCCAATCACAATGATTGCGTTCCTCTTACGTAAGCGCCACCACTTACGCTCATTGGTTGATTTCGGCCTAAACTTGAAACAGTGTCGCATCCATTTATAATCGCGTAATCCCCGCCCAGGGTCAATGGATTTAAATTAATATGATTTAAATCAAACAAAAATCAAATAAATCAGGCAGCCAATTTCCCATAACTGAATTGGCGACTTTATCCACTAAGGCGATTTCACATGATAAAGCAAAGCTTTAAATCAAATACTTACATAAATAACACACAATAAGGATTTTTGATTTTTCTTACTTAACCCTTCAATTTTTGCTTTTTTTGTTTATTAATTAATTTCATTTACTATATTGATAGATTATTTGCATTTTAATGGACAACAAAGCTGTCTCATTCTGTATATCACAAACTATAAGTTTTAAAAACAAGAAAAAACACAGAAAATTTTGGACTAAATCATGAATTTCCAAGTCTTAACAATCTAAATGAGTTATAAATTGCTTACTGCTGCAGCTTACAAGTCAGCAATTTGAACACCTGATTTCTATGTGTTTGATCAAAATATTTTGCTCTAAGTATAGTATGGTTTTGAATATACATGTGACAAACAAGTTACGCATTCCATTATGATTAGATTAATACATTTTTAGTTCCAAATATTTTTTTGAGTTCCAGCAACTTTCTCATGGCACATCAGATTTAAATAAAAAAATGTCATTTAAATCAAAAAATCTTATTTTATTGATTTTTTTGAAAAAATCGGATTATTCACACCCCTGGAATGATCTAATTAGTATTTCAGAAAAGAATGATTAAAGTAATGTACAAAGGAGGCAGCTGAACTCTTTTATTAATATTGTTTGTTTTACATATAATCAAGGCTCAACATAACAAATAATTTGAAGTAAATTGATTGAACATTTCTTGTCAAAATGAAAAATGTTGTCATTGATTTTTTCAAACACATAATAAAACAAGGTGATAAGATGTGTATATATTTATATCAAAATAAACATCTGAAGATTTTTTAGATGCCCATTCGGAAATAAAAGTGAATTTGCTTTTCAGATGATGGATCCTGAACCTCAACTATCTAATAGAATCAGGGGTGTACGTAAGATTTTCTAACGGGTCGACATCTCAGTCATGTCCAAGCGGTGTGAAGCCTCGCGAAAAATTTTAAATATACTGAATAAATAGTTTTTAACTTTTTTAATATTTTGCAGAACATTGTTTTGATTTAGCCAATCAAAATTAATTTTGAAAACCTGACAAGGGACGTTCCACCATGCTCTCTTTTTTGCGTACACCACTGAATATAATGTATATTCTTTTTTCTACCAAATTCCTAAAAATATGAGCATTTCTTGATATTTCTATAGGATTGCGTTTAACATATTCTAGAATCAAATCTGAAATTGAACGAAAATTCAATATCAAAATTTGGTATAACGATTTCTGTAAATTTTCAACTTTCCTTATAATGTTTTCGCCGCGCAATCCATACAATTAAACATTAGAACGAATTGGGGGCTAGCAGCTGTTTGACCCAACACTTTTAAATCAGTTGAAGTAGACTAGTTTCTTTTCTTACAAATAAGATGTAGCGTTTGAGAACATTTTGGAACCGTTTTCTCGATATAACTCTCGAAATTCATAGTATTGGTAATGATTAGTCCAAATACACGTAGTTGAGTATCATTTTTCCCTGCAATTGCGTGACCTGGCCTAGCAGGGGAAATTCAATTTCTTGAGTGCGTATCTGGTAAACATCGATCTTTAACTTGTTTGACTACATTGGCGGGGTAATCGTTTCCAACATCTCCACCAACAACACAGGTTACATCATCAGCAAATTTAAAAATGAAGAAAAACTACCAAAACCAGATAAATCGTTGTAGAACAATTTGAACAGAGCAGGCTCTAAGTCCATACCTTCCGGGGCTTCTAGTTTTGTGGTCATTATTGATTATATTTGATAACCGAACACAACTCATATTTCGAATGCACTTAATTTTGAAATCTTTGTATGAATTGTAGTTTAGATGAATTATTTTAAATAACCTTTGCAGATGTTTAAAACACCAGATAGTGCAAATTCACCACTAGAGCCGAGCTTATTTTTCTTCAAGTTTCATAAGTAGCCTTTTCAAGGTTTCTAGAAAGGTTTGTTGGGACAGATTGAACACAAATCGTTCAATACATTTACATTTCCTTTTAAAGCAGAGCTAATTTTGGAAGGCTTCATTACTTCAAGTGCATTTTTTAAATTCTCTAGTAAAGAAGTTCCTGATGGCCAAAAGCTCCTTTTTTAATTTATATAGATATATATATATATTTATATCTCCCGCTAAATCTTTTTTAATTAAATAAATATATATATATATATATATTGAAGCTTGTTTTTCAATTTTTTAAGCTCACAATTGAGTCTTTTCATATCATCTTTACTTGTGCAGCATATGTAAAAATATTATTGCTTCCTTATGTCCACCCTTGTGTTAGGTTAGAATCAGCTTTGAATATATGCAAGAGATTTTTCTGTCATTGTATTTAAACAACTGAAAGCGCTATATAATAGCAATTGTATTTTCTCGTTAAGCAACCTTGAATCTTCAGTAAATAGGAATTTTATTTAGATTTTCTTTGCTTAAAAGGCACTCTTACAAACTTTAAGAAATAGCTAATTGAGTTTTTCACGCCTAAGGAATTTTTCTTTAAAGGAATATTTTTAATTTATAATTTTCTCTCTTGACAAATATAAAGGCATTTCACACGACAATTTAATTGTTTTGCGTTACGAAACTTCGTTTATTTTTAGTTGATCACTTATTAAAAGCGCTTATAGGTTTGTATTTTTCGCAGCAATTTTTATAAATACTTTTACAACTAAATTTTAGGGATCTGCAAGCGCGTACCTAGCGATTTATAAGGGAGTCGGATTTTTCTGAAAAGGGCATTTCTATTCTTTTTTTTACAAAAAATGAAAAAGTTATTTTTCAAGTTATGTGTATACATTAACAATCATGGTTCAGTAATGTAATACATAAAATATAAAATATGAAAATTTTATAACACCACGCACGTGGAATAACAAATATGGTTTACCACATGTAACTTTAATTCCAAAAAGGTCAGATCATCTAAAAAGGGGGGTCGTTCGCACCCAACGACCCCCCCCCCTAGGTACGCGCATGATCTGTGTAATTTGATTTTTATCCATTTTTTGAACTGAATTAAGAATTAGCAGCACGTTTCTTAGCAACTTATAGTTGGTTAAAAATACATATTAAATTTTAAGGCTGCACTTTCTCCAGTTCAGTTGTCCTTGGAATATCAACTTCCTATGAATGACATAAAGCTCACAGCATCTCAATTGCCATGAATTACTGTGAGACGTCTAATCTCTGTTGCGTTCAAGTGTTCAGTTGATGTTTTTTCTTACTTTCTCTACTGGTGTAGGTCAATGTATTCATTCATTTGATAGTCTTGTTGATGATACTGTTGACGTACATAAAGGTGAAATTGCTGGAAATTCTCAAACAGGATTATATTCTAATTGAAATTATTCTGATTGCTTAGATTAAACCAGTAGGGGACTGAGACTAATTTGATTTAAAATTTGCAAGTATTTTCGAACTAAAAAGCCTGTAGTATCTCCGTTTTGGATTCAATTTGATTACTATATGTGTAATTTTCGCGTATTTATATTCAGTGCGAAATCAGAAGAGAGATCTGCGTTGTGTGGTATGTCATTTTTCACGGTGCGGTTGAACACATTTGCAAAACGCTGGACGCTAGGACGGAAAATGCTGTGTATTTATATGTTTTTTCGTATCATTCGTGAATTGCGTCTACTTTCCCTTTATTTGTGTACACTTTTCCATTTTGAATTTTTTATTTAAATTAGGATGGAGGCCTGACTGTGCATTACCTTCAATGAATTTTGTCGATGAATGACTTTTACCAGTGAATCATTAGTATCTCCAGGTGATGATTATTATGTCTGTCTTCGATTTTAAGAGGTTTTCTATCAAAGTAAGAATTTGGTGTTGATAATTTGATGTTTGTAAAATCATGCGGTTCTATTCTGAACACTGACAGCTGTCCGAAATTTAGCCATTGGTATTTTTCCATTTACTCTTATGAACTAATCAACAATATTTTGCAACGAGATGATTCTGAAATATTTAATTTTGTAAATTACTAGTTTCTTATTTCCTTCGTCTTAATAGAAAGTAAGGAGATTATATTCTTCTTATAATCCCCCATCGCATAATTTGACTTTGGATTACTTAATAGCTGATTCGCATTTTCACTTGGTGTTTAGCTGATATACGCTGTGTTGCTTTTCTTTTAACCTTAAGCTTGCTGGCGTCCTTTTTAAAGGGCAAACCGTTTTTCTACATTTACAAAGAATTTTCTCGAAGCCTATTACGAAATTTGAAAATCTTGCGGCATGTGTAGGTATATTGGGGAACATACTTTAATGCAATGTTGAAATTTTCTCATTAAAACATGTTGTTGTGCCTAAGGTTGTTGAAAAGTTTGACACGTTTTCTTTGAACATTTTAAAATTTTGAAAAAGATTTAAATTGTCACCATGCCTAGTGTTCATGTATTTAGAAGATTTCGAGCAAAAGAGATTGATCACACCATTAATAGTTTTTGAGCTATAAGCATTTAAAAAAAAAATTTTATAGGATCATAAAAAAATTTTTAAAAATCCCTGGGTGTTTATGGTTAATATTGCAATTACATAATGTGACCCAATTTATAAGTTTATTTGCTTAAAATATGATTTGATTTAAAAACTATAATAGTAAAAACGTATTTGTATTCTACAGTATAAATTTTATCTTATCAGTTTCACTCAAAATCATACTGAATTTCTTTGATGAAATGGTCTGAATAATACTTCACCCGATTTTAGGATTTTTTAAGCTTTTAAACCTCTAGGTGTTATGTCTGAGTTATATTTGCAAATCGTATCTCTACTTGAAAGTTTATTTCGTGATGCAATATATTGAATTGTAAAAATCATGTTTAACACTAGAAACGCGACAATAGTTCAAATGATCTTACAGCATTTTTTTACTTCATTATTTATCCAGCAAAAACACTAATAGGTACATATACTTGCATAATTTTCGCATTTGAAGGATCAGATGTAAATTTATTCTCAATGGGTAATCGCTGTTCTAGTGTTAAGAGCGATGTGTTCAAATAAAACTTTCCATTTGTATTGAGTTTGCGATATCATTGGGAAGGTGATGTTAATCACACTTTCACATTGTCAGCGAAGATTGCTACAAAAGGTGGGTACTTTTACAAATCTTCAAAGGAAAATTCAACTCTAGGCATCGAGTAGAACCCGGGGATTGCGCGATTATATTATTTTTAATCGCGTAGTCCACGTTATAACCTTAAGTAGTTCACATTTGGTTAATTAAAAAATACATATATCATTGTGGGTTATAGGGATTTAACATGGTATGTCTCTTGCAGGAAAAATTCGACGCATTTTCTCTTTGAATTTTTATGGTTAACTTCTGAAGGACATATCAAGTTATTTCTACAGGATTTCAGATACTACTTAAAATCCTACGCTCGAGATTTAGCATACTTTGTGAGTCGCATATAATATCGGAATACAACGGTTTCTAACCCTCTCAAAGATTTAGTCTTAAGTATATGCTTTACAATCAATCATTCTATAATGTAACACGGCCTGGGTTTTTACTTAGCTTTTGCATTTTTGGGGTGGCCCATTTGGTGACTTAAGCAAGTTCAGGATTGACCTACATCACCCTTTGGTCGAAATACATGTATACAAATAACCTTACTTTTCTTCTTTACGTCATCCCATTTTTTCTTTACATTTATTAAGATATCATTTCTAACACAGACCCATCGATAAAATCTACAATTCCCCAATTCGAATCTTGTAGAAATACTAATGAGTCCAAAAAAACGAATCCGAATCTGAAGCTCTGATTCCTATGATTTATTCATGGGTCTTTATAGGCTAAGAAATTCACTTTTTATTTGTATTCGATTTGGGACTACTTATATAAGGATCCGCTGGCGGTGGATATTTTGGCAACGGACCTTATAATTGTCTACAGATTTCTATTTGGAATTATAGGCAATGTTGTCTGATCATTTAAGAGTTGAAACTCATGCAAGGTCTGGAGAGAGAGATGTATTCTTGCAAATTAGTTTGGTAAAGTATCCCTTGATATTTCTGTAGATATTTGCCTTATGTGATATCTGTTCCTGTTCCTTTTACATTTTTTATAGAATGTTAAATTTTTGTTTATAAACCCATTATAAGTTTTGAACAATATAAATATCTCATCTGTGTTAATCTCGTTTTCCACTTTACTTCGATTAATAATTAAACTATGTGTCTTGTTACGGAATGGATTTTCTCCTCGGATAAGCTATTTGAAATGTGTTCATTGGTGCATTGGAATTCAGGAAGAAGTTGATTAATTCATTTATTCAGATTAGGTAATTAATGACTGTACGTTTCAATTGTCATGGGTCTCTTCAGTGGATGTGATTCACTTTGCTTCCAGGAAAATACAGTAGTATGTTATTCAAATATTTTGCAATCCGAGAATTATCGAGGGAGAGTGCATCGTGTAATTAAATGAATTTAGTTAAATATGCAGCTAAAGTATTTCATTGCACTGAAGCCCTTAAGTTTCCTTCCATCCTAGTTTTTCGTGAATTGTAATATCAATACTGAACTAAAGAAACTGACTCTCTATTCAAAGTGTGAGAGAAGTAATTTACAAACGGAACTCGGGAAGTGCAGATCGTACGGGATGGCACTAATAAAACTTTCCAATTCTTAAACTTTGAAAATTTTAGATATATTTCAATGTTTACTAATTCGCCCTACTCGTTTCAATAAGAAAACGTAATGCGTAGTTATCATTTTAAATCGTGGTTTTCAGGCTTGCTTGACCAATTCACACATTTTATCATTTGTGAAAATCTCATTCGCTCTCTAATTTTCAAAATTTTAAAAATTTTAGTGTCGCTTAGATATGGCTACTATGCATTTACAAAATTTACAAAAAGTTTTCTCTAAGCCTATTTCCAAATTTGAAAATCTTGCGGCATGGGTAGGTCTATTAAGGAACATAGTTAATATAATGACGAAAATTTCTATTAAAGCTTATCGCTGTAGCAGAGATTTTTAAAAGGATAATGAAATTTCCTCTGAAAATTTGAAATTTTCGAAAAGATTTAAATTCTCTCCATACCTAGTGTTAATGTATTTAGAAGGTTTTGAGGCCATTGAGGTAACAAAACAACTTTGGCTGTTTTTTTATATGTGCAACGATATTCCAAACCCATTGACGCGTGCCGTGCGCAAAGTCAGAGGTCGTGGTGCTTTCATATTGAGCACACCATTAATAGTTTTTGAGCTTTTAGCGTTTAAAATTTTTTATAAAATCATAAAAAAATTTCAAAAATCCAAATGCTGCTTAAGTTTTTTTAGAAAAATTGACAGTTTTTAGTACAGAGTGTGATATTAAAATTAGCATTTATAGAGACTGATCATTCTTCCCAATCGTGTAATCCACTTATATATGTTTATTGGACTTTCTGGTATTTTTCTAACTCTCCTTATATCCTTCCTGTAGTGAGAGGCGTCAATAGATTTTAATTGTTTGTGTCAATTATATTGCAGAATAATATTCGTGATTATATATTCTGTCAATATTTGCATTAGAATGGATGTAAATACTACTATTTTGAACATACCAACGTGTGCATTTTAGGCGTGGAAGCATGTCTTTCTCAGAAATCTACGATTTGAAGGAGAAAATCGGCCATGGAGCGTTCAGTAACGTTCACCGCTGCCTACATCGAGTGGAGAACCGCGACTATGCCGCTAAGATCATTAACACCGATAAACTTTCTTCCAAACAGAAGGAGAAGTTGGAAAAAGAAGCAGGGATTTGTCGAATGCTTGCGCACCCTTCCATCGTGCGTCTTCACTTTACAGCTCAGGAGGCTCGTTGTTACTACATGGTTTTTGATTTGATTCAAGGTGGTGAGTTGTTTGATGATATTGTGGCACGGGAATCGTATTGTGAACAAGACGCCAGTCGCTGCATTCAGCAAATTCTTGGTAAGCGTTCCTACTTTTCTTAAATTTTTTCCAATATTTAAGCATTTAGTGCATCAAAGAGAATGATGTGTATCATACTTTTTTATGTTTCGTACCTCCTAAGTATCTCTTCCTAGCTACACTAATGTTGGAGAGACGTAGGGGTTATTGGATTATTCTTTTCAAGTCAGCTAAATTTGAAACTTCAAAAATTCTTTATTTTTCGTTAAAACGTCATTGGGGATTATTTGCGAAATAAGCTATTATCGAATTATTTATGTCGTTATGTAGGCAAGGAAGGGGTTTGAGGGTATGCTGGAATGTCCCCCTCTTCCGTCAGACTTTCAAAATTGATCTTGATTAGTTAGTCAAAAAAAATTTGACAAAATATTAAAAAAATAAGTACAAAATATTTTCCTAAATTGCATTTTTAGGTTCTATTTTTTCAATGTTTTCAAAAATTTTGCCAGGCCTTCGCCCGCTTTTGTGTCTCATGCCTGAGATGCCCCCAGTCAGAAAATCGTGTGTACGCCCCTGTGTGTGAGGAATTTTTCAAGCGCTTAAGAATTTTTTTAAGCCATTGTAGGCATCCTTGACCGGTAGACTAGGTGCGCAAACTCTAAGTTTGAAAGGGGAACATGAGTTTTTTCAAATAACAAGACTAATTGTAACTTCAGATTTGATTGTTTGCACCCCAAAAAAATCCATTTTGTGCATTTCGAAAACCTGTCAAAGAGAATTTTGCAATGTAAAATCTTTGCTTTTTTATGTTTTTTGTGTAATGCTTTTTAGGCTTTTGGCTAACTGCAATCCGTGAGCAGTCTCAGATACAGTTTTGAATTGTATAATTAACGAAATTTTCTTATATCTCAGGTTGTTTGCCACATGTTAAATTTCACACCATTTTGATTGGTCTATAAGTATTACTACCCAATGTACAGTATGTAGCTTACGTGGATTTAAGTAAACCTGAAAATTGTCGACGTTTGCAATTAACCCCTAATTAACTGCATCATTTTTAATGTTAATCTTGACGCTCCTGTATACATGTTGTTCGATTGTTTCATTTTTGGAAAATGTCTAAAGTTCCCACGATTTGATTTCCTTTATTGCCAAAATTCTAGTGCACTATTTCTATTTTCTTACAAAACCAATTCCAGCCAATTTTTGTATTGCAAACCAACATATTGTTAGAGGTCGGCGGTGTTTCAACTTTGAGTTCAACATGTTTTTTTGGTCTTGCGTCTTGGTACGATATGGTATGGTAATTTCAAATTTGCCATTGCTAAGCTGAACGATGCATAGGTATCTCCAACTAACATTTCAGTCGCTTCTTCGAGGAGTGTTAATATTTTGATGGCTTCTTCAATAACATGTCACACTGAATAAGCCATTTTCCCGGACTAAATATGTATTCGTTAGCAGCCTTGTATTTGAAGAATACCGTTTTACAGTTATTTCTTCATAAGATCTTTTCTATTATGGTCATGGTATTAGTAAAAATACCGCGGGATGGTCTACTTTTAGTTTTCCTTAGAAATTCTGGGTTTTCTTTTTAAGCGTTAGATTATATAATTTAAATAAAGTTTGCAATTCATGCTAAAGCCCTTAGTTACTTATTATTTGATTGGCCTTTCAGGTAGGGGTGCTGCTTATTGTATGGTGCCATACTGTTTTATACCTTGTTGATTCAAGCTCAAACTTAGACAGCCTGGTTTTCTTTTAAAAAGATTAACCGTTTTTCCACATTTCTAAAAATATTTTTTCAATACCATTAGGAAATTTAGAAATCGTGAGGCATGGACACATCTACTATTGAAAATGCGTACTAAAGTATATTGCTGGGCCAAAAGTATTGGAAAAGATTAATTATTTTCATTAAAAATTCCGATTTTTAAAAAAATTTAAATTCTCTTGAAACATGTTCAAGTGAATATGAGGTTCAAAGGCCATGTTATCAACAACGAACTTTAACTGTTTCTGTATGTAGATAGATCCACGAATCCATTGAGACTTGCCATGGGAAAAGTCAGAGTTTGCAGCTTAAGAATGAAAGGCAGACACTTCTCTATCCTATACCATGAAGTAGAGATGAGCACGGTGTGGTGTAATGCAGTGCGGTGCAATGTAGTGCGGTGCGGTGCCGTCTGATGTGGTTCGGAGCGGTTACTAAAAGTAATTCAACGCCTAAAAGTGGCATTGTGTATTAAAGCAATGTATTAAATCGGTATATAAATCAAAATGAAACCGAGGTATGAAGGTAAGAGCAATGATTCCGATCTTATTAAAGAATTCAAGGCGCATTAATTTTTTCTTTGATAGAAAAATCCAAATATTCTCACTGCATTATGCTGCAACACTCTTGCATCTGATGACTAAGCATTTGTCGTTTCTCAGTGATCTCGACAAAAGTGGAACAATTTATGATGTTTGCAAGTTGCTGGGTGCACTCAGTCTTAATGATGAAGCCGATATTGTGACTCAGAGGTATAAGTGGGTCACTGAATGTTGACCCAGACCCATTTGGACCCACAGTCGAGCTAACCCAGACCCAATTGGACCCATATCCGAGCTGACCCTGACCCATTTGGACCCAAGGCCGAGCTAACCCAGACCCAATTGGACCCACATCCGAGCTGACCCAGACCCATTTGGACCCAAAGCCGAGCTGACCCAGACCCAATTTAAATTTAAATTATGTCCCTGTTTCACACAAAAACAGTTTGATTAATATCTATCTAATAAACAAACATAAATAACATTGCAAAACTAATCTATTCTGCTATTGTAAACATGGGTAACATAAATCTTAGTTGAACAAAATTGAAAGATATACATGTATGTGACAATTATTTATTGACAATAATTTTTTTCAGATACAAAGTTCAACTTGTACATTATACAGCATTAATTTGACCCAGACCCAATTCGACCCAATTCAAAATTATGTTAATAGACCCAGACCCAGACCCAACTACACAAAAATGTGACCCAATTTGATCCAGAGCCAGACCCGGTTTGACCCACTTACACCTCTGTTGTGACTGACCATGTGGACATATACAAAGAACTAGCAGGTCCTTCTTCAAAGAGGTACAAATCCGTCACCGAGGCCGATCGTTATGCAGATATTCCAATAACACACTGTGATGATATTATTAAATGATGGGGTCCGAATACTGTTAGTTTTCCAAACTTAAGTCAAGTGCCTACATTTTATTGGCTGTACCAGCATGTGAGGCCACTGGGGAAAGGTTATTTTCAAACACAGGTCGTTTGCTTGAAAAATCGTGGCAAGGCTTCAAACGATGATGCTGTTGACTCCCCCATTTTTTAATAGCATTTTGACATTATGAAAACGTTTGTAAATATGAATTTATTATTTGTTTATTGTATTTGCCTTTCTGTGGTATATGGTTTGTATTTATATACATTAACTGTATATAACTGCATTTGTGACAAAATGAGCTTATCATGGACCCGATCCCGACCTGATTAGAATATTCATTACCCGAACCCGTCCCGAAAATTGTCTACCCGAACCCAATCCGAAACGTGGATTTTGATTCGCAATACTCTTATTTTCTTGGATCATTTTCTTAAACATAGCCATTAATTGGTCTTACTTAACGTCTTAGATCTTTTGCAAATGGATTGGTGGATAACATCCTTATGTTTTGCATCAATTAATCTATGCTTGCGCGCGAACCCGACCCGATTTCGTGTCACGTTCAATCGGGTACTCGATGTCACTCTTTAGTGAAGACATTATGACTTTGCGGTATAATAAATTGCCGTGCAGTGCGGTTTGCGGTTGCAGTGGACACGCGCGGTGCGGCATCGGTATCAACTTGGAGAACCTCACATATCTCTACCACGAAGTATATGTAGTTTTGTCTTTTCTAAATAAATGAAAATTTTTACAATTAGTTTCATAGAATATAATTAGGTTTTCGTTAAGAGCATTTGCCCATTTTTGTGGATGTGTTATGTGATGTTATATTACAGTACATTGTGTTTTGTAGCTATTGATTTTTTCGCGAAGTATTTCATTCGTAGTTTTGATTCACATTAGCTAAGTATTGGATTCATGAAATCTAGACGTGTTCAACCTTTATCTCGTTGAAACTTTCCTTCTTATCAACTGTCCCTTCCATTCTGATTCAGCTAAAATCAATTAAATGATAATTGCAAATTATAAATGTAGACATAGCGTACAGAAAGAGTGCTTGAAGAAATCTGTCATTATTTGAAATAATCAAGTCCCGATGATTGCGGCAAGTGACAATTTTTATTTATTGTGCAGACATTATTTATTTTAAATAATCTAAAGCAGAACTGTTGACAACAATGCAGACTATTCAATCATAATGCATTTTAGCAACACTTTTAAGTGAAATCGATTCACAGGACAGTTGAGTTTCCTTATTTAACAGTCGTTTGGCGAGGCGGTTCGCTTTTATGTTTCCTTATATAAATTGACATCTTGCATGTAGGTTGAACTCTAATTGAAAATATACATGAAGGATGTTTAGCTGTACATAGTCAATTTAAAACAATTAAATTTGCTCGTTATTTTTATCACACGCAAAGACTTTTGTAGACTAAACACCAAATGCCCCCAAGCGAAATTGTTTAAGATTTTTAATATCAAAGCATTGAGTTCATAATCCGAATATCATTCATTTTTAACAGAATAATGCAGACATTGTTTAATTCTATTTATAGTTGATCACATTGGGCAAAAACGAAGAGGGAAATTTAGGCAGAAATTATTGCGTAAACCATTCTTGTTATGACTAATATTTTAAATGTTAAATTTCACTAACAGTGAAGACAGTTATATACTATATATATATATATATATA
>CABFPE010000147.1:421779-433963 GCA_900660155.1 Hofstenia miamia | reverse complement strand
GAGCTGAGCCGAGCCGAACCGAGCTTGAGCACAGTATTTGATATACAACGAGCCTATTTTAGGCAAAGCAAGTTTATAGTTCTGCTTGTTAATTTGATTTTGGAGATTTTTCTTATTTTTTGCAGTCACTATGCCTTTCCTATAATCTTATTTAAGAAATGTTTATTAAATAATAGGAAGAGCTATGTAAAAAATTCTTTGAGCACAATATTTTTAAAAAAATACCAAGCTAAAACGAAGCTAAAACGAGCCTCATTCAAAGATTTTATTTGACGAGCCGAGCCGAAATTACATAAAGTTTAAGCGAGCCGAGCCTAGCCGAGCCGAGCTTGGAAATG
Organism: Hofstenia miamia; assembly: GCA_900660155.1. Lineage (NCBI taxonomy): Eukaryota > Metazoa > Xenacoelomorpha > Acoela > Hofsteniidae > Hofstenia > Hofstenia miamia. The sequence continues at coordinate 433,625 of CABFPE010000147.1, read as the reverse complement.
TCGGCTTGTTGACAAGTCTGTGGAATTTAAAGGGGAACCAATTTTGTCTAAATTAAATGAATAACAGTTATGATAAGGTGATTTTATCAGCTAAGTTTTGTTTTGCTCTTCATATTTTCAAACAACTTTCTCGAAGCCTATTAGATTATTTGGAAATCGTGAGGCATGGACACATCTATAGGCGAATTTTTCATTGAAAATTATGCTTCTTAAAAATGTTTTAAATTCTCTCCATACCTAATGTTCGCGTAAACCAGGTTGAAGTCCGAACTTTAACTGGTTCTTTTTATGTATTGAGGCGTGCCTAAAGTCAGACATGGCCCGTTCTTGAGCTGAGAAATTGGAGAACTCAATTTACGTTTCAACAAGTTCAAAGTCCACATTTTATAACAAATTTCGAACCTGCCCAACGTTGTTCTTGTAAGCCGGAAAATTCAAAAAAATGCATAAACGGCGTAACGGGAGCTCAATTGACATTATTTGAAGTGTTGGGCCGGGCCTAAAGATTCGCGTGCTGTATTGAAAATAGAGGTTTAAATTCGATTAGTTTAATTGAAACAGTTTACAACAAGTTTAAATGCACCACATTGGAGTATATGCCGCTTGAATCAGCAACTCTCTGCACGGTATTTACAAAGTGTAACATTGTTTTACAGCAGTTTATTCAATCGTATTTTTAAATGTTAAAAATAATTAGGCCGGCAAGTGGATGAAATGTGCTTTGATTGCATCCCCGACACAAACTAAAAATACAAGCAACCATTGTATTTGAAATTAAATTTATAATTAATTTGTCCGCCGGTATAAATTTTTAATTAGATCGCCAAGCGTTCTTCGATGACATTCAAATTATTTTATAATTGGATTATAGTGTGACAGATAAATATATTGTAGTGTTCTCATATTCCCAGTTCCAAAATTTCTTTATTAATAGTCATTTCTTAGAAGGAAGGAGTTCACAAAATCTTTCTGCCTCCGTGTGTATCTTACTATTGCAATTCCCAACTAATTAATTGATCTATTTATCTCACTGTAAACACAAAATTAGTCTAGTTTTCTGTTATGAAAATTTCTTAATGTCTTTAATATATGCTAATTAAAACCATTAAGGGAAGTGATCCAAATTCAATACGTTAACAAGTGAAAATGCAACCGTAAACAACAATTCTAGCTTCAAATGCCTGCATACGCCTAATACATTGATTTGCATAGATATATTTGAAGAAATATGCAGAAACTAAATGTGCCAAAGTTATTTGTAATAAAATTTGCGGAAAAAACAGGCTTTTAACGTAAACATTGGCTTTAGCGAATTTATGTTGAGTGTAAGTTAACGATTTGGTTTACGGTCATGTTAACGTAAAACACCATTTGTTAACGGTATTGAATTTGGATCACTTCCGGAATTATTTTTATAATAAATTTGAATATGTGCGTTTAATTTTTTCGTGTTTTTGGACTAGTTGCTTAAGAGATGGAATTTTTGCCGTCCCGTTTGGACCGAGAATCCCTAGAATCATTGTGAAAAATGCCTATGCTTTTACCCCCCTGTTTCATCTTCCAGGATAAGCAGAAACTTGTTTAGTAATGAGAATATTACATAAACTTTTAAAGGTATAGAAATATTGTATTGCTTATCATTTATTTTAAGCTCTTATATATGTTACGGAACTGTTTGATATTACAAATGTATTTATTATGTAGAAATTTCATAAGAATAATTTACTTTTGAATATTTAAGGAAATTTATAAAGAATGTGAAGTTTGTTAGCACGTATGTTAATTATATAATTGGTGTACATCCAAACAGAAATTATGTGTCAACCAAAGTATAAAAATTATCGTTTTGAAGTTCAGAATTATCTGGAAAGTGCGCTTCAAATTTTAAATATTGCAATGAAATTCCCTTAAGAAAAAGTAAAATTGATTAAAAATTGTATTTTTACTGAAAAATCACAGGAGCAAGTATTTGATTATTGCATACCTACTTAATTATCAATGTCTCTTGCAACAACCGAATTAAGTTCTTCATAATATATATATATATATATATATATATATATATATATATATATATAATTCGTTGTCCATCACTACCACATGTTTTGATATTCAATGTCATGACATATAGTTTGTTTCTAATATTGAAATTATAGCACAAATTTTAGTGCAATACTTCTTGATTTGAATCCTGACAGAAACTCCAGCTGTAATTAAAACTTTCTAAATTGAAGTACAGTTGTGAATACATGCTTAATCATATTGCTGTTTGAAATTTTGCCCTTGGATATTTTAGAATTTTTTTAGATTTCCTTCTTGTGTATGAATAGAAAAAATTGTAATTTTTATAGAAAGGAAGTATGTTGAAAGAAACGTGCATTTTAAAAAATGCTCACTGCGAGTTACTTTCAAATGCTTCTTCTACTGACTACCATCGTTTTTTAATTTGTTTCAGCTCTCTCATTCATAATTTATTATGAATTCTTTTGTACTTTTCCAAATTAAATTTTTTAATAAACTTGTTTTGACAGAAATGCGTTTTGATGTAAACTTTTTCATTGACTTTCTTGAGATGATGTGTATGTATCTTATATTTGTTAGCAATGTTTTTGATACCACACGAAGTCTCTATTGAAACTAAAAATTCAGAAACTAAATGGTATCACATTTCTGGTGTTCTTCCATTAGTTCAACCTTAAACCGCCTGGTTTCCATTTAAAAGAACAAACCGTTTTCCTACATTTCCAAGAATTTTTTTCCAGTCGTAACTGCAAATTTGAAAATCATGAGGCATGCACAGGTCCCTGGGAACATTCTTTAATGCAATGTTGAAAATTGCTGTGACTGAAGTAGTTCAAAAGATTAACAAGTTTTCTTTGAAAATTTTTAATTTTTGAAAAAGATTTAAAGTCTCTGCATACGTAATATTCATGTGTTTATAAAGTTTTGAGCATATGGAAGCAACAAAGCAGTTTTACTGGTTCTTGATATGTGCAAGGATATTAAGGCGTGAGTTTCCAAAGTCAGAAGTCGCATGACTTATCATAGCATTAATATTTTTGATCCGTAAGCGTTGAAAATTTGTTAAAAGATCAGAAAAAATATTCAAAAATTCCTGGACTGTTTAAGGTTAGCCAGTGAGAAGATTTAATCTTAAAGTTATTTCGCGCTATTGTATTATGCCTTGTGTGTACTTACATACCGAAGATTTGAAGTTTGAGTGGAGCATGCGTCATTTCTGAATGTCCACTCTGTAATTTCACTGACCTTGCCGCAGTCGCCAACTTTATCCTTGAGTTTTTTTGTGCTACTGAATATTTAACAAACAATTGTTTTTAATTAGACATCCGCTATTCAAAAATTTATCTGCGGTATTTCATTTTAATTGGAAGCAAACGATGGGCAAATGAATTTTATTTAGGTTTCCTAAAAACAAGACTTCTTTCTAAGTATCGGGTGTACATTGCAATATGTCCTGCATGAATATTGCTTTAAAAATTTACTAAGACCAAAATAAATTTCCTTCAATTTTTCGTGTTCATCTTTTAATATTTTCGCCCCTTTTTGAATTTAAGCGCATGTGTAAATATTTCAGGCTTGCTTTTTTTGTTACTAGCTGGTTCTCTTTTAACTTGCCAAATATAAACTGAGTCATTGAAAAATTGTAATTGAGGTTACTTAACCTTAAACAGTCTGGTGATTTTTAAAAAATTTTCATGATCCTATAAAAAAATTTTAAACGCTTATAGCTCATATTAAGAAACAGTCAAAGTTTTTTGTTGCCTCCAGGGGTTCAAAACCTTCTAAATGCATTAATATTAAATACGGAGAAAATTTACATCTTTTTCTAAAATTTGAAAATTTCTAAAAAAACTTGTTAATCTATTCAGTAATCTCTGCCACAGCAATAAGCTTTAATAGAAATTTTCAACATGGCATTAATGCATGTTTCCCAATATACATACCCATGCCCCACAATTTTCAAATTTGGAAATAGGCTTGAAGAAAATTCTTTATAAATGTAGAAAAAGGGTTTGTCCTTTAACACGGACGCCAGGCTGCTTAAGGTTAAGGACATAATTGATATAGTGTTTGGACTTTCTAGTCTGCCTCATTAGAGGTCAATGTTTTAGAGTGTTGTTTGACTTTTTATGTAACGCCAACTAACATAATTCACACACTCCGCTGTTTTCTTTGTATTAATAATACAAATGTTTGTTTAAACAATTTTCAAATTTGGAAATAGGCTTGAAGAAAATTCTTTATAAATGTAGAAAAAGGGTTTGTCCTTTAACACGGACGCCAGGCTGCTTAAGGTTAAGGACATAATTGATATAGTGTTTGGACTTTCTAGTCTGCCTCATTAGAGGTCAATGTTTTAGAGTGTTGTTTGACTTTTTATGTAACGCCAACTAACATAATTCACACACTCCGCTGTTTTCTTTGTATTAATAATACAAATGTTTGTTTAAACAGTTTAAAAATTTGTTTTTTTTAAAAATTAGATTCTATAAAATATTGAGTAATATACAATGTCTCCAGATAGATAGATATATTCAGTGAGTTAAAAGTTAGACATAGAATTGTGAACAGTACTCCAAGCCGGAATTTCAGACTTGTCAACGAGCCGAGCTTTTAACGAGCCCATCCGAGCTGAGCCGAGCCGAACCGAGCTTGAGCACAGTATTTGATATACAACGAGCCTATTTTAGGCAAAGCAAGTTTATAGTTCTGCTTGTTAATTTGATTTTGGAGATTTTTCTTATTTTTTGCAGTCACTATGCCTTTCCTATAATCTTATTTAAGAAATGTTTATTAAATAATAGGAAGAGCTATGTAAAAAATTCTTTGAGCACAATATTTTTAAAAAAATACCAAGCTAAAACGAAGCTAAAACGAGCCTCATTCAAAGATTTTATTTGACGAGCCGAGCCGAAATTACATAAAGTTTAAGCGAGCCGAGCCTAGCCGAGCCGAGCTTGGAAATGTCGGCTTGTTGACAAGTCTGTGGAATTTAAAGGGGAACCAATTTTGTCTAAATTAAATGAATAACAGTTATGATAAGGTGATTTTATCAGCTAAGTTTTGTTTTGCTCTTCATATTTTCAAACAACTTTCTCGAAGCCTATTAGATTATTTGGAAATCGTGAGGCATGGACACATCTATAGGCGAATTTTTCATTGAAAATTATGCTTCTTAAAAATGTTTTAAATTCTCTCCATACCTAATGTTCGCGTAAACCAGGTTGAAGTCCGAACTTTAACTGGTTCTTTTTATGTATTGAGGCGTGCCTAAAGTCAGACATGGCCCGTTCTTGAGCTGAGAAATTGGAGAACTCAATTTACGTTTCAACAAGTTCAAAGTCCACATTTTATAACAAATTTCGAACCTGCCCAACGTTGTTCTTGTAAGCCGGAAAATTCAAAAAAATGCATAAACGGCGTAACGGGAGCTCAATTGACATTATTTGAAGTGTTGGGCCGGGCCTAAAGATTCGCGTGCCGTATTGAAAATAGAGGTTTAAATTCGATTAGTTTTAATTGAAACAGTTTACAACAAGTTTAAATGCACACATTGGAGTATATGCCGCTTGAATCAGCAACTCTCTGCACGGTATTTACAAAGTGTAACATTGTTTTACAGCAGTTTATTCAATCGTATTTTTAAATGTTAAAAATAATTAGGCCGGCAAGTGGATGAAATGTGCTTTGATTGCATCCCCGACACAAACTAAAAATACAAGCAACCATTGTATTTGAAATTAAATTTATAATTAATTTGTCCGCCGGTATAAATTTTTAATTAGATCGCCAAGCGTTCTTCGATGACATTCAAATTATTTTATAATTGGATTATAGTGTGACAGATAAATATATTGTAGTGTTCTCATATTCCCAGTTCCAAAATTTCTTTATTAATAGTCATTTCTTAGAAGGAAGGAGTTCACAAAATCTTTCTGCCTCCGTGTGTATCTTACTATTGCAATTCCCAACTAATTAATTGATCTATTTATCTCACTGTAAACACAAAATTAGTCTAGTTTTCTGTTATGAAAATTTCTTAATGTCTTTAATATATGCTAATTAAAACCATTAAGGGAAGTGATCCAAATTCAATACGTTAACAAGTGAAAATGCAACCGTAAACAACAATTCTAGCTTCAAATGGCCTGCATACGCCTAATACATTGATTTGCATAGATATATTTGAAGAAATATGCAGAAACTAAATGTGCCAAAGTTATTTGTAATAAAATTTGCGGAAAAACAGGCTTTTAACGTAAACATTGGCTTTAGCGAATTTATGTTGAGTGTAAGTTAACGATTTGGTTTACGGTCATGTTAACGTAAAACACCATTTGTTAACGGTATTGAATTTGGATCACTTCCGGAATTATTTTTATAATAAATTTGAATATGTGCGTTTAATTTTTTCGTGTTTTTGGACTAGTTGCTTAAGAGATGGAATTTTTGCCGTCCCGTTTGGACCGAGAATCCCTAGAATCATTGTGAAAAATGCCTATGCTTTTACCCCCCTGTTTCATCTTCCAGGATAAGCAGAAACTTGTTTAGTAATGAGAATATTACATAAACTTTTAAAGGTATAGAAATATTGTATTGCTTATCATTTATTTTAAGCTCTTATATATGTTACGGAACTGTTTGATATTACAAATGTATTTATTATGTAGAAATTTCATAAGAATAATTTACTTTTGAATATTTAAGGAAATTTATAAAGAATGTGAAGTTTGTTAGCACGTATGTTAATTATATAATTGGTGTACATCCAAACAGAAATTATGTGTCAACCAAAGTATAAAAATTATCGTTTTGAAGTTCAGAATTATCTGGAAAGTGCGCTTCAAATTTTAAATATTGCAATGAAATTCCCTTAAGAAAAAGTAAAATTGATTAAAAATTGTATTTTTACTGAAAAATCACAGGAGCAAGTATTTGATTATTGCATACCTACTTAATTATCAATGTCTCTTGCAACAACCGAATTAAGTTCTTCATAATTCAAAGAATATATATATATATATATATATATATATATACATATATATANCATTCGCAGGCATGGTTTTGATCAAATTTCTTTAAAATAGTAGTAATTTTTACAATATATATATATATATATATATATATATTATATATATATATATATATATATATATATATATATATAATCATTTATAATAATTTATGCTAATTTCAAAAATTTTTGTCTATGAAAATAATTAACAGTAATTAACTTACCGACTAAGGCAGTGGGGATTTAAGGTGAATTCTAAGAGTGATTTACGATCAGAATGAACTCCAGCAAAATTCACGTTAAATATTTTCTTGAAAATTTGCACAGAGACATAATATCTATAGAGACGATGAAAAAAGCTAAAGAATGAAAATGTTTAAGTAAACACCCTAACCCCTCAAAATTTTCAGAATGCTGTAAATATAGTTTTCACAGAATTCGATCGGTGCCAAATCGTAGGAGTGCTTATAATTCAAAATTAGATATAAATTGACTAAAGATATGACCTTGTAAATGGTGCCTATTCTGTCAAAATGATGGCAAGTGTTTGAAGTCCTTCAAACCCAGCCAAATTAATTTTAAAGCTACCAAGTTTGAAGATGATATTCCAAGAAAATCTTGAGATATTATATGAAGATCACATTTTCAGGGTTTAGAATTCTAGCAGTGACAAAGTTCTAATTTAATAGCTTATTCACTATTATTCAGATTTAAATTCATATTTTTTTAGTTAGATTTTGAAGTAAGAGCTCCAAATCGTATAATCTTGTTGTTTTATAGTACCACTTGGGAATGATATCAAAATTTCAAGTCAATTTTTTAACAGTTCTTGAATAGCACATGAAGCAAACTTTTGAAATATTAGAAGCTTCTGCTTTTCTTCCATTGCAACTTCGGAGGATTGGATCTAGTGAAGAAAGAATCGAGAGTATAAAACATTATTTCTATTGATATCGTATACCAAGAACCTTAAGATCATTGTGATGTGGAGAATTGTCATAGTTACACACTACTCCAAAACAAGCCAGAGATTTCATCAACACTCAGTTGCCAGCTGAGCGTGTTATTGGCAGAGGTTTTGGTCATGCATGGCCTCTTAGATCACGTGACCTGAGTCCACTTGACTTTTATTTGTGTTATAATCTAAAGTCACGGGTATATCATACATACATACCAACCTCGATGATTTAAAAAGGACGATCATACAAGAAGTTGATTCATTTAACATTGATGAATTACATCGAGCTGTCCAGAATATGATACTAAGATGTGAACTTACTATTGAGTAGAATGGAAGATTATTTGAACATTTGTTTTAAGATATCTGTAATTCCCCTTATTAGAGTTTGTTTATTTACACATATTATTGTTTGGTTTCATATAAATAAAAAGTTATTGTAATTTGAAATATCAAGCTACTTTTGACACACCCTGTATATGTATGAAATATATATATATATATTTTATATATATATATATATATATATATATTATAAATTTATGAAAACACTTGCACCTGTAGATCTATTTTCGCCCAATCTTTTGGTTATTAACAGTAACACAGATTAAGGGGTGCATCGTTGCCATCATTATATTAATGTTCATAAATGAAATTTTTTTGCGAATGACAGGGCATCTGTCATGTTAATAAACTTTCTTTGGAAATAGTTATTAATTGTAATGACTTTAAAACACCTGAGGTTTTCAATTTTTGTTTGTCATAAATAATATTAATATGCGTGCACTGATACCATTCATCATATATCAAAATTATTTGAAATGGAAATTTTTTTTAATGTTTATGGGAGGAAGAGTTAAATGTTTAGCCTATTGCAAGGCAAATTTTCATTTTTTCTTCAATATGCTTATGTTGCAACTCACACACAAACTGAATCAGTTAATGTGGTATGGGTAACTAGATCGATGCTATTTTCTAAAAAACCTATTTAAAAGCTGTGATACACATCGCAGGCATGGTTTTGATCAAATTTCTGGTAAATGTTTTAAAGAAGNATTAACATTTATTTTTTGAGATTTAGGTGCTGCTATTTTGGTTTCTTTTAACGTGAAATTTGCTTTATATTTTAGAAAATTTTCTATCTTAACTTAATTTTGATACTAATTGTTACCAGTCTAAATTCATTATTTTCATTTTCCAGGTCTTTGACCTAATCCAGTTTAATTATTTTTGGCTAAAATTTTTAAGATTTCAAAGTCAACTGACACATATTGTTAACTACCACTATTTTAAGTATCTTTCACGTTAGAACACTTGTAAAGTAAAGGTCATTCAAAGTTTAAAATGTTGTTAAACTCTAGATTTTGTGTTTCTTAAATTTCTATTATCATAATAAATCAAAAACGCTTAACAGTCAAGCTGAGATCGGCAAAGCATGTCGTTGGAATATTTTATGTATTGTTTTGCTTTTCTCCGGATGGGGTAGCTAAAATAATGGCTCATTAATCCTATAATGGTTTTACTTTCATTGGAAATTATTATTTTGCAGTGTCGAGTTATATTAACTGTATTAATCTTTTTACTACTGGCTAATAGTGCATAGTTGTATATGTATTTTTCATTTGCGGCATTGGTAATTTTTTTTATCTATTTTATACATGAAGTATGCCTTTCCAAGTTTTCATTGTCACTTATTTTTTAAAATTTTGCAAGAATATTAAAATCTATGTTTTGCTTTTAAGTTATTGTGTGCTATTACTAAGTCTCTTGATCGAAGGTGTGGACTGGCGGCCTTCATGAGGTCCTTACACTCTTTTATATAGGTTATGGCACAGATAATGTGTTTGACATGATATACATGTGTAGCAATGCAGTGCTATTTTTCGTTTTGAAATGCGCAATTACAATATAGCCTTAAATTTATATTGCCGTGATTTGAATTGTGGACATTGCTAACTCTTTTAAAAAGTTGGTTTTTTACTTTTACAAGTAAACGTTCGAAACTACATGCTATGTATTGAATGAGTTTGTAATCAATGAAACGATTCCCTTTGTTTAGAGGCTGTAGAGTATTGTCACAAGAAAAACATCGTCCATCGTGATTTAAAGCCCGAGAACCTGTTATTAGAAAGTAAAAAGAAGAAGGATGTCAAACTCGCAGATTTTGGACTTGCGATTGAAGTCAACAATGATAAGAAAGCATGGTTTGGATTCGCAGGTAAATTTCGTTAATGACTATTCATGGAGGAATGCGTTTGAAACAAAAACGCTGTTAACCAATAGTAACGCAGCATTTAATTTATATTTCTTGAAAAAGAATAAATATATTGTAATAACACATTGAAATAAATAGAGTATCAAATAAGGTTTTTGAGGAACTCATAACTAGGGTGACCCAATTTCGACCTAATACAGCCAATTTTTTGACATAACCAATTCAAAATTTTGACGTTTATTTTGACTTAAAGAAAAATTGGCAATGTAGTTTGAGAATCTCAATTTTATCTACAATTATAATTACTAAGGTGAAAAAACATAATTTTTTTTAAATTTTCAAGCAGAAACTTTTTATTTTTATCGAGCAACTTGTTCAAGAGTGAGAAACTTATCTCAACAGAACATGTTGTGATCGTGCATGTTTACATTTGGCAAACGTTGCAGGACAAATGTCTTCTTCTGTCCAACATGTATTGTTCGCGAACTTGTCCTTTATTGTAGTTCTGTCTTCTTTAAAATCACATTTCTGGATGGCATTGTAAGCCTGCATGACATAATATTTTCTGGATTCTAATTTTTCCATAAGTCTAATTACTAAGTACAGCCCAGAACACAAAGTAGCAACAATTGCATTACATTATTGAAATAAAAGCCTTCAATTTAAGTATAATTTTTAGGAGGGACAAATTTGGACATTATTCCGAAAACACGATAATTTCGACCTTATTTTGATGGTATTGACTTTTACGTCGCCCTGCTCATAACATGCTATTGCCATTACAAGAACAGCTAGAATCTATCTCATAAGTGATCCACTGATCTCGACAGTTCATCTTTTTCTTTCAAAGAATAAATAGTCCGGTCCTGTACTCAATGCAGAACTTGGTCTAAGATCACCAATTCAATCTAATATAATTTATAGAATTCAATGAACCTATGGTGAATGTTTTATCGGATATTATGGTCGGCAACTAAGTATAGGAAAAGGAAAGAGAAACTAATTCAAAAATTTTAAATAATCTTGTTGAATAAATTACAAAGTTAAAGTTGTAAGGAATTCCCACGCTAAGCAATTAGAAATAATTGTAAGTATTTTAAAAAGATTGCTACCATTAAGGTTAAATTCAAAAAATTACTATATTTATAAACAATTGCTATTCATATTAAAAATCGCGTGTTATAAGATATCCTTATAAATAGTGTGCGTGTGCGATATTGGACGGAAGAAATATTTGTAAACACGTTCGTAATGTTTTAGCAAGGTACATCTTCGTTAATACTCTTTGTTCCACAGCTAGAGAAATTCCCTGATTTTTTAGAGCGTGATGGGCATCATCTTTTGTTTCAATTTGTATAAACATGAGATAATTTGTGGAGACAGTACTGAGTGATTAAAGTTAAAGTTCACCCTTATCACGAAATACCCACCGCTGTGGACTTTTATGGTAACCCCACCACTATTCTATACAGTGATATGCCTAAAATTGTAAACCTCAATCTACTAGTGATAGAAATATTTCAAATTTAAATTGGACTGTTTTCAACATTTATAGACTTACATATGCTTTTGAAATTGTGATTAAAAATATTTTAAGTGCAATATATATATATATATTGCAATATATATATATA
>CABFPE010000147.1:407739-421608 GCA_900660155.1 Hofstenia miamia | reverse complement strand
ATATATATATATATATATATATTAATGAAGTTTGAACATTTTTGGCGTCTATAACTATTTTACAATTTGGGTTTTCTCTAATCGTAATAGGTAAAGAGAGATTATATATTCGTGTTTCTGCGTCTAAAGGATAAAATTAGCAGTTAGAGTGGGTTTGGAGAAGATCAATTTTCGTGACCTCCTTGAATCTTGATAAAGACGTATTCTCGACATTTTGCTTAATAATATCAACCAACCATGAAAATGCTGATAAATTGAAAGTGGATTTTTAGTGAAAATGTGTAATTAATTTGTTTTAAAACTGATAGTTCAGATAAGAAGGTAATCAATGAAAACTATATTTAATATTAATATTTTGCTATCAAAATTATCATCCAATCACATTATTTGGTAGTAAAGATGCTTGGCCTTGAATAGAAAGCCTGTTATCTTGACCTATATTCACTAAAACTTTTTAATTTTTTATAATTACATCTTAATTATTGACTATTGGATGGTTAAATCAATGGAATTTTTAGTTCTTTCTTGAATTTTATTGGATGTTATATTGAGTATTTTTACGAGCGTGAAACGAAGTTTAATCTAGTGTTTTAATTAATTAATTATTATCATATCGAGGTTTGACTTGGAGATGACGTTGTCACTGGAAATTTCTTTGCATTTGAGACGCCTGAGTCAATTAGATTCCTGTTGCAGTTTTCTTGTTTTGTCCGTCAGCATTTGATAAATGTACTCAAGAATTGTTCTCCGCAGAAGAGAGCTCAATGTTTCCACTAAATTACTGTCCTTTTTAAATGAATTTCAATTATTAGAAAACTATTGCTTTTTCTTGTTTGTTTATAAAAAGTATCCAAAGTAACACCAGTCAAATAGTTGTATTGTTATTACGGGACTGAAGCGGTATTTATTGATAATATGCTATCGTAACTGCATACCTTAAGTATATGTTGTTAATCATTTAAATGTTTCAATTTTAAGATCTTGTGATGCAGCATGACTCTTCTAGTGCATTTTTGCTAATATCTAATCGTAACTGCATACCTTAGGTAAATGTAATTTACCATTTAAATGTTTCAATTTTAAGATCTTGTGATGCAGCATGACTCTTCTAGTGCATTTTTGCTAATATCTAATCGTAACTGCATACCTTAGGTAAATGTAATACGATTGCCTAGTTGGACTGAATCAATCAATTAAAATGTATCAATTACGTGACTAAATTCATATAGTGTAAAACCGAGTTATAATCACTCCATTGCCTCTGTTTGAAAATCACTGAGGTGGTATTATCCTGAAAATTTTAATTTTGAGGAAGAAAATCCAGACTTGTAAACCTCAATTATGGTATGAAACTTATAATTAATAGATAAAAAATATTTTGTGCTATTTTATGCTAATTAGCCAATATGGCCCTCGAAATTTTATTACTTTAGTTGTGACAACCTAGTAATTTGATACATTGCTAGCATCACTTAATTTTGGTGATTTTATAAGATACAAGTCAGGACTAGGGAGCGACACTCTAATTTCAAAAGAGCAAACTTAAGCATTTTCGTCATTTTTTATAAAAAAATACAATTCTTTATAAAGTAGACAAAATGGCCGAGTTATGGTTTCACAAGTATAATAGAAAAAATCAATGTACAGGAAATATCAAATAATTGATTTAATAATTATATATATATATATATATATATATATATGTGTGATTTAGTCACCAAAATCCTCTTTTTTGTGTGTAAGATGCATCTTTGTTATAGACTGGTAGCATACATTGGTTAAATGATATTCTTAGAATCTAAATCTGTTAAGAATGAAGATGTATTTTTAAATTATCATGATTTTTCAGATTATTACCAACTTAATGTATTAGCTAGTTGTGTGGTGCAACCCTATTTGATGGTTCTCTTGAATCCCCCACATATTGATTTATACATTTTCACCGAATGCTATTAGGCAATTGAATGCTAAATTTTAATTTGAATATTGTTATTTATTGTTTAGGAACGCCCGGGTACATGTCGCCGGAGCTAATTAAGAAAGAACCATATGGAAAGCCCGTTGATGTCTGGGCTTGTGGTGTTATACTTTACATTCTTTTGGTTGGTTATCCGCCATTTTGGAGTGAAAACCAAGATGCAATGTTTCATCAAATAAAGGTATTTATTTTTTCTAATTTAATTTAAAATGATTAATTTCAAATGCATTATAAGCTCTTGCAAAAAGAAAATAGTAAATTTAGGTTCTTTGGAATGCGAACCTGATGTCTTGATACTTGTTTTTGAAGTTTCGTTTTTTATATGCAAGTGCTATATAAAATAAATGTATTTTTAAATAATTTATTTGGACAGATGTTAAATGCCAACGTAAGCTTTCATTTTCGTTTTTCATAACTATAGTCTGGTGTACGCACAAGCATTCAATTGCAATTTAAAACATTATATTTTAGTGGAACCGTGTGGGACATTTTATCATGTGATTTAAGTACACTAACAATGACGCGTTTAGGGGGGTAAGGGTGGCGAACACTTAATTAAAAGGTTCTCTTTTCCTCAAAATTGAAAATAGCTCACTTTAATTCAAGATGTCATCAATCGATTTGCTGCTAAAAACAGACGATTGCATTTTGTATAAATTTACTTTTGTTCAAAAAACTTTTTGTTTACATTTTTTTCTAAAAATGGATGTCAGCCCCCTCTAAAAATACTAAGCGAGCCTCTGACCACTAAATGTCCAATGATTTACGCTTAATATTATGTCCCCAAAAAATGATCTACTACTAGAATTTAGTGCGTAATAAAAACTACGTACAAGTAATCGCACAGAATTGTAATTCAAAATACTTGCTCAATATCATATGGTGTTGCTAAGCTTTTGTGAATGTATTTTTAGATGTTTTAAATGTTAATGCAGGTGTTTACATGCGTTTTTATTCTTTCCGTGTTCTTTGTTCTGTATTTAATAACATTACTTAAAGTTCGTTTTGATCGTTTTTGTTGCCTTCTAATAAATAAAAATTTTTTCGGAATTTTAAATATTGTTGTTTTGTAAAAACAACAATTTTTATTAGTAATATATATATATATATATATATATCGGTAAGACCGAAAGTTCGTGGCCTGAATATTTAATTCATTTTTAAATAACTAAAAGTCAGTAAAAAGCAATTTAAAAAACATTATAATATTAAAATATATTCACAATTAGTCTGTATACATGTTTTCATTCCATTAAACCATTCTGAAAAAGGTTTTATGCCGCACGATGAGAGGTATATCACGAATAATTTGTTGAACTTCACAAATCGCATTACCTAGAGTGTCAGAGCAATTGCCACAATAGTCATCTTCAAAGCTATCTCTCCCTTCTTTAAATCGCTTAAACCATTTTTCACAGTAGAAATGGCTGGTGCTTCATCTCCAAAAAACTTTATTTAATTTTTTTTAAATGACTCCATCATGGCCTTCTATATATAGAAGGGCATGGCTCCATATTGGTCACAAAAATGTTAACAAAATCAATCGTTTAATGAATGTTTCTGTATTGAAAATTACATTATTTCATCAGGATATTTTTGCGGTATAGCGAACTAGGCCGCGAACTTTCGGTCTGACCTATATATATATATATATATATATATATATATTTNTATATAAATATATATATATATATATATATATATATATATATATATATAATTTTTTTGTGTACCTGCAGGTTACAATACGTTAGTTTAAAAATCACGGCATGAATTTATTGATTTATATACATTTATTGTTTCTTGTTGAAAACTGGATTTATTTCTTTTTAATTAGCAAACTGTTTAATTTTGTGGAAAAATATATTTATTTTTATATATTAGTTTTTGCAATATTTTAAATGAGGTTTTATTTTATGATGCGAGTTTAATTTAAAGAAATTTCCAAACCCAGAATCAATTCAACTTTTAATGTAAACTTAAGCCCAGGTCCAAGTGAATTAATGAAATGGAATTAATTTGTGCAAATTCTGCCCAATGCCAGCCATAAACAAATGAGAATGAAGTGCTGCAACCCAGAGATCGGGTCAAGCTCAATCGGCCTCCTTTACCGACTTAAAACTCTGCCTCAAGGGTTTGGAAGTTCTGTTGAATCAATGCAAACATACTGCAGTCATTATTGATTTATGTGTATTATACTTATTACAATGAAGTTAGGCCCCTGCGAGTTGACATTTTTAGATTCGAGTCAAGTTCGAGTCGATTTGGAACCCTAACTGGCGAGTTCGAGTCGAGTTACAATTATATTTAGACTTCTTATTCTCGGTAGGAGAGGCTATATATAACTATTCTGCCTTATATAAATGTAGGGAGAAGATACAACATGGGAACTAAATAAGAGAAACCATGCCTGAAGACTTACAATTTGGGGTAAATTATAAAAGTTTGTTGGATTCTTCGACATTATAGATAATCATGGACGAAAAATAGATGAAATTGAAGCAAATATCGAGTTGAGTTCGAGTATTCGCAGGGCCCCTAGATGAAGTATGTATTTAATATGGTGAAACTTACATTTATTATGAAGCCCTGTTTGATTGGCTTTGGTTGTGACTACATTTAACTATTTAGAAAGGCCATTATGATTTTCCTTCTCCCGAATGGGATGATGTCTGCGTCGAAGCCAAAAGTTTGATAAAAACAATGTTAACCGTTGATCCGGAAAACCGAATCTCAACGACTGAGGTCCTTCAAAATCCATGGATAGCTGTGAGTATTATTTGCATGTAAAATTTTATTGTCACCACTTTAATAATGACATATAGCACTGAAGTTTGGCTCACCTTTTTCACAAATCAATTTAATCTTATATTTATTGAGATAAAATTCAGTTTTTAAGTAAACTTACGTGAGATTATATTTAAAGAAAGTAATTTAGGTGTTAAGTTTTTTCTATAAATAAATAAATGTATTTTCTGCAAGTAAAAATATTTTTAATAGTTTATTAGTTGCTTCGTCACTTTTTATATTGCTTATATGTATATTAGTCCTAGTTTTTTTGTAAATGCATGATGCTTGTTATAGATTCTCGGTGTACTAATAATCAACTGCTTCCTTAGAATTTACCTGCTTTTCTCTGGCACAAGATTTGTGTAGAGAGAAAACTCTTTTCTTTTTTTAATTCACATAGTAAAAGTAAATCTATTTGCCTCCATGTAAAGCAATAACTAATTTTTTGCACAATTTTGAATTGAAGTTTCTTATTTTTCTAAGATGGTCATATATAATAGTAATCTGGAGTCTAAAATGAAGATTAGGCCTAAGTAGGCTTTCGTTTACTGAAAATGTTTTTTAAATTCTTCATCATTTACTAACTCAAGTAGAACATTTTTTATAATTTTTTTGAGAATAGCCCTCCATTTTTTCAAGAGAGATCTCCCTACTAACCAGACTTGTCAACTAGCCGAAATTTCTGAGCTCAGCTCGACTCGGCTCGCCACATAAAATCGTTCAGTGAGGCTCGTTTCAGCTCGATATATTTTTTAAAAATATTGCGCTCTCAGAATATTTTACATAGCTCTTCCTATTATTTAATAAACCTTTCTTAAATATGATTATAAGAAAGACATATTGAATGAAAAAATGAGAAAAATCTGCATAATCAAATTAACAAGCAGTACTATACATTTTCTTTGCTTAAAAACAGCTCGTTTTGGACTCGTTGTATATCCAATACTCTGCTCAAGCTCGGCTCGTCTCGGTAGAAGCTCGACTCGTTGACAAGTCTCAGGCTACTAACGTTGCAGAGTTACCAATATCTCCACAGAATCGACATTAATAACAAAACCATATTGTACATAAGCTTTACGTTCATATGAATGAATATGTTTTTGCGTTGTTTTAAGCTAAAGTATTGGATAAATTATTTTTTGTCACATTAAAATTGATTTCAGAATGCTTTCTTATTTAGTTAAATCTTTCCCCAATATTGTCCTTGATCTATATCTGAACATTATTCAATGCCTTTATGCAGAATTGAATGC
Organism: Hofstenia miamia; assembly: GCA_900660155.1. NCBI lineage: Eukaryota > Metazoa > Xenacoelomorpha > Acoela > Hofsteniidae > Hofstenia > Hofstenia miamia. The sequence goes on along the minus strand of CABFPE010000147.1, from coordinate 415,587 downwards.
TTCTTACAATTACTAAATGCATTTGTGCCGAACAATAGAAGTTTTGTTTGAGGCATGCTCAGGTAGATTATCCATCCCTCTGCACAATTATTCAAAATCCACTTACAACATAACAAATGGTTTTAAATTGTCACTGTGTGTTACTGGGGATTCATGGCAGAGATGGGTATATGGTTACCTATTTTACCCACCTGAAGTCAGGTATCGGGTCTGGTTGGTTTCGGGCACAATAATTTGAATTTGGTCGGTACGCTTAGGGATCAGGCTACTTCAGGGAATTGTTGGGATAAAATACAATATTTCATACTTATTTGATTACAATTAATATACGTTTTTATTTTGATTATTTTGTTTTTTTTCGAGTCAGATCATGTAGGTGAGGAAATCATTAGTCTGTTCGGGTCGAATTCGGTTGATTAGATTGTATGTCGGGTCGACAAAAGTACAGTTCTTTTATTAAATGTCTATCACTGATAATGGACAAATGGTTAAAGGATATTTGATAAACATATCTGTTAGTCCAAGTAAACTCATCTTTATATTCATAATCTCCAGAAATTTATGTTGCACTAAATTCTGTTGCCTCGTCTGAATTTTATGATATAAAATCGTTTTCTCAACATTTCCCAACAACTTTTTTTAATCTTAAATTTTGTGATATTAAGACATTTAATTGTCAACGCAATTCCATTTATTTATTATTATTTCGCAAAGCTGAGTAGAAACTGATTGATTGATTGATTGATTGATTGATAGCTGTTTAATTAATTTTGAAAAATATGATATATTGAATTATTTAAAGTTCCAATGATGTCAACATTCTCAGGAGGTTTATTATAAGCGGGTCACTATTCTTGGTAGGTGAGATTTTTCTTCTAATCACTTAATTGATGGCATTTAAAATATATTTTAATGGTCCACTGTAATGATTGGTTAACGACCGATTTCAATTTGTAACCTAACTTTGAGATAGTTGTCGAAGATTTTACTGAATATACATGTCCACTCCTAATAATGTAAGGAAAACGAAGCCATCAGATCGATTTAAAAGCTTAGTAAAATTTTAGATGGAAAACAATATATTTATCAGTTCATCGGACAAAAATATGGCGGCATTTTCTAGAATGCTGGAATATTTCTTCCAGTTTGAATTTTTTTGGACGGTGGGGTTGAAATTTAGTTAAAGCATTTGAAAAGAGCAAACTTTTTCAAAATAATTATGAAAGAATGGGGATTTTCACTAAAATTTAAGTTTAAATATTTTTAGCCAAAATTGTTTAATTTCGTTTAAATTCTTTAAAAATAAAGCAACTATTAAAAAATATTTGCTAAATTTTGCAGAAATTGATTGTCTCTTTATTGTCGGATGATGTCACTAGCTTTCTGATCACATAACTCTTATTTTGTAAGATGAATGTAAACAAAAAATTAATAAATTTCTGAGAAGACAAAAGATAGTGACATCAGCTGACAAGAAAGAGACAGTGAATTTTTGCAAGATTTAACAAATGTTTTTTAATGGTTGCTTTATTTTTAAAGAATTTAAACTAACTTTAACATTTTTGGCCAAAAATATTTAAATTACATTTTATTGAAAATCCCCCATTGAATTATAATTTTGGTAGTCATTACCAGAATAATATTTTATGCAAACTATTTATATTTAATATGCTGAAAATAATGGGGGACTTTCACCCAAAATTAAAAACTCTAAGAATGCTACTATATTGCTGGATAATCAATAGAAAAGTCCTTATAGTAGGCGACCAGGGCTTAAAGATTTAATATTTTCAAAATATTCAGCATTTTACTTAACATTTTCTTATGTCAGAGGACCTAATTGAAAATTTCCCATGCGTAATTAAGCAATATGGTATGGATAAAACCTACCAAATTTTGATGAGCTTAAAAACTCACTAAATGTGAACATATGATAAAAAACTTTTATAAAAACCCTGTATGTTGCCCACAATTTCGTGGGAAAGTTCATTTAGGTCCTCTGACGTCACAGCAAAAATTAGAGTTTAATACTGAATATCTCAAAGATAAATAATATTGAAACCCTGGTCGCCTACTATACGAAATTTTCTATTGTTTATTCATCTATATAGCAGCATTTTAGCAGTTTTTAATTTTGGGTGAAAGTCCCCATTGTGATAAAATTATTGCAATCAATTAATTGCAATATATCGTCAATTCAAACAATTTTTTTGTACCCTTGATTATGAGTATTCAGGACTACTCGCCTTTTCGATTAAATGTGGTTTTTGAATCACGTGTGATGATATTTAACGTCGGAAATTAATAACTAATGAGCAAATATTTGAACGGATAGTTAAGCGTGACGAAATTGGCTTTTGCTCAAATAGTTAATACTTTGGTCTACGTTATTAGAAATGAATTTATTTTTGTTTATATGCGTTTTCTTTCTAATCTAATCTCTAACAGATTTGTCAAAGAGCCGAGCTTCTAACGAGCCGAGCCGAGCGTGAGCAGAGTATTGGATATACAACGAGCCCAAAACGAGCTGTTTTTAAGCAAACTAAATTTATAGNCTGCTTGTTAATTTGATTATGCAGATTTTTCTTATTGTTTCATTCAATATTCCTTAATTAAAAATATTTATTAAATAATTGGAAGAGCAATTGAAAAAATTCTGAGAACACAATATTTTTTAAAAAAATACCGAGCTGAAACGAGCCTCATTGAAAGATTTTCTGTGGCGAGCCGAGTCGAGCTTAGAAATTACGGCTCCTTGACAATTCTGATAACTAACGAGAAAACTATTATTAACGCACCTATTTTAATTAGTTTCTGTATTATTTAATTTTATATATATATATATGTTTTAAAAAACATTTTAAGTGTTTATCCCTCTAACAGCTTTTGCGGCTTGTTACCTATAGCTTCTTTATCTTTAGTGAAAGCATAATTTTTTACCACAGAAATGTAATGTACAAAGTTTCAAAAAAATTATTTACACAATGACTGATTTTAAAATATTAAAAAATGGTTCTGCTGTTGTGATTGCCAATCGGCCCCGAAATCTGAACCTACATTGGATCGACTAGGAAAATGTTAGATTCCGATCTGGTTTCAATTCGTGGGCGGAAAATGATTTTTTTTCAGAAAAAACAAAAAAATCATTTTAGACATGGTTTTTACAAAAACGTCTTCTCAAAATTTTTTACGATAATATTTATGTAGCTTAAAACAAAAGAACTATACTAAAAATAATCTTGAAAATTGATTAATGTTTTAACTTTTTTGACATTTTATGAAACAAACATGCAGAAGAAAAACATTTGAAAAAAACAAATTTTTTTGAACAGTTGTTTTTTCCAGTGTTTTTTTCAGCCAACCCTGTTCAAATTCGCTTGTTTTATTGTGTTCTGATGATTGTGTTGGACTTAGATAGCCTTGGGATTAAACCGCAATAAATATTCAGTTCCGCGTATATGTACTATTTGTATATTAAATGATTTAAATTTAGTAAAACTGTAACTTAAGATTTTTTAGAATAGTTTGAATGTTGCTGCAAGTTTTCATCGACAATCTACGGTTGACGCAATGAAAAAATTCAATGCCCATCGTAAATTAAAAGGCGCTATTCTCACAACCATTTTTGCGACACGTGGAACTAGAAGTCTGTCAAGCAAGTTAGCAACGGCGCAAACAACCCGTAAGTACCCATTTATACTTGGCTATTCATTGACGTTTTTAATTCTGTATGAAATAGATAATGCATACTTGTCCATGGATCGATTTTTTGGATCTAGATCAATTCCAGATCCATAGAGCTCTTGTGAATCGATCCATGAGATTTCCACCGATTACCAAAAAGCAAGTCGTCAAAGAAAAGCAGTTCGTATAAAAAATTATACAACTAAATGAGTAGGACTTGGCGGTATTTTTCAATACCGCAGCAAAATGCAGAAATGTTGATAAAAATAGGAAGAACGTCAAATTTTAGTAAAATTAAACGCTTTACTTTAAATTTGCATGTAGTCTTATTTGTAAAGGAATAGAGAGCTCATTATTAGTTTGTTAAACACTACATATACTTTTTCTTAGATGCAATGCCAACCGATATCCAACCCGAGTTTTAGTGATCCCCAAAGATGAATAAAATAGATGGCTTTAGAGATTTACAACTTATTTTCATATACAAAGTTAATTTCGTTGTATTAATGTAAAAACTAACATCTGTTGCATCCAATTCTTTAATAACTCCAGTAGACCCTACTATTTAACTAAAATGTTGGATCCACGAAATATCTCCAAGATCCATGGATCGTATTTTCATATCCAAATCCATTCTAGAGCCAATGGACAATTCAGATAGAATGGCTCTCTGAGGAAGTTTTCACATTTTTACATTCCTATTGTAATTTACTGATTAAGATAGAGACCGTTTTAGCGATCAAATAATTTTTAAGTTTTGGCAAGATACATGCATGTATTTCAAAATAGAAAATATTTATACAATTCACACCTGTGTTGAATTGTGTTTCAAAGGTGATATTGACATTAGAGAACTCGATAAATACATGATGTCTGTTGTTTACCGATAGCACTTTATTGTTGGTTTTGTAGAATTAGATTGTATACCTCGACAGCAGTAGTTTTGTAGCTGATGGTTATAGTCCGAAAACGTGCAATTATTTTTAAAATGTTTAAATAAAAGTTAGAAAAGAATAATTTTTTAAATGTTATAACTCTTGCAAAGACTCTTGGTTGTAAGCCAATGTCAGAATTCTGAAAAAAAAATCTCAATTATAACAAATCAGTTTGGTGGTGCTACTCATTTGAGTCACATAGGTCATCGTGCGGATGGAAAATTATTGAAATAAAATAAAAAGCTGAACATCTTAAAAAATTGACAAATATGGAAAATGAGAATTCTTACATGTTTCTTACTTCGATATTTTTTTACTTAATACTAATAATAATAGATAAAAAATTCGGAGATAGGCTCTGACTTTGCATGGATAGGGACGGGGCATATGCTGGGTTTCTTGACGATCTTGATCATGCGAAAATATTGAAAAAATAGACTTTAAAAATGCATGACCGAGAAACAGAACACGGGATGTTACCAATAAGAGGTCGGGCCCAATCCTTAAACCGGGGTTGAGACCAATTTGAATTAAGATTTGTTATTATATTGGGTATATTCGATTGTCGATGCGATTAGTGGCCACTGGAGTATTATTTTGTGATCGCGGACGCTTTTTTCGTGGCCACAAAAGAATCATCGGGTTTATTTTTTGTTGCTATATTATTATCTAGGTAATTGCGTACTTCGGTACAATGCCTACGTTAGTGATGTGTGAGTAGAGCCTAAATACTTAATTACCCAATTTTCTTTGCTGCCATTAAAAAATATGATATTTTAAACAGTGTTTCGAACAGAATTCACATTCATTATATACTAATAATTTCTTGCAACATTTTATGTATAATTCATGTTGTTGAAAAAATCTCACTTAAGCCTAAACGTCCATTGCATCCATGGAGATACAATAGGTTTTTTTCAAATTTTCAAAAAATTTTCTCAAAGTCTATTAAGAAATTTGGCAATAATCGGATATTCACGATTGTGTCGATAAATGGGTTTCCTCATTATCGTAAAAATTTGTGATAACGATTATTTTTTACTGGAGAATTCGATTTTTGTGAAAAATTTTGAAATTTTGCCCATACCTAGTGTTCATATAATAAAGTGGTCTAAGACCAATAACAACGACTACACACTTCAACTATTTAGTTAATAAGTTATAAAAAATTTATAGCGACCGTTTTGTTTAGGGTTAAAATACACATTATGTGAAATGAAAATCGTACCTATATAAATATATATTTCGCACTAAATGTTATAGAAATCATCGAAGTATACTCGCGGTAATTATTAAATATTTTTAAGTATTTGTACAAACTTTTTGTACCAGAAGTAGGAAACTTTATACTCATTTCATAATTTAATTAGAATTATTTAACCTGATTTACCGTCTCCTGCAGTTTAACTTAATTTACCCTGACCGGATCCAGCCCTAATGTATATATATATATATACTGTGGCACATAAAGGTTCACACCTCGAAAATTGATATTTCTTTAATTGTCGTAAGATTCAGCTATTTTTCTGAGGCAAATTCAACTATTATATCTACTGCTTGGAACACACTTGTTTAAGTACAATATCTGTATTTCGAGAAAAGGGCCTTTTAATATTGCGACCGTCACCAAAAAAACATACACACCTATATGTTGAAAAATAACGAGAATAGCGAAAAACTTATATGTGGATATTAAAGATGGCGCTTCATTCTATAAGAAACATACATGTACATGAACTGATTTTCGCCAAAATGCGACTTAGCGCATTTGTGCTCCAAGCAGTCAATATATATTTTGTCAATAATGCGGATCGTTAAAATTATAACAAAGTTTTTCTTAGAATACTTGGCTGAACACTTTCCATTTCAAAAAATTTGGGGTTTTCAAAAAGTTTCGCACACCTGCATATTTTGAACCATCAAAGGAGTGACAAACAAATATTTTGTTTCAGGAGTAAATGAATAGATTTAGAAATGTAACAAAATTTGAATATATATACAAAATTAACACTTAGTACTTTTTACAGTGTCCATGAACTTCCAAAATGGGGCTTGATATGGCTTGCAAGAGATTTGTTAAGATTCTCAATGAGTGACTCTGAAATGTTATAAAATTCCTCCTGAATTGCTTCCCATAATTCAGAAATGTCAGTTGGATCCCAAAAATTTTCACTTATATTTAAATCATGTGACTAAGCAGGCCACTTGTGCAAGTTTGGGAATCAATTTTGTTCTAGAAATTGCGGAATTTGTCCAGTTTGTGACATGTGCGCTATCTTGTTGCATAAATTCTGTGTCTTCAAGCAATAGCGACATAGTCTCTTTCAATTTTAGATGTCTGTGCGACTATCCATGCTGCCATCAACTTTGACTATTCTTCATTGTCCACAGTATTTGGCATACCCCGTACCATAAAACTAATGTCTCTGAACGTCACTATTTTCAAAAAGTATTAGGGTGTTATCTTTGAGCATTACGTGCTCGTACCTGAGTTCTTTTTTGCTCATATAACTCAACTTTGGACTCGTCTGTATAAAAGATTTTATTCCAATCACTGTTTTCCATAATAATAAAATTACCAAACCATTTTACTCTGCACTTCGCTGCTTCTTCAACAGCTTGGGACATTGAGCTGCAACTCTGCCTACCAGAGCAGCATTATTGAGGATCCTTCTGATATTCCGATTGCTGACTTCACTAACTTGGGTCCAATTCTGCTGATGCTCAGTGACTGTAAGCATGGGGAAATGCTATTCAACGTGCGTTTAGATTGCTGCCTGACGTCCTGGACTTTTCTTGGGCTAAGTAAACAGTTAACTTTGGTCGTTCCACTTCTTTCAAAATCTCTCCAAGTGACACACAATCAAGATGATTTAAAATAATTAGCTTCCGTATAGCTTTGGGGTAGTTTATACTTGAGTGATTCAATAAAATAACCTATTGAAGAGAATACTGATTTGCTGTGATCAGTGAAAAAGTAAGCAAGTAAAATTGCCAGAAAAAATCTGCAACAAACTCTTGTGTGCGAATCTTTTTATCAAGGAGTGTACACCTTGAATACGCTTAATACTATTGTTAAAATTTTATTGTTCATCTGAAAAGCAATTAGGCATGTGATACATCTAATGTAACAAAAATATTGACATTTTGAAATATCAGTTCTAGAAGGAACATGATGTGAATTTAATTCAACTGTGCGAAACTTTATATATATATATATATATATATA
>CABFPE010000147.1:384589-407604 GCA_900660155.1 Hofstenia miamia | reverse complement strand
CCCATGAATACATAGTTTACCCACTGCAGTGCATTAGTACGATCTATTTAATATCACGTTCTATTAGACTTCTCTTTCTATTACAGTGTGCACAACCGCCCCCATGCGACAATTGCAATCGTCCTTCGCTCGTTTAAAAGGTATGTACACAATCAGGGATCCAACATGATTAATCGTCAACACGATTAATCGAGATTAATCGGATAGATTAATCTATCGTGCTGGTCAAGTAGATTAGATTAATCGTAAACAGCGTGCTCGATTAATCTAGATTATTCTAATTAAGTTGATGCTTATGCATTCAGTTATGTGTTGTCATTTTCGGTTTGATATCTTATCTATGGCCAATATTCTTGTGTCATATGTTTTACAAAAGAAAACCTTAACACCGGACATAGAAGAAGAGCATCTAACATACTTAGGAAGCGTCGGATGTCGCCTAATTCTATATATAAGGATCCTCGATTTTATCACGCCAGATTCTAATCAGGTTGAGAGACTGTTCAGCAAAGCTGGATATGCTCTATCTGATTTCCAAAATCGTTTATTACTCCTCAACTTAGAGATCCAAATATTTCTTGACCTTAACAAGCACTTCAGGAAATAATCTGAAATAACAATAATAGTTGAATTTTTTCAATTGATATATTATATTTTGAATATTTTTAATCAGAAGTAGATTAATCGACGATTAATCGCGATTATTAATCTCCTGGCAGCAGCGATTACGATTAATCTATCGCCGAAAATTTTTTTCATACGATTAATCGCGATTAAAATCTAACGATCCCTGGTTGAATGAAAGTCACATCATTGTGTGTATATATATATATATATATATATATATATATATATATATTGGTTTTTGTATTTGGCTTTGGCGTCAATTTATCATGTCGCATTTTAATCAAGCTTTGTATGTAAATAGTTGATTGAAATCTGTTACTGCATGTAAAATGAGAGTGTGCGCTGAATCGTTGAATTTTATTCAAGTCTTAGCACACACATGTGACTCACTTAGTTACCAACACGCTATCACGCGCAAATCTATTCCCTTGTTAAACTCACTCGCTGTTCATTCTCTGGTGCGCGTATGCCGGAATTTTCAAAGATACTATGGTCTCACGCTCAAGTCCACACATTAATTCATTCTTTGAAAGACTACAAACATTATTGTGATTCAAAAAGCATGGACATTAATGCGGATTTAGTACAACAATATGAATTCGTGAGAAAAGAATTGGCTTCGAAATATCCTGACTTCGGAAAAGTGAAGCCAGATAGCAACCAAGACTTCGGCCATGTAAGAAAAGGCTATCTCAGAGTTCGTGAAAAAATTAAGAAACTTCGGGCAAGTTTCAAATTGTCGCTTTATTCAGGAGAGAATAAAGGATGCAATCGAATAGTGATGCAATACTACAATGAACTCTCTGAAATTTACGAAACTTATCGAAATCCTCCCAACCAGCAAGAAGAAAGACTTTCGCTGGAAGATCCCTACGCTAATATAATTTTGAATATCGAAGAGCCAAACATCAGTCAAAAACATGAACTTTCTGATCAGCAGCCTTCAGATTTTGATCAATGTGAACATCCTAGTCCCAAAAGAATAAAACTAGAGGAACCATTATATGAAAATTATTATTGTTTCACTGAGAGCTGTAAGTTATTCGTATGTTATGTCATTCTACAATTAATTTCTTGATATCTTTATTGACTTAAATATTTCGTTAGGCTGCTATGTCTGTAGTTTGCCTTACAATTAAATAATATATATATATATATATATATATATATATATTTAATTTGTTTTAATTCATTCAAGCCATTTCTCATTATCAAGATATCTCTATTTCAAAGACAAAACCATACATGATATTTCATTTTGATTCGATTCAGAATGGGATTTGAAATCCTTTACTACATGTTTATATACTATTTTACAGAAATGGAATCGGGTTCGGGTCGGGCTTGGATCGGGTCCGGGTTCAGTTTTTGAAATCTAAACGGTTTGATTTCGTGTCGAAAATAACTGATTTCTTCATAAGTTTAATTATATATACATGTAATTTTTGGTGATTACTCGTCAATGTAATGTTTATCATCTCAAGAACGTTTTAACTTGTGGGTATAGATTGTTTTTAGAAAAATTTTTCGGTTAAAATCGGGTTGAATTTAGTTAAAATATTTATTTCTGGTTCGGGTGGAGTAAATCGGGTTCGTGTCGGGATCTCAAATCTCAGTCCGATTCTATAAAAGTCCATTTGATTTATTTTTCATTAAAATTTCTTATGGTAAGCTCATTGCAAACATCCAGCATACAACATATGTGTTCAATTACAAACTAAATATAAAGGTAAACTGGAAATTAACTAGGAAATGCGTTAAAAGGCAGCCGGAAATGTTACACCTTCTTTCATTATTATGCAGGAAATGCAATCTATTCGGTGATATAAAAATTATTCTTCCTACTATATATGTAAATACAACTTTGAATTTGTTTCTAATTTGCTTTTAGTGAAAGTTTTAAGTTTTTATCATTCGTATTCATTCTTCTTCCCCATATAAAGCCCTTTTTCTTTGACCAAAAATTTATTATCAATTTTTTACTGGAACAGTATTCTTCACGAAAAAATAGTGGAAAATGATTGTAGGCGAATTGTAAGGGGGCCATGTCAGCCTATGAACTATGCCGGATGTTTTCCGAGCATCCTTCGTTCTGGGTCAGGCTTAGATTTGTTAATATTAATATAGAAGGAGTTGGTACCATAAAAATGTGCTAACAATTTTTTCTTCCAACCCTTTTAGTTCCATTGGGATTGGTCCTGTCCCATGGTTCTATGTGCTCCCAAAACATAAATACTATTTTGTCCAAAATTCGTAAAGGTTTATTTAAATATTCATTGATAGTCTCACTAAATCCTATGAGACTGATGCTTACTCAAAATTTAAGCTAGGCCGAGGTCGTAAAAAATGGGCCGGGTCAAGGCCAAAAAACACGGTCCAATTACTCTCTAATGCAGTCACCAGTGATGCTGATCAAGCAGCAACGAAATTTCATTTTCACTGTTAAAGTGGATGCTACTCATTAAACGATGATTTATTTTTTATTGAAATGTCTCATGTATGACTCCTTACTAGCTTCATCAATGAGGCAGAATGTATTTTTTGAGAAATTCACTTTTCTTTGATGCATGAACACAAAACTAGTCGGTAACGGAATTTCAAAAAGTTAACATCAATTTTACAAGTAAATACCAGTTACATCATAACATACTTTTCCTCTATAAAATACGTATATGATAAAGGTCATATTTATTTAGGGTTAGTACACTATCTTATCACCAAATATTGCCTTAGTTGAAATATTTATTCCATTAAAATTACGAAACTAATTAATTTTGTATGGTAACTGAATTGCAATCTTAATTTTTCAATCTAAATGCTAACTATCACGTGACCAAGCTTCAGTATGTTACATTTTTAGAAACCTTTAAATCTGTTGCAAAAAAACTTACGAGGTTTACTTAGAAATGATGGCTATATTATCTATAAATATACAAATTTTAAAATCCAATGCTTTGAATATTTAAGCATTATTTTACCAAGATAATTATTTACTTTTCACGTGTTGTGATTGTATTTGTTTTAGTGACGTTTAAATGTGTTTAATCATCTAAACATGCAAATAAACTATTTATTTGTAAATATGTAGACTAACACGTGATTTTTAGCACCGGAAGTAATGTCTTCTGGGAAATCCCGACCTTCGTCTTCGAATGTAATGGCACAGTTAAACAACTTCAACCCGCTCACTGCAGCAGAAGAGGAGATCATCCAATTAACAAAGGCCACTCTTAACTGCATTACCAATGTTGACTACGAAAAATATACGTGAGTGACTTGAAGTTTTTTAAATTAACTCCCAAGAGGAAGGGATCAAAGATCATATTCAGAGGTCAAACCTAAAATTTGTTTTTGAGGTTAAGCTAGGTCGTGGTTGTGACAGTTACTCCAACATAAACTTTTAACTCAAAACCAAATTTGTTAAATGGCTTGAACGCAAGGTTAGCACATAGAATATGTTATATCATAAATTGTCTTACGTGAAATACGGTTGCCAATAAGATAATTTTTTTTGGATTAGGTCTTATATTTATTGCATAATCTTGGTTTTCAAAATCTACATTATAAAATAAAATATTTGAAATCACCAAATTTACAATATTTTTGACAAAGAACGAAAATAAATGTACAAAATAAAATATATAAAATTAACATTAGAATGATTTCCGATAATAAATTATAATAAAATACTTTATTTAATTTAAATCTTTATTACAAATGTTTAAAATTATCATTTAACAGTTGATATTCCATGTATGTTAGCCACTAGTGGGTAATAAAAACGTAGATCAAATTGACATCAATTTCATTTAGAGGAGTAAGGTTTTGATAAATGTTTTTTCTTTGGCCATGTAGAGCAATTAATGCTGTTCTTAAAATTGTAAAAGAAAGCTTCTTATGTAACTAGTAGCGGCTGCATAACCTCAATTCATTTTATTGCTTAACTTTTCAGGTAGTAATGCATGATATCGAATTGCTTCTTCGCCCATAGCATCATTGGTTGCAAATATATGGGGTGAATGAAGCCTCGTGTTCAGATAACATTTCAGCAATTGGTCTACTTTGATTGGATGTCGCATTGAGAAGTGGAATCCGTACATCAAACGATATTCATGATATGTCAAGTCGAGCATAACTTCGATGTTTCCATTAATTTCATTTTTTTCTTTAGGAAGTTCTAGTAATGAAGGTTCTATAGAAACATCCTTGCAAACTGTCGATAATAATTCAGTTTCTAAATCTCTTCCTATATTATGTCTCATGATAATGAAGCCACCAAGTTTGCATATCAAGGCATGTTCGTGATAGCGAAGAATGATTGCATCTTCAAATTCATCCCTGTTTAAGTAGAAGCCAAGATTTTGTGATAATACACTGAAAATTTAGGTTAACAAGAGTACTATTAAAAAGTACAATGAAGTAAGTTTTTACTGACTACTTTATAAGATTTTGTAAGCTGTGGGTGGGTGCTTTTACTATTAATTCACTGTAACTTGTTGGCTTCAGTGGCGCGTTTAGGGGTGACCGTCCCCCTTTTTGGAGCCAGCTGCGGACACTTAATTATAATGTTCTCTTTTCCCTAAAATTGAAATATTTTAATTCAATGTGTTACCAATCGATTTGCTGCTAAAAACAGACGACTGCAATTTGTTGAAATATACGTTTGTTCAAAAAAATTTTTGTTTACATTTTTTTTTGTAAAAATAGGTGTCAGCCCCTGTTTTAAAAATCCTAAACGCGCCTCTGGCTGTCTCAACCTGTGTAAATCATTTTTCAAATGTTTTGTCAAATAGACGACCTATTAACCTTTTCTTCAAATGTCGAACTTGTTGTAGTGATTCTGTGAAATAAGTGCATTGTAGATTTAATCTTTTCAATAGAAGTCCTTAAGTTTTAGAATTTTAATAATGGATATTTTAGACAACTTTGTGATCACAGTCTCACAGCCATCGAGCCGGAGTCTTTAGGTCAGATAGTAGAAGGTCTAGATTTTCATAAATTTTACTTTGACAATGGAGCTGCTCGAATGAGATTCCAGAAGACAACGATGCTGAAGCCCGTTGTGCACATGTTAGGCGCTGATTCAGCAGTCATTTGTTACAACAGACTTGACCAATACCAGGAAGGCAACGCATGCCGCTCACAAATGTTTTCAGAAACACGCGTTTGGCATAAGAAAGACCAGAAGTGGCAACTAGTTCATTATCATCGCAGTGCTCATGGGACATGCTCTTAGGTCAGTGGGTCTAATTTCTAGAGTAGAGTTTTCCCAATTTTTTATATGTACTTAGAAGTGTTTACTACGACGAATGGAAGCAAACTGTTTAGTAAAATTGAATATCTAGTATTAACAATGACAAAAAACCACTATTACTGGAATTAGAGTACCATATGTGGTACAATATATGGTGCATTTTAACATGTTTTACTGTGATTTATTAATTGGATATTTATGAGTTATTGAGCTGGTTAAGTCACATAAAACTGATATTCGAATGTTTTTAGGATGTTGTTTTTGCAGGATTCAAAAAATATTCAATTGCATTTGCGCACATTGAGTTGCGAATTTTTTGTGAATGTTGCAAGAGCCAGTATTATTGTCAACATTGGGACGAACCAGAGGTGGAGCAGGGTCCGGGTTGGAACGTGTCGGGTTCCGGCTTTGTTCAGGTTGAATTTGGGTGGAAAAAAATATTTTCTTAGTTTTAGTAAGATATAATAATAATAATTATTATTATTATTATTATTATAGCGCCGCTGAATACCTTGGACTTTTCATAGCGCCTCTGAATATCATTTTTTGGACTATTATAGTGGCGCTGAATACATGAACTATTATAGCGCCGCTAAATATTTCTTGTAAAAAAAAATAGCGCCGCTGAATACTAAATTATTATTAGCAAATATTTTAAAAAAATTTTGAAAAAACAGCAAATTTAACAAACAATAACATTAATAACATACAATAATAACTATGAATGTAAAGTTTTTCAAAAATTGCGTACAATTGAGCCTATTTGAAAATAAATTTTGTACTAAAAATTCAAAGAGAAGAGAAAGACAAAGAAGAATACTATCAATGTATAGAGATAAAGTCATCCAAAAATAGTATTTTTAGACAGATGTCAAACTAATTATATATCAGAAAGTCTTCTAAATATATTAATTGCACTATTTTGTGTTGGATCTTTAACAATAAATATATGTCATTATAGTAAAACCCAAAGTAGTGCACAAGTGGCATTGATTCACTACTTTTTGACGGACTAGTTATATTTGTGTTTTAAAACTTATTACATGATTAGTTAACATGCTGAGATGATGTCCATCAATATAATAATCAAAATAAAAATGTGTGTATTAAGCGCCTCTATAATAGTACAATGTTGTATTAAGCGGCGCTATAATAGTTCTGAATTTGTATTCAGCGGCGCTAAGAATGTAAAAGTTGTATTCAGCGCCACTATAATAGTTAAAATTCGAAAACTTGAAAGCCGTTTTTCTCACGTTTGAACAACGCCACCACGCTGAAATTTACGTGACTTTTGGCGAATATACTAAGCTAGATGGTAACAAATTTTCAGCCAATTTGATTAGATACAGGCCTAATAATTGCACGGCGCCGCTGAATACCAGAGGCATCGAAATTTACTGGTATTCAGCGGCGATAATAATAATAATANAATAATAATTGTTAGGAACAGCTAGAGTCCTGAGGAAAGCTCTCAGACTCCCTGGGAACTGGTGAGTTCCCCGAGCTGAGAGGGATGCCAGCATGAAGCTGTGAGAAGTAAGAAATAATAATAATATTGTAATTTGTGGTGATCATTGTAATGTGTATCATCTCAAAGAGATTTCAACTTGATTGGGTCGAATTTCGAAGTTCAAGTTATATATATATATAATATTTAAGTTTTCCATATCGATTTGTTATTAAGGTGGCATCTTGTCGATTTGAGCGAGAGTTCTGCTTTTGTGCGTTTGCTGTGATTGAAAGGCGCTCCTCACAGGCAGCTGACCCCATAGAAGCCTTAGAAATACTAAATTCTTTCTCAAAACATCAAAAAATATTTAAATTTTAAATACACACGTAATGAATTATAGTTTTTATCAATCTAAGACTTAATTATTTTTGAGATTCGGGTTGAAATCTGGTTAAAATATTCATTTCGGGTTCGGGTCGGATTTTAAAATCTCAAATTTGAAATTTGACGCAATCAATACGGAAATCTGATCTGTAGCTAATAGTTCCATGGCAGGGGGTCTATACTGTTATGCGAAAGATCGAATAATTCTAACTGCTTTATAGTTTACAATTAATATCTTTTAACATATGAATGTCTATTATATAGCATGGCATTTGACACTCTTGCTGCAGGTATTATGTCAAAAAGGAAGCCTTAGAATCAATGGCAAGCAGGGAAAAATTGCTTTGCTAACTTGAAAAAATTATACAAAATCATAGGCACCTATAGTAACATGATATATTTGTTGATTTTGAGAGAATTTTCACTGGCAAAAAAAGTCATTTTCAAAAGTCACAATTGAATATATTCATTTTTTTATTTGATTTCATCAATGTTTTGCAGGTATTTTGTGACAGCCTATCTCATGTAGTATATATGATCTTACACTATATTTATTGTTTAAACCGTAGTCACTTTTTAATTGGAGTTATTAAACCAAGTTTTTCAAAATCTGTGTACATTAGAACATATGTGCTGATGAGTTTTATATCAATTTTTAGATTATTAGCAGGATTACCTTGGAATTAAAACGAAGTTATATCATCGTCTGTCGAATCACATTTTTGCGTTTTTTATTTTAATTAAAAAAGGAATTAATGGATTATATTACCATGAGAAATTCTAATATTTCACAGAATTTATGATATTTTTAAATTTTAAGAAAATATTTCTGATGTCTTACATTAGAAAATCACTGTTGTTATTAAAAAATTTCTGAATTATATTTTTATGGTATTTAATTAAGCTATTGCAGAATGTTTTCAAAATTGTACATGTTTGCAAACAATAAGCCGTACATGTATTGCTTTAGTAAAAAATATTTTTGCTGGGAAGTTTTCAAATTGTTTTATGCTTTCCCCAGATAATTTTAAACTTATAATTCACAAACTAAAGAAGGTATTTAAAATCTTAAAACACCACAAGATAGATAACTGTTTCCTCTTTATTTCTCGCCTTCAGTTCATGACTTGGCTCTGTCCCGTTCAGACGCGCCTGGACACAGTTTTTCTTCGGGAAAACAAAATATTTCAAGGTAGTTGTTCCCATGGTCATTAGACCACCTCATTTTTTGAACTCTATGTATGGAAGAAATTTGAATATTTTTAGAAAAATTGATTTTCGCATTAAAAAAATGTCGTATTTGCATAAATTTCAGCCAAAAATCATCATTGCATGAGCTACCCGAACCTCATAAATGGTCCATGCAATATTTTTAACAGGCTCGGATAAAATTATTCGAAAATAGGCCAAATTTATAAGTATAAAATGTACCCCACCATCTTAGAAGAAGTTGGAGTGACTATGCATTTTCCATTTTAACTATGAATCAGAGAATTTGACTGTATTCTTTATTATACTTTAATATTTTTATTTAGAGAAAGAAGGCGATCTCTGCGAATCATAATTCAACTATTTTATAATTTATGTTTAGAATGTAATGAATTTTAAATACAATTATTTAATGTTTTTGAACGAGACAGAATTCATAATTTTTGTTGCTGCATACATTTATTTTGAAATGAAATTTGTCGAAATATATTGAATAAGCATAATCATCGTTCATTGTTGCCATTGACATCTTTTCCTAAGGCTTTTAATTTTAGTTTATAGAATATATTTTCTCTCTAATTGAAAATAATCATATCAATTCAGAAACTATTTACAATAAATTATACTGATTTACACTCTAAATGTTGTTCTAAAATTATGAGTTCGAGTATAACTAGCAAACTTTTTGGTCCGGACTAAAGCTAGACTTTGCGTATGTAAGCATTTTTTATTGATAAACAAGGTTGTTTATGTAATTTAACGAGCAATTCAAATCTTTGTATTATTTATTGGTACGTTGCATTTAGTTCTTTGTTCGTGTGCCGAAAAGGTCTTTCAGCAACACCCCGGGTTCGAACAATTAAGAAAATTCTGAAATAGAAAAATGTGTTAGGGGTTTTAGCCTATTTATACCCAATCGCGGCTTGTTCAAAGTATTACCGTGCCATTCGCAGCAACCAGTGAAAATAGGGGGCGATTAAACAATACACCATTTATTGATTACGATGATAGTAGTCTAAAATTTCGTAGTTTGCATTGTTTTTTCCATGAATTACTACTAATTGAGTTCATAATTGTTCATTTATTAATAATTTTTTTCATTAGAAAAAATCAAAGCGATGTTAAGGAAAGCCTTGACATGCATCATATTTGGAAATATTTGCGAGGGTCTATTTTTAAATTAATTTTCGTTTTGAGTTTCATCAAAAAAAAATAAAAAAAATTGTTTTCTACTCTCTTTCAAATATAACAAAAGAACATAAGTTTACTAAATTATTGAATAAACGAACAAAAATGTAAAATAATATATAAAAACTAAATATAACCAACAGTCATTACTTCAAATATCATATATAGAGAAAAATTAGAAATTACTTGCAAGCTTCCTCTTGATGTCATCATTTTGTTGTTTTCAAAAACACAACTGTTTTTCATAGATATTTCTTTGACTATCGATACCAAATGAACATGTTGGAACTGTCAGGTTTTCAATATTTTCAAAAATCTTCACGGGTCATGATAAGATGTACGCTCCTGGTAATAGTCAAACGTTTCTTCCAAATCATCCTTTGTATCGACTTGGAAAAAATTCATATGTAATTCTTCAATTTTTTAGTGAACGAACAATCGATACTACCAACATATCACACGTTTTTTCACCAAAAATTAAAAATATAGATTGATCCTTAAAAATGTTCGTATTCGCAAATTTATTACGATCAAGACAAGAAAACTTTACAAGAATATATTAATCATAATTATACATAATCGCCTTCACAGTCAATTATTTCCTGGCAATGATATTGCAGGTTTTCCTATTCATATTTCATAACTTCATCGCTATTTGTGCTAGCACATTCTTTGATGAAAAGTTCAACATCTTGGGGGGTATAAAAATTGATCCTGGTTCTTCTCATTTCGCACTTTGGAAAAAACATGCGGACTAGCATATTGACATCAGGCGAATAGGGTGGCTGATGTAGACGTTTTATGTTTTGGATTCGGGATAATCAGGTGTTAACTTAGAAACATGCGGCCTGGCATTGTCGTGCAGGATCACGAAATTCTCTGGTAAAATAGCTTTGTGCGACATTCTGAGATCAAATGCAGTCAATGTTTCAGCAAGGAAATCAATGTAAACATTTGAATCAATTGTTTGACCACTTGGTAAAACCTTCACATAGCTTAGGCCTGTAAATGTAATGGCCCCCATGGCCATAAACTTTTTATCCGTTGGGCATCGTCTGGCAAATTTAGGCTTATCGCCATTGACGTCTTGTGGCTGAGTTTCCAACCGGTCGTTCAAAAAACTGTTTTTCGTCCATGACGATCAAATTTTTATATGCATTTCGGGTAGACAAGTACCGTAGGATTTCTTGCCATCCTGCCACACGATTTTCCTTATTATTGTTAGATAACACATGGGGCACCAACTTGCTCCCAATAGATAAGTATCTCAGATCTTTGGTGACAATGTCTCGAATCATATGGAATGATACATCATTTTTGACGGCCAGCTCCCGCAATGTAAAATCATTGTTATGGGTTAATTCTTCCTCGATCACTTCCCTCAGTTCTAGTCGTTTATCTCTAGCCACTTCCATGTTTACGTTTAAAGTCCATCCCTTCACCTTCTTAGAATTGTTTTGCAACAACTTGAACTCTGCGGAGGCCCACAATGTTCTCTCCAAATCATTTCATGAGATTTCGTTGCATTTAAGTTATTTCTTCTTAGAAATTCAACTAGCAAATTAATATCACGCGAATTTATATCCATATCCAAATGATAAAGTTTTTAAATTAAATTAATACAACATCTTTAAACAGCGATCAAATTTAAGCAAAATTAAATAATTTTTTTTAATAAATATTTTTAATACGAACATTCTTTTCATAAACGAATGTTCGTATTAAAGATATTTATTAAAAAAAATTACTTAATTTTGTTTAAATTTGATATAAATTTGAAATAAATTAGCGAGTATTTTAAAACGAACATTTTTAAGGATAAATCTGTAATTTTTTTAGTTCCGTTCTAAATATTACTTTTGAATAAATCATCCATCTCAATGTGAAAACACAATAGTTCCAGTGAGAATAACCTCACCTCCTATTTCATTTCAATCCTGCAGATGACCTGGTTGAATTTTAAGTAGGCCATGGCCCAAAACAACTATCATTTGTATAAAATTGTAATCCCTCAGTTTATGTTCGGGTAATGTAGCCCAATAACTTTTAAAATTTTCTTCATTTAAAATCATATTGAAGAAACAATCACAGAATTAAAAAAGTCTTGTGGGAATCATTTAAAGGGCAGTGGGTTGCAAATCATGTTGAAACAAGAACCATCAAAAACTTGAAAACCCCGTCGTCAGGTATGAATATAGTTAGGGCCTGGATAAAAACCACCAGCAATCCGGATCAATCTGGAAATTTTATGACATTAAATTTAGACCAATGCGTATCTAAAGACTTTTTTCGTAAATATCCATTCATTACTTTTTGAAAAGTCCATCTGAAAGACAGGAAAACAGTATCTCTCTGTCGGAAGCAATAATTGATGCGTTTCTTTTATAATATTTGGCATAAACTAAGATATTTTGAATTAGTAAATGCATCCAAGAAGCTATGATAAAACTGTTAATAATGATATGCAGAGTCCAAAATATCGTTTTTCACTTGCGCTTCAAATCCTCTCTCTCAATCGCAAAACCTTGTGTGTGCGCTTTGCAAATTATCTGGGTAATTCTGCTAAGTTCAACAACTTGATTAATTTCTGTAAAGTCATTAGAAAGAAATGAAGTCCCATCCTTACAAACAGTGAAAAAACCTCAAATGAGGATGCATGTTATTTAAAGCAGCATTTCAACATTGATTTTAAATTTAGTATTTCAGTAAATTGGAATGTGTGTGACCACTCAGGAAAATTTGTCAAAAATTTTACAACATCTAATGTATTAAATATTTTCAATCATGATTTTAAAAAAGTTTGTGAAAATGAAATATTTCATTTACCTTGTTTATGAATAAAGTGTGTAATTGCAATGCCATCTTGTGATATAATAATGAATTTGGGCAATGAAATGGAACTTAGGATGTCCTCGAATTATTAAAACTTCGAATATAACCTCTTAGCTATCGCTTATTTTTTAACTTACAATTGTGAGACATTTTTTAATCCGAACTCAGCATAATTTAATCCTAACAGCAAACTTCGAACAATTAAAAATCTCGTAATTTTGCAACGTCTGTTAGAAATCTTAAGAAAAGTATATGCATTGTGTCAAACTACTTTTGATCATTATCTTAACTGAATCAGAACCTACTAAGATCAGGGTTGCACATGGAAATGGAAATTTCCATCTTCAGATTGTGGAAATCATTTTGTGGAATAGACATTTAGTGGAAATTTATGGAAACAAAGTTTCAAAAATACAGGTCTCATTCCTATAAAATATTAAACACACCCCAAATATATTAAGATATAATTTTTAGGACAACGAAATGTATTTAATTTTTCAAAAATATTTCTGAATCTTACAAATACTCCAATTTAATTAAGAAGAGCTTTGCCGAAATTATCAGATGAAGATAGTTTTCTTATGCTTAATCTGAACATAACGGTTAAAATAACAGAATTTGAAAGAACAGAGCCAATACCAACCCAAAACTACATTGCCAAAAAAGCAATGGTTTCCACATGACAGTGTTAGACATTTACTAAAAGACATTGTACCCTACCCGTCTCGACGCACTATTTGATCAACCGATCCTGAACTAAACTGATTACTGGTTCCGTTTTCCTGACCCGACTATCAATTCACTTACCTTACCTGACCTGGCTCGAAGAAAACAATATAAAAATGTACTTAATTGCAAGCAAATAGAAAGGAAATATTGAATTTTATCCAGATTAGAATATTCGATTTAGCCTGATCATTGAGGGTTCCCTGCCCACCAGCGCAAATTCCGATTATTGTGCCCGATATGATCTGATATCGATGCCAATCTCTGGCACATGATAACATGCAATTAAATTCTCAGAATAACTGCACCTGAAATTTATTATGATTTTGACCAGTGTTGGATGTGAAGTTGAGTTTAATGATTACTGAGACCCAAGTTTATAAATTGTTCCATTTCTGCAAACTTTTTAGTCGTTCTATTAGCAGGATGTCACAAAAAAGTTAGTGATAAATATATGCTAGTAAATGCATAAAAATCAGGGATTAGAAAGCTGGTTGTTATAAAACAACTTATTTAAATAGCCTTGCTCTGATTTACAACCAATCTTGCCTAAACCTCTGATTAATAGTATAGCAGAACTGTATTAAATGTGTTAAAGAGCTGCCAGAAATAGGGCCTGTTACAAAATTCTTTGCATTTTCAAAAAGTATTTGAATTGGTAGAGGTATCATTAGCCTTTAGGGAAATGTCTAACACCATACTCAAATATCAAAAAACTCAGGTGCCTCGACTATTAGCACCGCTGCATTCTTACTATGTCGGATGGACATCGCACATATTGGCTTCTAAATAGACCTAAGCATTTCACTGCCAATTTTTGTTTTTATGTCATGAAAGAATCCAATTTTCCCATTAGCTGAAATAACTTGTCAAAGTTCAATTGTGTCCTTCCGACATAATCGCAAATTTGAAAGTTTTTTTTCTTCCTGATAATGCAAATTAGAATCTATTCGAATGCTTAAAATATCAATCAAGATAGTAGATCTCACATTTATAAGCAAAATATAATTTTAGGCACAATAGTTATTGCCACACAATGAAAAGAAATTATTTTGTCCATTCGACACAATAAATGTCCATCCGACATTTTTAATTACCAAGAGAATTTATTCATGTTTCAAGTGAAAATGACCTTTGGCAGCCTTCATAACATGTGATATAACATTTTCTTTTATGCCACTCTGGATTCTAAAAGCTATTGTTATGTGCAAAAAGGTGCACGGACGTACACTGGTGAAGATTTTTAGTCCGTCCAATGCTTTGTGTATATTTGATGATATCGATCAGGAGCCTGTGAGTACATTGACAAAACACCTCATGTTGCTGACATGACTGCCCTACAAGTGCATATGATCAAGTCGAGTAGAAACAGGGCAGGCTTTTTTAAAATATCTACTGATCCAACTCGGTACTATACGTACAGGTATCCTAGTTCAATTGATCTAATGGAACCTTGTGGTAATGACGATTTACTTGGCCATTTTATGATTGATGAAACGTGTTAGTTGCCTCAAAGTTGAAATTGGTTCAAATTGGCTTTGTTGCCCTGGTTGTGAACAGTGGTATCATACAGATTGCTATGAAAATTGATGAAAACTACGTGGTACATATAATATGTTAGATGGAAATATTTACCTTAAAAAAACTCTTATTTTACAATTGCTTAATACTTTATATTAGACAATGTTTGTGTTTTGGAACAGTATTTTTTCATGTTAACTAGTAAAATTTGGGATTGAGAATTTTACGAGCTTTCTTTAGTAGTTGCCTCTATGTATCTAGTTATGTCGGATGAACCAGTTCTTAAAAGAAACTTTTGGGTATTTATTGATAAACATCGAATTCTTTTTTATCATCTGATGGAAAAGACCATAAGGAGCATTTCTAAATAAAATTTTGCAAAATATCTTTGAACAATTTCGGGTGCATTAGTCCATCCGACATGTCTATCTGACATATTTGGAGGGGTGTACTCGAGAGTAGCCTGTGCCTTCAATTGTTTAGACTTAAAATAAGCAAATTGGCAGACGGAGGGATGATTCAGGCTACGCATATCAGAATTTTGTCAAAAAAAGTTAATTTTTGAGATAGATATCCTTAAAAACCAACTTTTTCAAAACTAGTTTTTTATCTATGTCCATCCGACATAATTGAATTTTTGAATTTATGCTTTTTTTTACTTATCTTTTTAAAAAAATATTTTAGGCCTAATTAATAATCCCGTCGCACAACTGTAAAGTGTACATTTTTGTAAGTTAAAGAGTGTTTACAATCATATTTAAGTAGATATACATGTAATTATGTTAATTGTCACGTGATTTCGCAGCTTGAGATTTGGAAAATTCCCAGACTAAATTAACTAAATGGTATTCTCAAATTGACCGCTTTTGACCGGTGAAGTGAAATTATAGTTGACCAGGCCCGGTGCGGCTGTCACTACGAAAGTACGAACCGGCTTCCACCTCTGGTTCAGTTGTGTGCAATACTTGATTTGGCTAAAATTGCTACGGTAAACACAATAGAATTCTGTCGTGCTTTTGATCCTGGTTTCAGGCAAGGCTATTTAAGTGTCATATCTAGTAATTATTTCAGTTCCCGTTCAGCTTAAAATCGAATTTATATTAAATATTTTAAAGTCATATATCCATGTATGTGAGAAATTTCATACAGTAAATTTATTTGCATCACAAACTTTCTTAGATAATTTTGATCATTGTGGTGCCATTTGAAATTAACAAATGTATATATGCACATACAGGGTTTAAACTGCCAAGCTAAGTAACAGTTAATAAAATTTTTAATGATTTTGATCCTGGTTTAAGCTAAGGCTATTTAAATTACTTTTCTATTATTTATTTCAGTTAATTTCAGTTCCACTCCTGATCAAGATAAAATTGGTGTTTAATATATATAATATATATATATATGCATGAAGCTGATATATGGAAAAATTTTTATGTAGTAAGCTGCTATGCATTGCAAACTTTCTGTAGATAATAATATTAATTGTGATTTAGTTAGAAATTTTAAAAATTTATGTGTGCACATACAGACAACTAGAATTACTATCGCTGTACTTGCGTATTGATGTGATAATCTAACTAATATCCTTTGAAATCAACAAAATTTTGTCATTATATTAGCTCTGCTTTGTATGATTTAGACTAATTTTAATTATATAAATGCATTTTGTTGATATTTAAATAAATCTATGGTGCTTTCAACATTTTCTTTAGTGTTGACAATGTCATTTTTGCATCGTATTTCTATAAATATCTGTTAAATCTCCATTCCATAAAACTATTTCGAAATCATAGAAATTGAATTTAATAAAATGCAACCCTATGCATAATCTACTTTTCTTTACTAAAGATGAGCTCTGGAGAATATTAAATTAACATAGATAAATAAATAATTTTGAGAACATTTCAAAGAAGATATGTGAGATCGAGAAGTCCATGCCTTGGAAAGGAATACTAAACATATCTGTCACATTGCGACCAAACCTATGCCAAGTAGCATGGGCCACTAATAAGTGGTATTAATGAATTTGGTGATGGATTAACATCAGAAAAAATGCTACATGACAAATCTGAAGTTTAAAATATGTTGGAACGACTAAATCAGGACACTAAGTTGATGGACATAGAACAATTCTGGAAGTATAATGCTGACTTATTACTATTCTGCTAGTCTTGAGAAATGAATAGGATTGGAGAATAACACTTGCAAGTGAGTTTAAGCTTAAAGACTACGATATGCCAAATTTTATCTATAGAGATCTCAATAAAATCTAAAAGTGATTTCGAAAAGAAGCTTCTCAAGAAAATTTGGGATTTAGCACTATCTGGAATTCCAAAGAAATTGTTGAAAATTTGCGATCTGAAGCTTTATGCTAATGATTCTCTTACCAAGATGGAATATTGACTGGATCTACCTAGTATTATATTATATTTTATAATAAACAAAATTTACTCCCTCTCCCTCTGATGTATGTGCTCTTTGATAAATTCGGATATGTTTGGAGTTTCAAAATCATTCCCCAAAAAGTTTCACCCTGATCATTTCTTTTGCAATGTTTGGAAGAGTGCGTAAATCATCCCAATCCCTCAGAAATTTAAGACTGCTGAATTAACTATTAAGCCAATCTCGACTATGGCATTTCCATCAAAGCTCTTAGAAAGAATCATCGTCAATAGCTTACATTTTCGCATATCTGCTTGAGATGATAATCAATTTGCATACTTCTATTACAAATTGCTTGTATTAACTATTTATTCTTCCCTCAAATGGGAGCATCATGCGAAGGGCTTCATCTAATGTATTCACCTCAAAATGTGAAACACGAGAAACCTCTATCGGTTTTTCGAGACTCCATCTTTGCTATTATGGAATATGCATCTTCTTTATACGTCAACTCACCAGTGTATGTAGATGCCAAGCTTCAGCGCGTAATAAATGGAGCCTATCGTACTATGCGTATATATATATATATATATATATATATATATATATACACTCTTAAAATTTTCTAGGTAAAACACCTAGATTTTTAGGTAAAAAAATGCCCACCTAGATTTTAGGTAAAACACCTAAAATTGAGACACCCTAATATTTAGGGAAATACCGAAAATATTTTAGGTACTTTTGTTCATGTGCCTCTATTCTAGGTATATCACCTAAAATCTCGGTATGCCTTTTTAGGTGTCTCAATTCTAGGTATTTTACCTAAAAATTGCTATAAAACAAAGATGGGGCAATAAGATATTGCAAGTAGATTTGGAGCGGAAATTTTGATTAGGCCAATTAGGGGCGGTAGAATATAAAACGTATGTCAACACGTGGAAATGGGGCAGGGCACAAATTCTGTGGGTGGGGCAAGGCAGTTCACACAAATCCACCCCACTTCCATCTCTGAGCTGTATAAGCAATCTACTTAACCACCCGCGACATTTTAAATGAAAAGAGTCTTAAGGTCAGCACTAGATATTTTGTAATCTTTTGAGACAATTCTGTCGTCAATGAAATGCAATAGGTTATTTGTGTTTTATTTTTTGTACATGATATATTTTATTGCCCATATTTGTTCTACAACAATTTTTAGGTAAAATACCTAGAAGTGAGACACCTAAGAAATCACCTGGATTTTTAGGTAAAAAAGGCATACCGAGATTTTAGGTAATATACCTAGAATAGAGGCACATGAACAATTAGCAAAAATACCTAGAATATTTTCGGTATTTTCCCTAAATATTAAGGTCACAATTTTAAGTATTTTACCTAAAATTTAGGTGGGCTTTTTACCTAAAAATCTAGGTGTTTTACCTAGAAAATTTTAAGAGTGTATATATATGTATATATATATATATATATATATATATATATAGATAACGTTCTTCTAATCAAAAGCCAATTAATTTAAGAAATAAGAAATATCTTTGTGCTAATCATTCTTTATATAGAGATATTACATATCGTTTTCAAAATTCCAATAAATTTAGATTTGAATTATGAAGATTTAGTTCTTGTTGAGATCAATTCGTATCTCATCACAGTCGCTACACCAAAGATATTTCATAATTTCTTTTTTTCAACTTCAAATTAGTGTGCTACTTCCATTGTATTAGCTGTGCCTTTACAATGTTTTTTTATATCTATCGTTATTCGAAAAGAATCCTTTATTATTATTTTACACAAAATTTAGCAATTGCTGAAAAAGTATGTGGTTTGAAATTACTTGTTAAAATGAGATAATCTGAACATAAATATCCAAAATGTTTTTCTGTCATTCAATATATTTCTGAAGGTGATAGTGTGGGTTGGAAAAGCAGTTGCATGCTATTGTGTGTATTTTTGTAGATACACAGCTGATACAAGACACAAGCAGAGGTTTGTTAGTAATTTATGTCAAATCTTCTGCATAAAATAATTTGTAGAGATCTATTGCAAACATATAGCATTTGCCGTATGCTAGAATGAGAACACAAATGCAAACAAGTTCACTTTCAAACATTAGAACCTTCAAATACTTATTTAATTACAATCTAGGAAAAAAGTTTAATGTCATCAACATTCTTAAAGTTTTTAAAGAATCATTGAGAGAAATATTTTTTTAATCAGTAATCATTAGTTACTTACGACAGCTATCAATTACAGTCAAATCTCGGTTGTCGAACGCTTCTGTTCTCGACCAAATCGATTTTTGATCAAATAGTTCGAGAATTTTACCTCTCAGAACTCGACCATAATTTCGGCTCTCGAGCAAACCGAAAGAAGCCGAGCGTACCCGAACGCAACGTACTTGCGACGCAAAACAAGTAACTCTAGATAGGTCCTTTATGAAAAGGAAGGAACCCCGTGGCAACTTCTCCCCAAACGAAGAAAAGAGCGAGAGAGACGACCCTTCCAGTTGACTTACTCCTTCGAAAAATTGATAAAAATGTGCTTTTGTTCACATGATTTTATATTGTATATTACTCTATGTTACTAACAATGTTATGCCTTTTTTATAATTTTTTGTTGTATCATAAACTTTAATGTTCTGTATGTTACAGTTGGTAAAAAACCATACGAAATGTTTGCATTTTGTTTTTTTCTACTTTTAGACAGCATATCTTTATTAAAATAGAACACGTGGTCTATTTTTACCCTTTTGTATTTATGGTAAACAATATACTTGGAACAGACTAAAATTATTTACATTGATTATAATGGGAAAAATTGTTTCGATTTTCGAACAAATCGCTTTTCGAACAGCCTTCTTGAACAGATTATGCTCGAAAACCGAGGTTTGACTGCATGTTACACTGACCTCCAGAAAATGCATGCATTTAATAGCAGCGAAAATGTTTCTGATAATTATAGTAATTGTTTTGCGCCAATTTTAGATAAAAGAATTTTTGTATCAATCAACTGAATTCCTTTAATCATTTGATAGTTTCAGTATTAATAAATGCTCTTCACTTTGATTCCTCTTTAACTTTAAAAATGCAGATTTCCGATATCGTCATGGATCCTCATTTTAATGTTACTTCCGTTGGTATTAATTTAAAATGCATTGTTGACTCAAAACTTCCATTAATAGTTTTTGCGCTAAAGTGTAAGTTTATTGTTTTTTTTCAAATTTAATCACATGAAATATAATTTTCAATATTATAATAACGTTCAATTAAATAAATTGTAAAAGTATGAATTTTTTTACTAATCTTTCAAACTTTTCCACTTGAAGATAAATGCTATTTCTATTTTTGTATTTATTCATCATATTTAGTAATTTTCATAGACATAGGATTTCTTGATTCCTTTAAGAAAATCTTCCCTTTTAGTACATAAGTTTAGAAATCGATTTTATATTTGTAATATTAATTTTTATTACTATTTATTTACTATATATTTATATATATATTTTTCAATTATAATTGTTAATATAATACATAATATATAGTATAATACATAATGTAATATATAAGATTCACTAAGTGTTGATAGAGCAGTAGATACAAAAATCGGATATTATGTACATTGTACAGGGTTCCTGTACGCGAGAAGTAGGTATAAGCATAAGTGTAAAAAAATATGTATGGGAACTACGTTTATACAAGATTAAATAAAATGTAAGTTTATCAAAGTCACTATTTCATTGTCAAATATAAAAGCAAACGCTCATGGAATATGTTATAATTTATTTATATTGTATATTTTATATTTTATATTTTTTTTCTCTAATTTCTAAAGGCTCATCAGTGACTCTTACTAAACATTTTTTGCTGTATCTATGGAGTGTGATAGAATTTTTTTTTAAAATTTACCCGTCTCTATAATTGAGTATTAGGACATAAATAAATTTAAATATATGCATACATATGGGTATTTTGTCTTTGAGCGCGTACCATGCCTTAGACTTTTGCTTCTTATTCATGGTGATAATCTTGATTACAATGTATTACACTTAGACGCTTAGAGTGACGGGACTTACTTTTGTTAACACAGTGTAAAACAAAAATATATAAAAAGTTTTATATAATTGAATACTTATCTGGTGTTTTTGAGTTTCTAATGTTTTAGCTCTTTAATCGTAAAATTTAGTAAATCAAATTTCAATTTGCGTATTGTCCTAGATAATATATACTGCATAGTGTATTATGTTTCAGTTCTGGAACAAGTGTTTTAACACATGATACGATATTTGTAACCTTAGCTAAAAATTGTGTGCAATTTAATAAAAAGTATGAGTTTCAAGTTTATAAAAAATAATAATAATTTTAATAATTATAATAATAATGGAGATGTAGATAGGCTGTACATGGCAAGGCATAAGGGAGGGAAAGGACTACTAAGTATGGAGGAAACTTTAGAAGCAGAAGCACTAGGGCTAAAGGAATACGTAGAATCACAACCTAGAGGGTCAATACTGGAGGTCACTAAGGAGTTAAGGAAGATAAGAACTGAGAGTGAAAGAAAGACAGCATACCAGAGTAGGATGGAATTAGAGAGACACACAAGGTATAGGCAGAAGACAATGCATGGAGAATACTGGAGGAACACAGAAAAATGTGACAGAGAAGAGAGCAACAAGTGGTTAAAGAAGGCAGGACTAAAAAAAGAAACAGAATCACTGATAATGGCAGCACAGGAGCAAGCAATATGAACAAACTGGGTGAAGAAGCATATAGACAGAAGAGTAGAAGTAAGTGATAAGTGTAGGCTATGTAAGAAAGAGACGGAGACAGTAGATCATCTGATAGCAGGATGTGAGAAGTTGTCGCAGAATGAGTATAAGTTCAGGCATGACAAGGTGGGAAGAATGGTACACTGGAGTTTGAGCAGGCAGCATGGGTTAGAAGCAGGAGACAAGTGGTATGAGCACAAGCCACAGGGCGTCATAGAAAATGAGAAGGTTAAGATACTGTGGGACTTCAACATACAGACAAGCAAGGTGATAGAGGCACGCAGGCCAAACATAGTAGTAGTGGACAAAGAGAAAAGATTGGGAACAGTGATAGACATAGCAGTACCAAAGGTCA
The DNA here is from genome assembly GCA_900660155.1 of Hofstenia miamia. NCBI lineage: Eukaryota > Metazoa > Xenacoelomorpha > Acoela > Hofsteniidae > Hofstenia > Hofstenia miamia. The sequence continues at coordinate 384,911 of CABFPE010000147.1, read as the reverse complement.
AGAATGTAGAAAGCAAGGAGAAAGAGAAGATAGACAGGTATAGAGAGTTGACAGAGAAAATAGAAAGACTGTGAAAATTGAAGAAGGTTGAAGTAGTCCCAGTAGTAGTAGGAGCACTAGGAGCAGTAAGTAAGAAGCATAAGAGATCCTTGGAAGAGTTAGGAGTACCAAAGTGGAGAGGAGTGGTAGCACAGAAGGCAGCATTGTTAGGAACAGCTAGAGTCCTGAGGAAAGCTCTCAGACTCCCTGGGAACTGGTGGGTTCCCCGAGCTGAGAGGGATACCAGCATGAAGCTGTGAGCTGTGAGAAGGGAGATAATAAT
>CABFPE010000147.1:308928-351987 GCA_900660155.1 Hofstenia miamia | reverse complement strand
ATATATATATATATATATATATATTGTATAATCAGAAATTTCTCATTTTTAATGAAATTTGTTATCATTTATCTTTGAAGATATTTGCTTAGGTTTCCTAGAATGCTTTTTCTCGCTAATACTCTGAACATTATCTGCTCAACTTAGCCTCTATTGTCATGTAACGCGTCGAATAGCTTGTCTAAAAGTCGAAAAGAAATTGAGACGATTATAAGAATTTAAAGGGTAATCGAATTGAATTTGCGTAGATTCGGAAAATATTGATATATTTACATACACAGACGTGAAAGCATAATGAATACTGCAAAATTATTAAATAGGCAATTCATTGGTGTACACTTCCTTGTGAATAATAATAATAATAATCATACAAGACTCATCATATAGGTAGCCATTTCAATAGCTACATCCGATCTCTGCAGATTCCAAATTAATCCAGCGGAATGCCAAGTTGTTCCAGATGTTAATTTATTTTTTTCTAGCAGGATCACATTTTTGGCCCCAAGTTTAGTCAAATGGTAAAGTGTGGAAGCACCAATGCTTCCCCCTCCAATCACTACCACATCCGCTGATTTGGGGAGAGTTGAAGACCTTCTTAATAAGCGAAGCATCATAAAGCAATGAATGTTGAAATATGTCAATATTAAACTATTAAACAATAATACTCAACTTAAGATGCTTGAATGTGATCACGTGACATATTTCTACTGTACTGAGTAGTTCTAGTGTATGTTCAATAAACAGTTCAAACTGCATTCTCCGCAAAGATGGACATGGTCCAAAATGCAACACTAAGCTTAGCCCACTTAAGTTTGTCCCAATTCGGATCATTGTGTGTCAATTCGCAAAGCAAATGTTGGGTATGTTACACATATCAAATGAAAAGCTAAAAAACTGAATCTTAAAAACCTAAAATGAATTTGAGCCGAGTATAAAATCTAACCGAAGTTTATTTTGGAACACAATGTTTAAAGGTTCTATGCATTAACTGTGGTTCGGTTGATTTGCTTGCACTGATGCGCGATATTTGCCCATTTTCAGAGCTCTTTTTCAGAATGTGAATCCTTTGGGACCCTAATATAATAAAAAATTCCAAACAAATAGAATGGAAAGCAATCAAAACAAAATCCGAGAGGAAATACTGGGGAAACAAATTCTATTTTAAAATCGTCATGTTATTTAAACGATATTTAGTATATGAACATTTCGCACAATAAATTATCTCAAACACGTCCCAGCAAATGTCAATTTCTGATTGTGGTATTTTGCTTTCATTTCTTATATATATTTATTTAGCATCTATGCATTGAATTAACCTTCGTAAACATAATTTCAGGAATTTGTTTAAAACATTAATGAAAATATGTTTCTCACTCAATGTCTTTGATATGTTTAAAGATATTTTACTAATGCATTCACGTGACGAATTTGTAAATATTTCTCACAGTTTAAGTAGTGTCACGTGTTATTGCAAACACACCTGACGAGGGATTAAATATATTTATTATTAATGAATTAATTTTGATGGCGAAGATTTAAAACCAGTCACAATTGACAAGAGAACTTATTCGTCTACATATCAATTTTGGATTCTTTAAATGCGTTTATAATTCGGTGTATGAATTTCGAAATATTTACACCATATTATAAACATGTCAAATTATTGAATATAGACAATAATATATGTATCCCTCGATACTCAAGAAAGAGCAACAATAATGATTTCAAATAAAATTAATTTTTCAAATTAAATTAGAATATTGATTAACAAATCAATTTCTTTGAGAAATATTAACAAATATTGAAATATGACGATGTGTTATTGTTGGAACAATATATATTTCAAAATTTTACACATATGTTACAAATTCATTTTGAGAAGGCATAGAATAATTCTGTTTTTATATACGTAGTTTGTATTTAAAATGTTAAGGAAGAAGATGGATTCTACATCGATCCCCAAAATGAACCTGACGGACCTGATCAAAGTCATTGATATGTGTGTCTTTCTCAGAAATTTAAAAATGTACCTTGATATCCAACGTTCAAACCAGGTCTGGAAACCCTATCCTACCCAAATGCTGAGCATACCCGCCTCTACTCAACCCAATTTGTCTTCCTAAGATTGATCCGAATGCACCAAACAAACAAAATTATATGTTTTCAGACATAACTAGCAAGCCAATTACACTTAACACAATATTCAATTGTACAATGTAACCTTAAAACCTATACTTGTAAGCAGCAATTAATCAGAAATGACCCATCGTAAAGAATAAACTTTCGACCCGACTCGAACTGCTGGTCGGGTCGATGCGTTTGCACTCCTGATTCAAACTCTTAAAGTTCAAATTAAACTTTGAGGATAATCTGATTTCAAACTTCGTTTTGGTAAAACTTTGTAGATTTGGTAATACCTATTCGAATGGTTGTTTTCCAGATATTTTTCAAAACCACGTATTCTGTGAAGAAGAACCGCATGATATTAACGTATAAATATCATAAAGAAATTCAGAAATACGTTCTTTTGTCTGCCTAGATATTTATTATGCAATTAATTGATAATAGTCACTTAGGTCAAAGATGGAATCAAAATCTTGTTTACACTTTCGAAACTGAAGACGTAACCAAAATCTCAGTCAACACTCAAACATTGTTTACCGTATCAAAGGTATTAAGATGCGAAAACATTAACAACAAGAGTGAGCAGCACTTGTCTGTCCGTAGGCTAACTTTTTGAGAAAAGGAATTGCTGCTTTTAACAAAGAAATATTCATAGAACTTACAGTTGTTTTCTTCGTCAGAAATTGTGTTGTTATTTTGTTAAATTTTATTGTTTTCCGAAATTTTTATTTTTCGTTACATTTTACAGAACTTGAACAAGCTATGTCGTGATATTTTAGTGATTTAAAAACACTTCTGTAGTCAAATGGATTATATATTTAGGAAGACATTAAGTTCGTTTTTACCCAACTACTATCTGTATTAGTAAAACGTTATTCAACTTTTTAAGGTAAGTATTCAAAACATTAAATTATGTTGTTAATCAGGAATAACAAAATCACGCTTCAACTTGACAAGCATTTTGGCGCTTGGCCCATGAAAACTCCATCGTTTCTTGGAAATTTTAGTTTCGGGTTTGATTGAAAACAGCGGTTTCTGTTTTTGAGGGTATATCGCGGAGCCCTAGTAGATAGATATGCATACATGTTTCTAGCACTAAAAATTTATGATATGGTTTATTTGATGCTAGAGCAGAAGAAGTCTTTAACGCCATTGCTGGAATAGCAATATAGAAAATAGCCCACATTTATTGCAGAGCTTTTGTGAATTTATAAAATTTAATCTACAAAATAAGCGCTCATGAATAAATTATGTTTTTCATACCAAAAGTGCGTCTTGCTTAACATTATTTAACTAAAATAAAATAATAATAATAATAATAAAATACTTCTAAGCCTTTGTATAATACAAAAAAGTATAAAAATACTTATTAAGGTTTAAAGTAGATTGTTTTCTACAATTCCATTTGATTGCAAATTGATATTATTTAGTTACAGAGACTTATTCTTTGAATATCCAAATAAGTTCTTTTTCTTTGGTGATAATTCTAATTTAATTTTTTTCTTAAATTCTATAAAATTAGATTCTTTTTTAATTTCAGGTGATAATTTGTTCCATAGATGAAGAAGAAAAAGAAGACATGTTTATTAGTGTCACTGTTGTAACTATTACATTCAACTTTTTGAAGATAAGATAAGATATTCTTTATTCAGATAATATTTTCAATTATAAGACTGGTTATTATCTGAGTACGTCAACAATGATAACAAATAACTATAATATTTACAAAAAACAAGACTACAAAATCTGTTCTGTTCAGGCTATGGAAATTAATTGCGCGTTATTGTATAATCTTTATTGTAAAATTTGAATCCTAACCATTTTTTACCAAAATGAATTTTTCCTTCAACATAAATGCTTTCAACTTTCTTTTAAACTTAATTGCACACTTAATCATTTTCATTTCATTTTGTAATCGATTCCAATTGCGAATTGCAACATTAATAAAATTTAATGCTAGTATAATGATTAATTCTTATATTGCGCTTATGAAAAAAGTTTGGAAATGATATTGAATTATAAGGAGGTAATTGATTTTTTATTTTAAACATTTAATGCCCATTTTAATTGTATTGCAAATTTTTTTACTAATGATTCATTTAAACTTGAAAAAAGTGTATTTAATCATTTCGTATGTAGTAGAAAAACGAAAAATAAAATGGGGTATTTTATTATTTATTTTGGTGATTGATATTTGACATAGGGTCCTTTAAATTTTCCCAAGCTAACAAATGTTTCATTTAGTATATTTGTAATATCAAAATAATTTGTAAATGAGTTCCCATCCGAGTCTCTAATCTCCTCAATGACTGTAGATTTAGATTTTGCAGTGTTAGCAATCTCATGAATGAAGTTCCATTTGGACTTTTGGTTTGGTAAAATTTTGAATTCATTTTTAATATATTTATTAAAAGATTTACGATTTTCAATATTTGATAAATTTCTTGCTTTTTTATAAGCTAAGAAATTTTCGCTAGATTTTGTCAATGACAAAATTTTTAAAAGCGTTGTTTTTTTCAATAATCAATTTTTTGCATAAATCAGTTAACCAAGGTTTAGATTTGTTATATTTAGAGGAAGAATTTTTAAAATGTTTGTTTTCTGGACAGAAAATATTAAGGTGTTTTTCAAAGATTGAAATAAAATTTTCCATAATAGAATTAGTATCTTGTGTATAATACAGTTCATGCCAATTTTCTAGTCAGGGATAATTTTAGTTTTTCAACATCATGATTATTCTTTCCCGAATAGTGGTCCATTTCCTAACTATTGAATTTACTGATTTCATTTTTATAAAGCACTGCTCGGAGAACGGACATTAAGCAGTAAAATATGTAAGTTTTGAAAAATGACTATCTGACATTATGTAGTAGTCAATAAACTTGCTACTCGTTGCAGCGACCCTAGACGGCGTAATTTTATTAACAATATTCAGATTAAACAAATTTAGTAAAGTGTCAATTTTATCTCGTTCTTTTTGGTCCAAATAACTAATGTTGTAGCCTCCCATTAAAACAATGTCTTTATTTTCAGAAACAGCTAGAACCAATTCATTTGCCAATTGCTGAATGAAATATTTCGAATATTTTTTGTTCGGAGAATAAGAAACATTTATCAGTTGTTTTTTATATGTATATGATATTTCTACCCACAAGCTTTCAAATTTCGATACGTCGCTATGCTTTATATCTTAGCGTAATATAGGTTTGAAAATTTTTGGAATTTATAATGAAACTCCTCCATCACTCGATTTTCCTAATAGATTATTTGTTTGCCTATCTTTTCTAAACAAACAAAATGATTTATTGAATGACCAACAATGATCAAAGTCTTTGTTCGACAACCAGGTTTCCGAGATTCCTAGAATAACATCATTTTTAAAATTGGACATAAATTGCTTAAATTCAAAATTTTTCTTTGAGAGGTTTTGAACATTTATATGCAAATAGTTAATAGTGCTATTTTTGCATTTAATCTTTCGAAATAAGTATCTTAATCTAAAATCGGACCAGGGTTCTTTACAATGCCATGAAGAATTAATAATAAGAAGAAAAATATTGAGATATTTAGTAATTTTTTCAAGCTGATAAATGCGATGAACATGTTTTTGTTGTTGATAGAAGAATATTGAATTAATTTTTGTAGCATAATGTTCTTTTTTAATATTCAAACACATGGGTATATTCCTATTTTTTATCACAAAAAAATAAGTTAAATAACAAAAGAAGGATTAAAAATTTTGAATGAAAATAATTTTTAGCATTTAGATGATGAAATTTCCATAGCCTGAGCGTCGTTAGTAAATGCACAAAATATAAATATTTACAAGACATTGTTGAAAGTTAGGAAAGATCTTAGCTTGTGAATTTCTGCTAGTGTGAAGAAATTAGGCGGTGGAGATGACAGGGCGGAAGCGCAGGTTTTAGGAAGATTCCATGGTGAGCGTTGATTAGGCCAATTAGACTGATGAGGCGGAAGAACTGATTGGCCCTGGGGATTTCGAACGTGGATGATCTGACGGTGGCGGCATTGCGGTTGAAACATGACTGTGCAGTGCTGTAATAGCGTTGAGTACGGAGCGGTGTTTCATCAAAGAACTCTTTGATCTTGCGCGCTAGTGTTGAGTAACCTCTTCTTGAGAAATGGATACCATCCTGTGCAAATAATTTACGGTTGATGTTATTTCCTAAATATAAAGATTGAAAGTTGTTAAAAACGGTATACCCTAGAATTTTCGCGTTTTCGTGGATAAGAAAATTAAGTGGTTGAATCTTTTTATTCAACGTGCTATCATCTGGAAACGGTGCGACATTCATCCTCGCATAAATTATAATTGCATATCCATACAAATGTACAATTCATAAATTATTAGTTTTGCTTTAAAACAACATTCAAGAATCAATTAATAAATGAATTGAATTAGGAAATAATTCATTACGATTTGCTTTAAAAATAATTAAATGATTGCGCCACAGCAAGCAAATGCCTTAATGCTGTACCTACGCTCACTCAAACGATAAAATTATATCCAAAGCAAGCAGTCCGCTCATTGCTTCACATTGAAATATTTTCATTTTAAGGCTACGTGATTGGTAAAAAGAAAATTACGAAACACGTCACATTGCTAATTATCCGGTGGTTATGATTAGACGTGCGATTTCATCAAAATGTGATAGATCACGCATGACCAATCACATAGTCGAACCGTAGCCTAAAAAAACCACGCGAAATATTTTAATTCAATACAATCATCCAAAAGAAAACATGATATTTATTATTTAAATCAAACATTTTTACATTCAAGCAGTACAAGAAACAAATATATTTGAGCAAGGCTCCTACCTGGTATATAGTTTTTTCGCATTTTTTACCTCACGGATTCCTTGTACAATATTCTTTCCTTTACAGAATTTAGAAAATTTATAACAATTGTGAATCAAAGACGAATTTTTTCTACGAATGTGCTACCAATTCATTCATATATATTCAAATTACGTGGATATTTTAAATTCATACATTTTAAAATGTTATTTCCATCAGCTGCCATTTTCTGTTCTAAATTTCTACTCTAAGATTTCTCAATCTTGAAAAACTTTGTAATTTATCTCAAGTTTTCTATCATCAACATGCCTTCAATTGTAAAAAAATCGACAAAATTCTTATTCAATATTTTGAAATGCACGATTTATTGACTGCATTACTGAAAATTTGTAAATATTTGAATTAATGCAAACTATTGGATTTTGATCACCATCTTGCAGAACGATTATTTTCTGTTTAAAGAAATTTTAAACAAATACAAGAATAACCAATTAGAGAAGAAAAAACTACATAAATCATTAGCAATTTTTTCTTGAAAATGATTTATTAAAAGAACTGCAGGACTAATCTTATTTATATGATAATATTACAGATAAATTTCTGCTCCTCGGGGATTTCATATATAACTAAATTTTTCATGGTTGTTTACACTATTTTGGTTACTGTAGAAAATATTTTCATGATTGACTTTTAAATGCTTAAACCAGTACTTCTCATAGCAATTTTATTTCATCGCTTGTAGACTTCAAAGTGCTGAGAAATGTGCTGAAAGCATATGTGGTAACAATTATTAACAAAAATTAACATTTTTTCTAAATTTTCTGTAGAATGACAGTTACATTTGTTTGAAACCGCTTTCAAAATATACATTTGCATCTGTGAATCAGGAGTGGAAACAAGTCTTGTCGGGTTGAATATATATTTTTTTCAGGTCGTGTGGGAGGTTATTAAAAATACCGTTGACATTTATTACTGATTACATGTAAAGGTTTTAAGGCTACAATTATCGATTGGACGGTGTGTTCGAAGTAGCTGTCATGACGCATGATAATTGTAAATCCCATGGTATGCTTGTTTTTTAGGAGCTTATGGCTACACTCAGTTATATATATTCATATATTGATTTTATAGAATTCCTCACTGATGTAAATTGTTCAATGACATAATTGTGAAATTTAAATGAACAAATTTTGAGAAAATATGTGGCCTATCTTTTCACTTCACCCTAATGGGTAAAATCTTAAATATATATTTGAATAAGGAATATCTTATATTTAGGACTAGTTGCTGTTAAATACGGTTGGTTGTAACATTGCTCCCGCATTTCTCACACTACTGGTGAGAATATATGTTCTCAAAAATTTAAACTTCAAATACCTGACACTTTATATTTCAAGTGTTTTTGCTGTAATACACTGGACGAAGAAATGCACAAAGTTCTCTGCTGCATGCATTGACGTTGCAATGTAATATAAAATAGATTTTTTACCATTGTGCAAACCATACGTATATGGTGGCTCAATAGATAGGAAATCAGACTATATGTCACAAATAATAAGCAACTTACAAATCTGCAAGAAAATTTATTGAATAGGCTTAAGACCATAAACTTAGACTTTAGAATCTAGGCAATCTTCAACAGATATGCGGTACGAAGAGACGACCACAATGATACTAAGAACAAGATTATTAAAACCATAATTCGAAGACAAGCTAATAGAAGTGCTCCGATTAATCTAGAAATTTTACCGATATCAATGAGACTTTTACTTTTAGATATCGAATACTTCATTGGCTTACTACGAAATACTGATTTTAACAATGAAATATGTATCATTGCATATTCCATTTAAAAAAGCAACTTATTTAATAGAAAAAAGGCAGTAAAGGTAAAAACTGAACATGATTACCTTAGACGCACATGTAGAATGTGCAATTATATTTTTCGAAAATATAACATAAATGTATTGAATTACTCATGAGAAATAAAAAAAATGAAATTAAAAATTTGTTCTTCACATTTCTTGAAAATGAATACTCCGATTCTCCCAATTGCAAAAGATTCATTTTATGCTTGTGTAGTGCTTTTATCTCCAACCTATACAGAAATTTACTTAATATATTAAACCATCCCACAGCCAACTTAAGTTGGTTGAGATCAGGCTAGACATTTCTAGCTCAAAATCACATACGATTACGAGCTCTAGATACGGACCAAAGAAGAATTAATTGTTAATATATTTAACGATCTTTAGAAAAATGTAAATTTCAAGAAATTTGAAGGTTTCAGTGATTTCGCTTCAGGACAAATAAGTTGAATCATATATTATTAAATAGGAAATTCCTATACCTGAGCAGACTCGAAGCAATAGCATCCAAGAATCATATTTAAATAAAATTTTATACAGAAAATAATGGATAAATATTCTTATGAATATACTATATACATTGATAAAAATATTTTTGTGAATTTCATTAGTCATATCGCTAACATATAACGAAAATAGTATTTTATCAACTACTTTAAACCGTGGCAAGTCTAAATGTTATTTTGAGAGGGGGGTCAATAACTTTTGACATAACTTAAATATATTTAACTGAGAAAACTTTTAAAAGATTTCCGCAATTGTATTACAAACACTATGTTGGTATTTTTTGTTAAATGGACCAAGATCATGCATCAATGTTCTTTGCTATAGTAATTCGCAACTAAGTGTAATTCAATTTACTTGTGAATACAATAAGAACATTCTATGATTTTTTAGGTGCAACATTGAAAAAACATCTCTGGGACTTCTAAAAACATACAAGCACATGATTTGACATACAATTTTAATTTGATGATTTCAATGATAAATATTGTATTGATTTGACAGTACAAATGAGCAGGGGCGTATGTTGGATTTTCTGAGGGGTTGACATCTTAGTAGTGACAAAAAATTTTGAAAATATTAAGAAGAAAAATCATTTCATGACCTTAGATTTTAAATCTTTCATTTTTTACTGAGAATTTTTTGATTTATCCTGTCAAAATCACTTTTGTAAACCTGGCGGGGGCATTCCACCTTGTTCCCCCCTGCGTACGCCACGCCAAATGAGTAAAGTCGTTTTCTTAAAACAAGATTACAATTATATACAGTAGACACTACAGGGTGACAAGTATGCCAGCACGCAGCACAGTAAATAGTAACTAGTGTGCCAGTACATTCCAGCAAATATGGGGTAAACGTAACCAACCAGTCAATTCTTTAGTACTTGTTAAGTAGAACTGTTTTACTATCACCACATTACATTGTACTTACGAAGACTTTCGATAAAATAGTTGACAAATTAAGATTTAATGGATATCGTGAAGATTTTCTGCGCAAATAAAGCACTAACATTCTTATCAACAGAACGTAAATCCGAAAATAACAAAATCACGCAAATCAAGTATTAGAAAATTTTTTATAATTTAAAGAGTTTTATATAATTTAAAATAGTTTGTAAATTTATAACTTTACAATGGCGGTACAGTATATACCGAAAGTAATTTCAACATTATTTTGTTTTCTGAACATGATTAAGAAGGCTTGGCATTAAGACAACAAATATTTATGTATATATATATATATATATATATATATATATATATATATTCAATTTCTTTGATAAGTAAATTCTTGAATGACTTTTAAAGCATTTTTACATTTTTTATTGTTTATTCAAATTTTAATACAATGATTAATGCTTAAATTGTATCTCATAGGATTTTTTCTTGCACAAAATATTGTTCAATTTGAAATTTACAGGACAGGGAATTCTAATCTCCGGGGCCAAATTTGCAGCTCAGAAAGTGAAGAGCCCTAAGACATCATACCTTCAAGCATATAATACAAAACCTGCTATCTGAAAAAATTTCAGAGATATAAAAATCAGTGCCGCTTATTTTCTATTAGTAGTCTACATGGTGGCTGAGTAATTTTTGAATTTAAAGTTGTATTTGAAACATATTTTACAAACTATTTGCAATAACATATCATAGGGTATACGATATATGCAACCATATTTATGCTTCGTAATTTCATTATCTTTTTTTGATTTATCTCACTTGAAATTTCACATTCTGTTGCCAAATATTCAAGTAATAGGAAACAACGAGTTAAAATCAACTCAGTACTTTCAGACTGGCTGTATATTGAAAAAGGTGTTCCGCAAGGAACCATTCTTGGACCTCTTCTGAGCGATCTCTTATGGTTGAGCAGACTCTGGTATCTCAATTGCAATTTTTGTTCATTGTTGCATTCAATATTGATTCATTCTGTCATACAATTTGTCAATTGAAAATACTGCCAATTAAAAAATACAAAAGGCCCTACAGTTAGTGAGAAATTTGAAGCAATCTTATCAAATCCTAAATCAAACGAGCCCAGTACCTTTATAACTTTTTAAGGCCTTTTCAAACAAGATGATATACAATGTTACAAAGTTCGTTTGATAAATCCGTTTAATTCCAATTTTCCATTCATTTATAAAATGAATATTATTAGATCAAGCCGGTCTTTTTCCGAGCACATTAAATCTACACAGAAAAAAATTGCTGCTGGCATAAGAACTATTTCTCAGGTTGCTGACTTATTACCTCCTCATGCAATAATTCCCGAATAATTTGTTTAGTAATTCTGCAACTAGTTTATCACTATAACAATTTAAATTTCAAAAATATTTATAGAATTACTTTCTACTTTCTCTTAGTGAAAATCCAAAAGCTGAAAACAAAATCGAGGAGTGAATATACAATAGTAACCAATACCTATCAACCTATAGAAATGTAATTCCCAAAGATAGCTGCGTTAAACAAAGACTGGAACAATCTCAATCATAGTGAGATTGAAAAATTTAAAATAAAGAAAAATTCAATTGAAGAAAATTCTAAAATATATTTAGAACACTTTTTAAATTACGAAATACAAATCCCATTCCATTCAAAAAGCAAAAAATCGACGAATTTTCTGAGAGTGATTTCGGGGAAGATAACTGTGTTTAATGTGATCCAGTTGTTTGGTGACTGATGTTATTGCTGGAATCATGTGCTGAGGCAAATTAGGGCCTACTGAGGGATCTGCCTTTGATTTTGCGAGACTGAAGACGATTAGAAGTAGAATCCTGCAATGCATGTTCTCTAAATAATCTAAGTTTGAGTTTATTTTTTTAGCTAATAATCTTGCCTTATGTAAACTATAGTGGATATTCATCCTAAAATAGGAGTAAACCGGTCGGAAAATTGTTTATGTATGTTTATACATATATATATATATATATATATTTATATATATTTATATATATATTAATTAGGCCCATTAATGACAAGTTTTGCAATGGACCAATACTATAAAGTGCTTATGTGAAAAATTTATAAAAATTCTCATCGAATTTTGAACTACTAACAAAGAGCGTGGATGCGTAATCTTTCGACATTCGGAGAAAATGTTCCCTGTTTTAATACTCAAAGAAATAACATCAAAATGCTAAAATTCAATTTATAAAATCGATGTAGATAAACAAAATTCAAACAATTATAAAGAGATTGTATATTGGAAATTACCATACGTTGAAAGTAAACAATCTGTTATTAAGAAAAATATCAAGATTATCAATGCAAAATTAAGATCATCCAAAATTAGACCTGTTTTTACAAACTAATAAAATTATTTAATAACAAAGATCGAATCCCAGAATGCTTCGTTTCATCCATCGTCTACAAATATACCTGCGATAGCTGTATCAAGCTATACAATGGTGAAACTAAACGACATTTTGTCATTCGAATTTAAGAACATCTAAACGACCACCTAGAAACCGAAATATTCAATTACCACTACCAGGGACGTACGCATTTCACGATCCTAGATTTTATATTTTTTAATTTTTTACGAAAAAAATTTTGAGTTATCCAGTCAAAATCAAATTTGGAAACCTAATGGGGGGCATTCCATCATGTCCCCTCCTGCGTATGCCACTGACCATCACGAATTAAAGCAAACAAATTTCAAAATGGCCATGAGAACTACCCAAACTAAGATGTGTGAGGCAGTAATTATAAAACAACAAAAAAAGAAAACATTTTAATTAAGCATTCCAATTTGGGAAAAAATTTTGTAATTAGAAAAATTTTTTGCTTATAGTGACATGTAATATAATTAATTTATAGTTTAGTATATTGTAAATTAGTATTTTTTACCGCAATGGTAAACTGACGATGACTATAATATAGGCGAAACATATATATATATATATATATATATATATATATATACAGTATATATTTAAATTTGTGTCTGCTTGCCTTTTTGGGGCTTTCTAGTGCTATACAAAACTTTTGAATGAGTGTATTGGGTTATTTTCGTTAAGAAAGCATTCTCTATTGAAAAGGAATGTGCGAAATTGTTTCCAGAATTTCTTGTAATTTTTTTTCGATTTGAATTTCGTGATCTAAGTAATTCTATATCTTAGTTGCTATGTGGTGACAGCTATTGTAATGTTTATGTAAGTATAAAAATTTTTGAGAACGTGCATTTTTAATAATGAAAGAGAAGGTGTACCAGATTTGAATTTAAATATGATGGATAACATATGCATTTGAATTTGGTAGTAAGGAGATAGTAGTTTGTATTTTAATCGATAGTGGGATGCATTGTCATGTTTTTGCGCGAAACTGAGTGTTTTTAATGACCAATTGAAGGTTTTAGACAAAAGGATGCGATATTTTGAATTTATATTTGTAAAGAGGAATGAACAGTATTGAAGGTGCGATAAGCAGAGGGCATTCCTTAATTGTTTGTGGCATGTGTTTGAAAGATTTCGAAGATGATAAAGATACCTAACTCCAGAAGCCATTTTTTAAATTTTTGTCATTAATAATAATAATTTATTACAATCAGAAAGAAAATATATGATAATCTTATAATTTATAAAATCAGAAAAAAAGAAAGTTTAGTTAATGTTTTTTTGAGAATTCGATCAGGAAATAACTGTATAGATTTATTTCTAACACTACAACCGGAATGTGGTTTCCTTTCTCGCAATCGACAAACAGCATATGATTACTATTGCTCGACATTATTTTTGGAAAAGCATAAATATTTTATAAGAGTAGCAAAATATGTCTATACTTCTTTATCAATCAGTATTATTTCCACATCTCTCATACGATCGCCACTATCTTCAACTTTCCTATTGCTTACGCATCTACTCATATTTGTAATCGGACGTTCATTTGCCACTTGATGATAATTTTTAAATGATATTCAATCTTTAGATTGAAAAAGTGCTAAACTAGGAGAATACTGACTAATAATCTCAAAGTAACGAGGTTTAGTATCCACTGAATTAGTCGATGTGTTAAACACATTCCTATTCAACATAACTAAAGTAGGTTCTCATTAGCGCTCTGTTTGCGATACATGTAAACAACATTAGGACATAAACATAAATGATAAATTGACAAATGGTTTGAAGATATACGTTCTGGATTCTGCTAAATTAGAATAACTCAAAAATTAATATCCATTGACTTGTTACACATCATCATACAATCTATCATTCAAGCACTTGAATGAAATTTATTGAATAAAATATTCATTGTTAATGTTTGCTGTCAGAGTTAATACAGAATGTTCAACCAGTTTTCCGGGGCTTTTGTATTTCCATCGTATGTTGAATACACATTATCTATGCTAGATACAGCTTAATAGCGCGATGCAGGCATTCAAACACTAAAATCCACATCATGTTCATATGTCGGGATAATATACTGACAAAATCTGATGCTCACCACATTTTCCATTAATGCTGAAACAAGAAGTTGCTTTGACATTAAAGGCTGCTGACCCTGGTGAAAAATTTTTATTAGTTACAACACAAGCTATCGTTGAAATATGAATTGGCATTTCATCATCATTAAAACGGCAGTTTGATAATTCCAAAGACTTACAACTGGTGAAACAACTAACTTTTGGTGGAACAAGTAGAAGCGAGTTGTGATTGAGTTTCTCAAAGCTTGCTTGCAGGATTTCGTTGACAAGTTTAATAGCAAGCGCAATATCAATTCGTCTCAGTATAAAGTTAAAGATAAGTGCGACGCGCAACTTGAAATGTGGAACAGCTACTTAAGGTTTCAGTGACGGGTAAACCATAGTCAACACATGTGTTTAACACCAACGTAAGTAAGAGGAGAATAGTGTACACAGTCAAACAATTGCAGTATTTGAATATGATCAAGTTGTTAATTCAGTTATTACATCCTCATCCTTTGCAAATTTTGATAAAAATGATTTTAAACATGGCTAGCTTATTTTATAACTTTGAAGTTGTAATATCAACTGAAATTTTGGAAATACACTTTGGACACGAAACTAGTGTTTCAAAAATATTTCTCCGACCAGAAAATGGTATTTACAAAAATTTTTGAGATTTGTTTTTGAAAAAAGCAACCTCCTAATACACATACATGCTAATTTCAATTTACCAGCAACTCATTAGATTATTGTCAACCCATATCCATCCCTGATTCTACTTCACGTCACTTTTAAAAATGAGCGGTGGTTTATACATGGTTAAGATTACTGTAAAAATTGAAAATTCTTCAGTGGGATTCAAAGAAAAGGATCAAGTAATATGTTAACAAAGTGTGTACTTAAAGGTGTAGGGGTACTCCTTTAAATAGATCTCACTAAATGCTCTACATATTTACTAGACTGTTGTGTGTTTATAAAAAAATGTAATAGCAATAAAGAATAAATTTAAGAAATATTATTGAATTTAGAAAAAATACCTTTAAAAAGTTGAGTAAGTTTGTGATTGAGAAAATCATTGTTTGCCATACAGTTAGATTTTATCAACCACATTCCTTGGTATTTAGGCGAAGTTGGTAAAAATGAAGCACTTGTTGAACTAAGGGTACGCGTAGTAATGTCAATCCCTTGACCAAGAAGAGGAGCAATTTGCTCAGAGCTGTCATCAACCTTCTAAAAAGTGATATTTAGCTCTATTAAAAGCTGCGATGTTAGTTTAATTAAAACTAATAGTACAATTTGGATTGAATTAGGTTAGTGAATATAATCAACACAAATAAAATTTTGCACAAATATTGATCATAAAATGTGCATACGATCGAAATACACACCAATGCATTACATCAAATCAACTATTGACAAAATCAGTTAACCGCAATGTCCCTTATTTGTCGTTTTTACAAAGATATTAAAATTGTGATATACTTCTATAATTATAGGCATGGTCGTAAGAGAAACATTCAATGATATTGCCAANAATCATAAGATCCACATAAGGTGGCCAGACGTTCTGCTTTAGTAAGGACAGTCCTATTTTTGTGCATATTTAAATAATTACTATTTCAGGACATTGTTTGCCCATTTTTAGGATCCTTGCCAAACATTTTAATATAACAAAGGTGGGTATGCTAAGAAACAAATTAGTTGATCGACTACGTTTAGTTCTTTTTGTAAGAAACCGATTTTCAAAAAGGCAGCATTTATTCTCAAAACATTTTGTTGCAGAACGTTTTGCTTACTTGATTAAGCACTTTAAAAATCTGACGCAGAATGCCCCTTCCCCAAAGTTTATTCATAGCCTGTTTTATTTTAAAAAGGATATTAATTTGCCCTGATTTTTAAGTCTGTCTAATATGTATGACTAGCAAAAGTGCAAAATACAAACATTACATTTCAATTTTTTTTGTCGATGAAATAATGATAATTTTTCACCCCAGTTATGTACTAAATTGTTCCATTATGAATAAGGTTGCATATTTGTTAATTTCATTTCTTAATTGAAAGAATATTTGACAAATACAGGAGACATATATATATATATATATATATCTATATAATAAGATTCCCGGATAAAAAATTTGAAAATTATTTTCTATTGCATTTCCACATTTGTCCACACCTGACAATGCCTAATACCATAGAAATTATGTATTCAACTAAACCACACTATAACAAAAATCCAAAATTATAAGATAGAAGAACGATGACACACTTAGTAAATACCTTAACCATGCGAAGGAAACGAATGAAATTGGCAATAGAATCAGCGTATAATATTTTAAGTAAAGTGGATTGCTTGTCATTATCCTTGAAATAACTAGTAAGGTAGTCTTCACAGCGCGCAATACAGTATTTGAAGCCTTCTTCAGCTTTATCTATGATACAGCGTTGTGCATAGAGACAAGATAGTTGAAGTGTGCAGTCGATATCGAGAAATGCGTCTGTTTTCTTGGATTCGGTAAGAAGGGCAAGTGAAGACTTAAAACATTTTTCTGCCTCATCGAGGCGGTTTTGCAGCAGGTGGACATGAGCTATCTGATTCATAACTAAAGCTCGAGAAAAATCATCCCTAAACAATGTGAGATTGCAAACACTTTATCGTTGATTAAATTATGAGAAATCATAAAAACTTACTTTGCAAAAGGAAGAGACTTTGCAGATTCATTCTCAGCGGTTTTCAATTCATTGTTCTGAAGAGCTAGCTGTGCAGAACTTAAACTATTTGCTAATTTTTGATTATGAGGCAATAAAAGAAAAAAGCGCTGGCGCCAGACAGTCCTTAAATCAGAATTAAATTGATACCAAGTAATAAGAATGGTCACTGCCGATATTAAACCAAACGCTAAAATTATATATCACACAATATGTAGAAAAAACACAGAACACAAAATAATTAGCATCAAATGCTGTTACAAATCCACTTAATAATATCATTACATAAGTTGCTCAAATATATCAATTTCATTCCATTTATTACAAAAAATTTTATGATAATATAGAACTAAGTTACGAATTGTTCCATAAAACTATAACCATTGCATGAAAGTTAGATTACCAAACGGATAAAATATGGTGCTAAATTCAAATGATATGATTTTTATATTCAATATAGAAATTAAAATCGTCTATCCAATTAGCAAAACATATCATCAAGAGCAGTGCACTTTACTTTAAAAAGTTTACACACAATTTATTAGTTCTTTGCGAATTATACATATATATTTTTTTTGTTGCAAATTGTTAATTTAATGTCTCGGCCAAAACCATTTACAGTGGTTATTACACGTGCAAAAGAAAAAAATTAGGATGGCAATGTTTAGTAATTTTGAAATTTTCAACAAAAATCAACTTAAACAAATCAAATGAAGATGTCATTAGATTTTTGGATGCAGACCTATTACAAAAACTGGTAAATACAGACTAAAGTGATGATCGCTGGAACAGAAGCAGTCGTCAATTACGAGGAATATTTAAAACGTTCTGAGAAATGAAACATTTCTAATTTAATTTTACTAATCGGAGGTAGATGTATTAGATCAAGGAAAAAAATATTCTTAGAAAGGAATGAAGATCATGTTTAAGAAAGGGCCTTAAAAATTGTAAGGATTTTTATGGATAAAGGAGAGGCATTTTGTATGCATTTCTAAAAAATATTACGTTTTGTTACTAATATTAAATTTCATTTCTTGCTTACTCCAGGAACAAACGTAATTTTAATAGTTTCCACTAACAATAGCATTGTAAAAATTTCATGCATATCAACCAAATCAATTTTATCTTTAAAGAAAAAATAGTTAGTGAATATGCTAGTTATTACCAAACTCCAATATCTAGAATAGCCTAAGAGGAAAGTTGCGTGGATTTTTTAGGACACCCTATACACACAAATCAAGCTATGTATGCCCTTCCACTCGTTGTAACCTACATTTTTATGCAATCAAAAAATATTCTGTCCTACGAACTTCTTCTTAGATTCTTTCTGTAAAATAATAAGTTATTAATTGCTAAATATTTCAGCAAAAAATTTGCTTTAACTTTTTGTAATGTAAAGCAACTACTTATTTAAATGTGGGAACTGCCGGTAGGGAAATTGAACTATGAATGAAGATCGGCCAGACCCAATGCCTTTCTAGGCCTAGTTAATATATCTTATGGTTATATCCTAATAGTGTTAATACTATATATTTCTAAAACCTAAAAATTATGACAAATTAATGAAAGGACCTAGCCTGTTTGGATAGCTATTATAATTTATAAAAGGGTAGTTGCAACACATGCTCAACTTAAGTGAAAACTGGGAAACTCACAATCAAACAAATCCGTGTGGGATTATTCAGCAAAATTATGAGCTGCCATCATTCAAATAGCCTATTTTTTAAGCAAAATCTCTATATTTAACCTTGTATTGAGAAAGACTAAGCATAACATCTAAATAAATAAAAATACTGTTTCTCATTCATTATCAAGAACAGGATTAGAATAAAACCAGAAAACCATAATTTTCTTCTTAGGATTTTTTTTGAGAATGTTTAAGAAGTAAAATTTTGGGAATAACATGAAAGTTTTTGCTATTTTTGCTTAAGCCCCGATTATTGCATTTCACTCTAAAACAGTTAATTCTAAGAAAATATTCACAGTTGCTAATCAAATAAGACGTTAAGATTCTGTAACAAAATTGTAATTGACAGAAATAATTGCTTTTATTTGCAGCATGCAACTAAAAATCAATCATAAAATCACGTTGGTTGAAAAGTGTAGAACAAATTAACAAGTATTTCAAGAACTGGGATCAAAGACGGACCAGTTTAATGATAAAAATAAATAATGAAATGGTTCTATCGACAAATTTTATGGCAACCGAATTTCACCTGCAGTGCCACACAAGACATTGGTTTGCAGGAAGTAGGAATGCCGCTGATATACCACTTCAAAAATAGATATTTTTATGATTTTTCAGCAAAAACTTGAAAATTGAATACACGAAAAAATGCCGTCGATTTGCAAATGTAGACGTGGAAGGATCTTTATACTTATAAACTCAAGAAAAATTGTTTCACATCATTTTAGCAGGGTCTACATAAAAGTTAAATATTTTGTAATTACAGCAAATTTATAGAGAAGATTGGAACATTTTAAAAAGAATATTGATGTTCCACAAATATTAATTTTAAGAGAATATTGATCCTAATCCTGAAAATGACAAACAAATTAAAAGAAATATTCAACTAAAAATTTAACAAAACTATTGATACAAGATTAAATTAAATATTTGTTGTTCTACGTATTGAAATCTCATATCACTATGATCCTTAGTGATTTGAAAAATAGTTGTTTTAAAGAGGTTACCTGTTAAAGACGCTATACTAAATGTGTTTTCCAAAATGGTTTGGCCAAATGTGTTTCTTCTGTAATATGTAACATTTCTAATTAATAAAGTCTGAGATCTGGAATCTAAAAAAATTAAAAGGGTTTTCCATAAAAGACAATCAATACTTAGTAATGCAGGGGGAGTTCTAACAGAGAGATTTCGTCTCAGAAAAATAAGATTACTTCTTATGCTGTGGCGAAAGAATAGTAACATCTTTATCTAAAACAAAATTCAACTTAAATACTTCATTCTATATTCCATACCACCAAAATAAGAAATCTGATACATGCATTAAAAACAATCGATTCTAAGGAAGATTGCGAAATTATCGTTAATTGCTTGATGTCTATGCAAATATATTTCACTTTCTAAATGCTGTTAGATGTTCATTGATCCTGGTTTCTGCGATGTAAGAAAGATTACATTCGTCACATTGGTATTTATGTAATAATATAATGGAGGACACCAGCGTAATAATAATAACAATAATAATAATAAAAATAGAACAGAACAGGTTGATACCAGAAGAGCAGAAGGGATGTAGGACAAAGACGAGAGGATGCAAAGATCAGTTGTCAATAGACCAGGCAGTAGTGGAGAATTGTAGAAGAAGGAAGACAAACTTAGCAATGGCATGGATAGACTACAGGAAGGCGTATGACAGCATATCACATAGGTGGGTATTGAGGACGGTAGAGGCCAATGTAGTTTCACGGAAATGGGTTGAGTTTCTAAAGGGAG
This sequence comes from Hofstenia miamia, assembly GCA_900660155.1. NCBI lineage: Eukaryota > Metazoa > Xenacoelomorpha > Acoela > Hofsteniidae > Hofstenia > Hofstenia miamia. Next base: position 331,101 of record CABFPE010000147.1, on the reverse strand, counting down.
ATGGAAAAGTGGCAAACTGAGATAGACGGGCACAGGTTGAGGTTTAGCCGAGGCATATTTCAGGGAGACATCTTAGCAACACTATTGTTTGTAGTTAGCTTAATCCCCATCACAGAAAAGTTAAAGGAGACAGGTATAGAATGGTAGAGCAGTGAGTCACCTGTGGTACATGGACGACCTGAAGATGTATGCTAGTTCAAGGAAGATGTTGCAGAAGCAAGTGGAGACATTGGAGAAAGCAAGCAGAAATTCTGGGTTGCAATTTGGATTAGGAAAGTATGCGACAGTGACAATGACCAGAGGCAAGTGCATAGATGGATATGGTTTGAGCACGAGCAGTGGGGATAAGATTGAGGAAGTCAAAGAGAGGTACAAGTACTTAGGTGTGATAGAGAAAGATAGAACAGATCATGAGGAAATGAGGACGAGGTTAAGAAAAGAATACAAGAGGAGAGTAAGGAAGGTACTACAGAAGTCAGCATTGAATGGGCAGAACATCATAAAGGCAATTTATACGTGGGCGATACCTTGAGTTTAGCAAGGGAGTGTGACAAGGATGACAAGGCATCATTGGAATGGCTGACGTTGGAAGACTGTTGTGAATGAGACAGGGAGGTGACAGTGGAGGGATAATGGTATCTTTCTTTAAAGCACCAACCGTCGAAGTGAATTGGGCATCCGAAAAAATATGAAGATCTGTTAGAGATACATGAGCCGGAGGCATGACTAAAATCTAATGAACTTGTGTAATAAACAATAATACCGCTTTAGGTAATAATTCTACGAAAAAACTACTAAGTATGACGTAAAAACAAAGAGAACTGTAACAAAAAACTGCGATTTAAAAAAAAATTATAAGTGGCAACAACTCTCTTTGGGGAGGTGAAACTAATTATAGGAAAGGGGATGAAATATTTGACTTCAGATTTCTAAAAAACCCCTGCTATTAAATGATAGGTCACATGGTCCTACTTTTATAAACTCATCAAATGGTTTTAGTTATATCGATCTTACCTTTGTGGGTAGCAAGGTAGCTAGTCTAGTTGGTAACTGGAGGCTTCTTAACAACAATCCAAGTTGCTGGCATTGCATGATAACTATTGAGATTTTTCCAGAAAGCAGTAATGTCGTTAACAATGGAAAGAAACTTAAGTGGAAGCATTGTGACTATGCAGCATTTCAAGAGACGCTTTCTTCTACCCGTTTACCCATTCTTACGAGCGACAGTATTAATGAAATTGACTATGTAGCTCAGGAAATTACCAATACCATCGCCCAGGCTATTTACTCGTGCACGCCAAAATGTAACACTCAAGACGCTCCTTCTAGAACTCAGCCATGGTGGACAGATCGGCTTACTCACCTGGTAAAGACGTGTAACACCGCCTACAAGATATATAAGCAAAATAAAACTGATCTGTCTCTGTTCCCATCGGATAAGGCCACGCGCCATGCTCTTAAGAAAGCCATTAAGTGGGCCAAGGATGACTACTGGAAATATTTGTGTAGTGATAATCTTGAACCGTGGGAATTTTTCCATAAAGCTGCGAAGAAGAATAGTAGTCGTGATAATTCACTCCCCTTTACGAATTACCGAACAGCTGGTCCTCACGGTTATATTTGCAAATCCAGAATAGAAATGGAAAATGACATATTGTCATCCTTCTTCAAGGAAATTGATCGAACTGACTTGACATACGAACAGGACTATGTTCCGCCCTATCCTTCCCTGGATGATTTTGAACCCACTAGCATTGATGTAATCTGCTCGGTTATCCATACTTTTGCGAATAGTAAAAGTCTTGGACCGGATGAAATTCATGCCCTTCATTTTAAACATTTACCGCACAACGTTTTGTTGGCCATTTCGAATTTGTTCAATGCATGTATGGCACGCGGATATTTTCCGAGACTGTTTAGAGTGGTGAAAGTAGTTTTTATGCCTAAGGGAAAGACACAAGAAGCAAACAGTAGTCGGCACTTTCAACATTTTCGTCCCATTTCGATAACGCCGCTCATAGGAAAAATACTAGAGAAGATTATTCTGAATAGACTGGACATGAAGTGGTTAACAAGCTGTCAACATGGATACATCACTGGCAGATCGACGTCTACCGCCTTACATGCAATTGAGTCATACATAGCGAATGCTCCTAGGTTGTTGATTTTCTTCGATTTTTCATCGGCATTCGATAAGGCCCTGCCAAAGTCAATAGTGAATGTCTTAGAACGTTACAACATACCGCCGTACATTTGCTCACTTGCTGCCAGCTTACTATAACCGCGAACAGTATTTAACAAGCACTTTCCATATATTCATGGACGCTACCCGTACCTTTGAATCGTCGATATGTGTTTCTTATGTTGACATGGGTTGGCGCATTTCACGCTTCCACGCTCGCTGAACTTCAATAATTGATTCATCACATTTGGCCATTTGCAGAACAAGAAAAATGCGTTCATCTGTTGATAGCGCCATAATGAAAAATGTGACTAAAAAGCAATTATTAGCAGTGAGTGAAACTCACTTTAACCAAATATAATAGCAGCGTGTAAGCATGAGTAATGGTGCAATCATAGTCAGACTAAAATACAAATAGCGTTACAAATCCTATAACGACTTTATAATCACCCTGTATAACATTGTATTTTGAAATGGCAATATTGAATTCTATTTGGCAATAATAATTTTACTTAAAAATAGCCACTTATAGAACTTCACGACGATTGTTTACCAAAAGCCTATATTTTTTAGTTTCAAGTTGTAAATTTAACTATTTCTGATGTTATACTTTCATATAAACATTTTAAAGGCAAATATCTTTGTTTCTTTATCAACTATTGTTATCAATCATAAATACCTTTCGCGTGCTACGAACTTGGTTAATTATGTAAAGTTAGCGGTCTATATCAATTATTTTGTCCGCGTGGCACTGTTCTGCACCTTCACCTAATTTTTTATAAATTCCAAGTTTTCTGTGCTATTGTTCTTAAATATGTACCGCGTGCTACGAATATGGTTAATTATGCAAAGCTATCGGTCTATATCTAATATTTTTTTTTAACCTTTTTGCGGATTTTATTGCATTTTTATAGTTTTTACCCTATATTAGTCGCATACTAGGCGTGCGCTCTATTCTGTACCTTCACCCTAGATTAGTGTTCATTTAATCTGCGTGCACCCTATGATATACCTTCGCATAATATTGCATAACAGCGATTACATTCAGATGTAGCTCATTCCATGCTTTCGGACAAAAAACTGATTACACACGTAAAGAGGAAAAAACAATATTAGAAATTATTTGAAATACCTTAATATCAAAAGATATGGAAACGATGAGAAATGCAATAACACGTAAAAAGCTTAAAAGAAAATAATGTATATAGACCAATAACTTTGCATAATTAACCAATTTCGTAGCACGCGATAGATATTTAGTGACAATAGCACAAAAAACTTGAAATTCATAAAATAATTAACTATTATCAAAGAAATTACACGATCTAAACGTATATTTTTGCAAATCTATACATGTTAAGTTTAAATCAAGTCCTTACCTTAGGTGGAATTTCCAAATACTTTTTAATAAAATATATAAATATATTAATTCGATTACTCAATGTGTTTTACACGTATTATTATAACAACTAATATATTTTAAACATTGCACCCAATTATCGCAGGTAGTCCTTGCACATGTCTTGCAAGTTCAACATTTTCTGACACCATTTTTCAATTCTAATGTATATAGAATTATATAATAATACATCAAAGACGCAAGTTACTTCTGGTTAATTAAAATTTTCTAGAGCTTTATAAAAAATCTTTCATTCCTTAAACCAGTTAAAATCTTTGATTACTATCTGGAAAATAATAGTGTTATTTTGAAATGTACTTCCATTTGAAATGAAGTATATCAGATATAAAGTCCTTACTTACTGATGTGGTAAATAATGGTTTTGAAATAGTTGAGTGGCAGAAAAAACAAACCAAAGGCCTACATTCTTATATTTTTACACATGGAATGGGAGATTAAAGCAGATTCTAGCACAATTCTTCGGATAATCAAAATATTTGGAAAATAAAATCTAATTTCATCGTTCGCTTTAAATTAAATAATTAAGTTTACTCAAAAAGAAATTGCTTTGAAATAAAATATTTTTTTCAACAAAAACAGATTTCTAAAATATCACACGTTCAAAAATTTTTTGCCCTTCATTTAAGAAGTTTCTTGCGGCGCCCTTGATTGCCCAAATTATTTAACGCAACGGCTAACTCTAAATTGAAACAATCTTTTAAGGCTATTGCCCCTTTGTCATCAAAATGTTAATTACAAACGAACAACCAATAGATTTAAATTTCAAAATGAGATACTTCCTTAAATCTACTAAGCAATTACGATTTGTTAAGTAAAACATAATTGAAGAACGGGTGAATTGACAAAATTGTCAAATCGATTGCTTTAGAATTGTGTGAAGATGAACTACCTGCTGTTAGGAGCAAAACAAGTGAAATGATCCGGCTTTTTATCATGGCTTTATAAAGAATCCTTTAAACGACACTAAATAAGCAAAGATTGAAATGGCAATTTGCCTGTTTATTATACAGTTTAATTAGATTATAGTTAGTACTGAGCTATGCCAAAAGAGCGAAGTTACAGTACTCGCAATGATGATGACGGGAGTGAACATCTCATACAATGTACTGGTCCGGGTGTTGAGAGCGAAGGCTGCATTGCCTGGATACGTTTATGGCTCCCAAAGAAGATTCCCAGAGGATTCACAGACCGCGAGTTTCTCTGTGGCTTCTGTGTCGCAAGACAAATGAAATGCGTCAGAGAGGAAATGGAAAACCTATCTACTTCAAACTCCGGTGATAATCAACCAACCATCTCCTCTGAAACATCTGGTAAACCCTCGTATTCGGATATTGTCAAAGCCGTCACAACTGAACAAGCAGAGAGACAGAAGAAGGAAACGAACATCATTGTTAGTGGTACCAAACCAGGCGATGATAAATCTGTTGTACTGGATATTGCACAGAAGACCAAAATCAATTTGAGCCAGGAAAACATTGTTTTCACCAAGCGCCTTGGCCAGGTTAATGATTCTGGTAACCAGCTTCTTCTAGTAAAGCTGTCCTCAACCGTACTCAAATGGAAACTAATTAAATCAAGCAAACAACTCAAAAATACAACTGGATATTCTCGAGTTTTCATCAATCCTGACTTGACGAAAAATGAACGTGAAGAACAGCACAAACTAAGACTTCTACTCGCCAACCAAAGAAAAATTGACCCTCAAGGGAAGTATATTATCAGGAAGAACCAAGTCGTGAAAACAAACTGACTAGCAGGATTCGGTCTGAATCATGTACGCGTGCCATCTATTTTCTATACTAACGCGAGATCAGTCCGAAAGGAAATTGATGAGCTACAAGTCGTTGCCAGTGATGGAAAGTATGACATTATCTGTATCAGTGAAACCTGGCTAGGTTTAGATGATCCTTCAAACTATCTCAGCATTCCTAACTATAACTTACTCAGAGCTGATCATGCATCTCAGATAAGAGGAGGTGTTGCTATGTGGATAAGCAAATCTCTTGGTTCTGGTAATTTTCTCCTTTCTTCCTCTTCGTCGCACAAAATGATCTTTGCTGAAATTGCTGAAATGGAAATCATTGTATGTACAGTTTACGTTCCCCCCTCGATAGACACTGCTGCGTGTACTCATGTGAATGATTCTATCATTGACTCTCTTGATAACATACTTATCAACTACCCTGACCACAAACTTATAATAAATGGTGATCTGAACTCTAAATTCATCGGGCACTATCTCGATAATGTCCGCCAGAGCTTTAACGTGGTTGACACTATCCTTGGCAATACCACTAACTACAACTCCAAGCTTGATGTCATCTTGGTTCAAGCAGACATTTTATCAGGCTATCAACCCCCATGCACGCTTCCCTCCATAGGCTTGTCAGATCATCTTTGTTTTTCGCTGAAACCTGCTCTCGTTGAACCTATGGAAGTTCTCAGAGAACCTGTCTTCGATCTCCGAAAGAGTAATATCAACGCCTTCAACCGTTTTCTCTCTGATTCCAACATCATGGCCAATTTTCCTTGTTCTGTGCATTTGGACAACAAGGTCGAGTATTTCTATTCTGTTCTTAATGAAGTGATGTGTCTCATTCCCGTTAAAATGGTAATGGTTGTCCATTCTGACCCTCCCTGGCTCAACAACGTAGTTAGAGAGATGTATAACAAAAAGTCCGAGGCATTCATGAAGGGCCATCACCACTTAGTCAAGCACTATATCTCCAAGCTTCAAAACGCTATCACTGTACCTAAAAGGTAATGCCTTTCTCGCGCCAAAAATAGCCACAATTGCTGGAATCTTTATAAGGCTTTCACATCCGGGACTAACACATCCTCAATCACCAATATTGTGAACCACAACGAGCCCACGCACACTACTCTGAACAATATTGCTGCGAAGTTTAACAAAGCATGGGCAATGACCCTGCCGAGTCTATCACAGTTCACCATGGTTTTACGCCGTTGTCTGTTTTTACGGTTTTCAACTATCTTGAATCAATTAAGCCTAATGGCGTAGGCGTGGATGGTATCCCGAATATGCTCTACAAACAAGCCGCTTTTCTCCTGGCAGAATCACTTGTCGATATCATTAATCACTCCCTGTGTTTATCAGTTGTTCCTAGATCCTTCAAGTTAGCAAATGTGATCCCAATTCCTAAGAAGCCCAACCCAATAATCAGTGATCTTTGACCAATATCTCTTTTGTGTATACCCTCTAAATGTCTCGAGTTTTGCGCCTTAAGTACTCTCAGACCAGTAATTGAGCCTCTCATTGATCAGCAACAATTTGCTTACCTCAAAAAGAGGTCAACATGCACAGCACTGATTTCTATTGTTGAAGAAATCACCAAGATTCTGGATTCAGGTGACTCCGCCCTTGTACAGGCATTCGATCTCAGTAAAGCATTTGACACTGTGCCTCACCACCAGCTCATAAAGAGGTTACGTGGAGCAGGCATCAACGAAGGCATTGTTAAATGGATTGCTAGTTATCTCAACGATCGCAGTTTTACTGTAACCTTCTGTGGAGAGAAAATTCATGACCAAAGGTATACCTAATCGGGCCACTTCTTTTTATCTTTTTTATTTCAGATCTGCACGGTATCCTTTCTCATTAAATTTGCGGACGATCTTACTACTGTAACTAGAATCAGCAATTCCTGCTCGATGGTACAAGGCGACTTGGATGTTGTACGTGAGTTTTGCGAAAGAAGTGGCCTCACCCTCAATCAAAGCAAATCTCAGCAGATGATTGTGTCACTCAAGCGAAACGCCACCAGTATCACCCTTCAAGATGATATTCAACAGGTGACTTTGCTCCGTATTCTTGGTGTGATGATAGATCCTCGTTTGACATGGACACCTCACTTTGACGATGTCATCTCTAGAGCTTCCACTCGCATGGTTATTCTCAGACAGCTACGAAATGTGTGCAGTAAGTCCGAGCTTTGGCCTCTCTTCAGATGCAGTATCATGTATATGTTCGACTACTGTGCCCCTCTCTTTAGCGGTATTTCGAAAGAAAACTGTACGAAAATTGACAGGCTCCTAAACAGATGCTCCAGAATAATAAATGGCTGCTGGGAACTGCATGACGGAATACGCATTTCCTATATGAAATGAACTATCAATGAGTCTGTTCATGAAAATAAATAACTCTGATCATCCCTTGAACTACCTTCTTCCACCTAGGACCCAAAGTGGTCGCTATCAAATAAACTTTCACAGACTTAATATAAGAAGGAATCAGTTTATCCCCTCCATGACACGCAAGGCCAATCAGCAAACTTAATTAGATGATGTTTTTAATACATATTAAATAAACGTTTACTACTACTACTACTACTACTACTACTACTACTACTACTACTACTTAAGAAACCAAAGAAAATATAACATTCCCAAAATAAAGACAAATCATTTCATGAAAACATTTGTTAACCGATGCTTATTCAATAAAAAGATCTAATACTGCACAAATATATACTTATTTTGTACTTTAGTAGTTATGTTTTTAAACTACTTAATAAATTTTACTTTATTTTACTAAAAGAGGCTCTATATATAGTTTGGTATAAATGATCACATAATTAAAATAATTATAAGAAAACATGATTCTCAACATTGAGTTGAGTTTTCAGTAATAAGTGCATGTCGCGAGGCCCATGGCAACATTCCCGTCCCACTTTAATACCAACGCTGTACATCTGCACTGTACAACATATATTTATAACAAATTTCTGAGATGTTTTAAATATAAATACAAAGCTGAAAATTATGCATTACAAATTTGAAAATCTTACACAAGATAAGTACTTAATTTAAACTCAAAATGTATATATATATATATCTTACAACTTTTTTAATAGATACATTTTATTTATAACTTCCCATTTTTACATGCTACTGTGCTTAATTATATACCGCGTGCTACGAATTTGGATAATTATGCAAAGTGATCGGTCTATACCGGTGATTTTTTAAGCTTTTCATGTAGTTTATTGCATTTTTCATAGTTTTTTAACTAATAAAATTGTTAATTTTGTCCACGTGCACCCAATTATATGCCTCCACCCGGCCGTTTGTTTTTTACAATATAGTAAAAAATATGGAAATAAAATCGGATAGCTCAAAATCGAAAACTATCAATACAATTTAGTGGCGCATTAGTATTAAACCGAGCCCAGTTTCCAGTAAACCTCTGTATCTGTAAATGTACCCTGAAAATCTGTAACCCGAAAATTTACGAGGTTTCAAACGTCCACTTTAGAATTAAAACGTTTATACTGTATACTTTGACAAAATATATATCATCACAATTCTTACGCTAGACTAGTTTCTTAATTGATATAGTCTATGTGCACATCCTTTACCTAATTATAGAAATTTTAGTTCAAAGTTGTTTACAGGATATTTCATAACTGTTTGTTTTGGTACAATAGATGCTTACATGCTCTATAATTTTAAATAACAACTTGCTTAGTATACATACATAACGGTATTAGTTTCTTGTAAGTATCATTTCATTGTATAGGGGGTGTCAATGTTACTTCATTCACGTAGAAAGATTTTGTCCCATACCTCCTGTCTCTTTAACTATGGGACATGCGGGACATCATAAGAGGACAAATCTTATTTTGATATTTAAAGTCTTTCCTTCAAATCAGACTCGTTTTTAGTTAATCAACTAAAAAATGTGTAATTATTTTATTTCTTGTGCTTAAATTTTTCCTACAACTAAGTTTAAGTTGAAATTAAAATACCTTTCAGTTTTTGAATTAATGTATATTAAATTGAAGCTGTGCTGGTAGATTCAATCAAGTATGACTAAATTTGACTTAATTTTGTTTCCCTGGAGTTTTGTAGGTTGTATTATTTATGTTTTCGCGATTTCTATAAGAAATGTTTACTTTTACCGTTCTTATTACCGTTATTTGGATTGAGCTGATGTTCAAAATACTCACTACTTTATGATCTGGTTTCCTAGTCGTTCCAGTTATCGACATTTGAGATTGAGAAACAGGTTGCCTCCTGTCCTCAAAACGAAGTACGAGAAGGAACTTTCAATTTTCCACCATCGACTCCTTTGTTCCAACAAACCATATCACTGAAATGGATGTTTTATCTGTTTCCTAATCAGTCTTTCTTTCTTTCTGTTATGACATTTTACAGCAACAATAAAACTCTTAATTTCATCTGAAAGAAAACACATCAGATTATCAATGAAATTATTAAACAAAAATGTTCTCAACATCCTTGAAGGAAAATGACGTAGATTCCTCTCTCTGTCACCATGTTCCGATTAATAGTGGCTCCTATTTGGGAAAATGTGATGAAGTATGATTTGAATTTTTCAACTTATAAATTTCTTTATCCCGTTCTTCAATAATTAAGTAAACAGTTAAAATTCTGAATTATGCGTAATCTCACAGCATTCTGCTGAGCTTTGTCTACTTTTCTCAAAGCTGTTACTCCCCAAACTGTGGTACAATAGCTGATAACCGGCACGACTAAGCTCATAGAGTAGCTCTAGGTCATTTTTCTTGTAACCCATACTACGTAATCTGTATAGCATATAAATCGTTCTAGATATTCTTCTGGATAAATTCTCCACGTGTTTTGTGAAGCAAAGCTTTTCATCGACTTCTACACCTAATATCGTCGTGGATGAACTCACTGTCCTGTTTGATGGCTAGTGCTCGTCTCCTTTGTTTCACTTGCATGATTTTCGACTTGTTCTCATTCAACTGCAATAAACCAGGTCGAAATGCCGTCGATTACTTCGTCCGCGTCTTTCTCACTCGGATTGCTGTACAGAATGGCAGCATCGTCAGCAAATTTCACTGCTTCTGCTTTGTGGAAGTAAAGTATCATAAATAATATTGAACAAAATCGGTTCAAAGAAATTACCTTGATGCAATCCACAGTTGGTATAAAAAGAACTAGATCGCTGTCCGTTTCGTTCAACATAATGGTGTCGATTCTCAACCATTATTGATGCACCGAGATTCTGTACGCATTCAGAAACTCTGTTGTGAAGTATCCTGACAAATGCTGTGTGCTTAGATCAATTGAGATCACTGCTGTACTATCATCACCATTATTAGCATGTTTGTTTTGGATTGAGGAATACATACTATTGACCGTTTGATATTAGTAACAGCAAATACAAAACATAATAGTTGATATTCAAGTTTTGTATTTACATACAATCTTAGTCGTTTAAGTTGCATCAACTTAATATCATGGTTAAGATATATATATTTTCATCCTCAAAAAATGAAATGAAGCATATCAACTACTTTGTAGAATAATTTTTAAGTGAGCATATTAGGTATACTAAAAATATCACTCCCAAAAATCAACAGGAAGTAAATAAAAATAACATTGTAGTAGTGTGTTATTCATTTTATTTTCTGTTTTCAATTAAATTTTGGTTTAAATTACTAAAAAATATGATTTCATTAGAATAATTCCAATAAAAATTACAGTGCATCTTCGATTATCCGGACTTCTTGTGATTAAGAAATCGAAATTACGGAATGAGCTACGCAATTAAAATTTCACCGGAGAGAGTTTGGTCCAACACAAGACCTCAGTATATAAAACATATTTTTCCCGAACAACTTATGGGCTAGAGGAGGGGTAAAATTTGGGTGAAACCGTATCAAAATCGCGAAAAAGCAATCCATAAATACAGAAAATAACGAATCTATTTATTCCATTTGCATGCAACCCTATCATTTTAGGCAATCCCTACATTCGAATTCCGAATAATCGGAAGTCCTGATAATCAAAAAATTCACTGTAGAACTATAAATTCCAATAAAAGATGCTTACCAAGTAAAATGTTATTACAAAATGCTAATATATATGTAGAAAATTACAAATGTTCGATATGTATGTAAAAATAATTACAAACAGCCCATTTTTATAAATTGCGAAATATATGTGGTCTGGTTCCGGCAATGTCGAAAATGCCGATTTCAGCCGGAGTATGTCTGATTTTGGACAGGTTTTTTTATCAGTAAATTACATGCTTAAGCCATTTCTAATATCAGAATGTCAAAAAACCAGTGCAGGGTCGTGCCTTTTTCAAAATAATCCGTAGCACCTCTATATATATCAGATAACCTATTTCTATATACAGTATCGGAAAAAATGTTTCGGGCAGTTTAGCAACAGAATTAATACTTTCCATAAAGTGGACAATACGAAAATTATATTGAAAAATTACATTTTTAGGACAACATCTGATATTAATTGTGTTTTAAAGAAGTTTCTTTGCCTTAAAAATAAAATAGATTAATGGTATACTAAATATTTTATAACAATAACCAATATAACGGAAAAAATGTTTCGGGCACTTTAAATGTATGAATGAATAACTAACAATGATTAAAAATTTCCAATAATAAATGGGTATTACAAAATGTAGTGAATATACAACACATTAAGTTATTTGTATGAATTTGAAGCGTCCTTTAATACTTGGTTGGATATCCTTTTGCCTTGATAACTGTATCAACTCTATTTGGTAAAGATTCATACAAAGAATCAATGTATTGGTTGGAAATCATATAAAATTCCTCTTGAGTGAATTTCCATATGTCAGCCGCTGAAGTAGGCATCTTCTGAAAAACAAGTCTTTAGTTCCATCCACAAATTTTCTAAAATATTTAAATCAGGGGATTGTGCTGGCCATGAGTCCAGCAAAGCGATTCCAGATTCTTCCATGAAGAGCATTGTTTGGCGACTGGTATGGCATGGCGCCCCATTTTGCTGGTAAATATCATCCACATCAAACAAAGGCAACAAGTTATTTTGCAAAATCATGCAATATTGCCGACTTTTTAAAGTTCCATCAACTTTAGCAATAATTCGCTTGCCACTTGACCAAATAGCTGCCCAAACCATTACTGACTGACCACCATACTTAGAAGTTTTGAGTGTATATCGAGGTTCCACACGATTCTTTGTTCCTTTTGGTCGTCTCACATAAACTCTTAACTTAGGCCTAAGCTCAATTCGGCATTCATCCGAAAAAACAATGCGTGAGCATTCCTCAGAGAAGTTTCATTGACGCAACCTACACCAAGCAAGTCGATTTAATCTCTGAATCTTTGATAAGTATGGCTTCTTAGATGCAATATGACTTCACAATCATGCTCTTTTAAGGATATTACGAGCAGTTCTAATTGATACGAGATTGCCATCTGCCCATTCCTTTTGAAATTGAGTAGGAGTGAGAAATGGGTTAGACTTTGCCAGCTTAATAAGCCTTCTGTTACTCTTCGGTGTCGTTTTGGAAGGACTCTTTTTTGGAGTTATCGTTTTTTCATCTTTATAGCGTTCTATAATGTCACTTACTGAACTCTTTGGGCGACCCACTAATGCAATTTCACGACTAGATTTGTGTTTGGGCATTATAAATCCAAGAACTAAGATGAGAAACAAACAGAAAGAAACGAATTTCAAAAGTTATTAATAATATAATGACATTGCAAAGCGCAACAGATGTTAATGAATGGGTAANATGTATATATAATATATATATAGTACTGGCCAAAAGTTTGGGAACAGTAACCTGTCTAAAGCGTGTTTTATGCTATTTCCTGGATACTTCGTAAAATTCCTGGAATTCCCAATTTTTTCTTCGAATTTACAACAGATTCATTTAGCCAATCAAATTAACACAGCTTTAGATTTACGCACAATACATGTTCACTGAGAAAGCACTATTATTATAGTGTGAAATATGGTCCATGTTAGTGAAATTTCACCAACAAAGCGTGCTTAAATTCATTTCTTGTACGAAAGGGGTACAATTATCGCGCTATAGCTGTTAGAATAGGCATGTCAGTATCTTCGATATCCAAAAGTGTTACTCGCTATCAGCAACTGCAAAATTTTTCCTCTCACAAGCGGTCTGGAAGACCAAAAGTGACAACCTATCAGACTGACTGTCTCATTCACCATTACGTCGTCAATCAAACATTCTTTTCATCTTCTGAAATCAAAGCAAATCTAGATGCGGTAGTGCAGAATGTATCAACACGCACCATTAGGCGTTGATTGAATACTACCTCTGACCTTCCCATGTGCAAACCGGCAGCCAAACCCCGATTGCCTTCGAAGATCATTCGAGACCGGTTACATTTCTGCAGGCAATACCAACACTACACCCCTGAGATGTGGCATCAAGTAATGTTTGGTGACGAATCCAAGATTTGCCAGTTTACATCATACCGCCCACACGTTTGGCGACCAAGAAACCAAAGATTCAACACACGTTACATGCAACAAACTGTCCGCTCAGCATCTTCTGTGATGATTTGGGGTCCTATAACAGCGAATGGGCGTGCTGGTCTGCATTTTGTTCCTCACAACGAGACAGTCTCAGCCAAGACCTACCTCAAAATAATTCAGAAGAAAGTTCCCATGCAGCTTCACGGAACATCTGTACTACAATGGTGCTCCTTGCTACAGCGTCAAAGTTGTGAAACAGTGGATTGCATCACAAGACTTTCGGCTACTTGAGAACTGGCCGGGAAACTCCCCAGGCCTCAACGTCATAGAAAATTAAAGTGGTATGGTGCACAGAGATTACTGGTGTTTAATGTAGGAAGCTGGTCGAGTCAATGTCAAATCGCATTACTGCGTTTTTTAGAGTAAAATACAAAAATTTCTAAATTTGGAAAGTGTTCCCAAATTCTTGGCCAGTACTGTATGGCGATGGCAAAATTTTCATTTTCTGTCATTGCTCCGACAATACTTAATCGAACTTAATATTTAGTGGGCAGTTAGGGTGCATCGCGGTCATACTGAAATTTTTATTTTGTGCAAAGCGGGAGGAATATATATGTGTGTGTATATATATATATATATATATTCTGCTTTGAAATATTACAGCTTGCCATAGATTGAAGGTTTAGTCAAATTCTCACAAAAGCCCTCAAAATGCAAATACCTTAATGTCAGAAGTTTTTATCAAGTGCAAAAATGTAAAAAGTTAAATAAAATTATTTTTAAAAGACATGATTAAAAAAAGTATTTCTCCAAGGCTATGATAAATTTTTATTGTATTTAAGCAAATACATCAGGAGTTTTTAATTTCATGCAGCATTAAATTTTGGGCTCTATTATTGGTTTTTTGAGGGGAAAATCTGTATTGAAGAATATTAACAGGTTAAAATGTTATTCATTTTGAGGAGGTTATTTTATTACCTTCCAATCAGTTAAGGTTCACGCTTTTACATTTAATCGTTTTTCTGAATTTTTATAATACATTTTAGGGCTAAAATGGCACAAGATGTTTCCCCGAGGCGATCTAAAAGAAAGGTGACAGCGAAAACGTATTCGAGCGATGAGTGGGCAACCTTTGACCTAGCTAGTTCCCATCGGAATGCGCCTACCACTCCGGTTCAACCTCGTCGCAAAAAACAATACATAAAGGAAGAACCACCTTCATCACCCATAGACATTCCTCAAGAAAAATCATTCAATCCTATGAAGGTTCCCCATCCTAAGGGTGATACTTCAGAAGAATCTCTTAACGAAGAAACTTCAACAATACATGTAGATGTACCTAGACATCTGAGTGTTTCACCTCCGCATTCACTAGAAATCAATTCTAATGAACGCAGATCAGAAGCCGAGCAGGCAGTAAAAGCTGCAATGGCCTATCTAAAGAAAAAATTTAAGTGTGTTAATGACGCTGCTAAAGCATACAATTTGCCTTATATTGAGGTTTTGTATGCCCTTAAAGGATTTCAGTCAAATTTGAATCGCAATACATATAGTTCTGAGTCTAGTGAGGAAGAATTTGTTTACAAAAAAATGCGTAGGCGACGAATGAAAGAGTCAAGATCTCCCCCTGTTCCTTTATCTTCAGATTCTGATCCTGATATTCCTGATGCAATGCGTAAAAAGATGCGGATATATTCAAGAAATGTAATTCGTTTAGGAGCTGGTTGTCGCTATGAAGGTGACAACTATAACAGAATGCTTGAAGCTATAGAGGCATTCCATACTGGTAAATATGGTGGAATACGCTCAATAGCAAAAAAATTTGGACTTCCAAAATCTACCTTGGCTCGCTGGATCAAATCTAATAAAACAGGTTATGATAGACCTCCTACTTTAAGTAAAGAAGCTGAAATTAGATTATGCAATTACGTACAATATTTTGGAAATGTTTGCTTTAAAGTACCTTCATCTGATGAAATGGATAAAATCATTCAAAGTATTTTAGAGGATCAGGGAGGTTTACCTTGGTTTAAGAAAAATGTAGATCCACACGCATCTGATTACATGAAATGGAGTAACATACGTCGAAAGTATAGTGACATTTATCAATTTCCACGATTGACTCGAAATAATGAAACGACAAATATAATTACTGCAGTTTTTACATTTTTCGACAATTTACAACAATTATATGGTGTGTACAAAGAATTCACTTTAAATCAAATTGTCATAATTGATGAGTATGCGTTCATGAATGATCATGTTGAACATGTTCGTCCTTGTCTTGGATCGAGGGACACCAAAGATAAGTTTTCAAATAGCAATTTTATTGCTTCCACCGTTTTAGCAGTTCAAGGGAATGGTGCTCCTCTTCGTCCCTTAATTGTAATGACAACATCTGAAGATTTAAATCAAGAAATGTTAATTGATGGTTTGGAAGGTGCCTGTTATGGCACAAGAATTCCTCAACAGATTGGTTGTGATGCCAGTACCTTTAAAATGTATTTCGAAGATGTTTTAGTTCGTGAAGTACGAAAAAAAGTTAGTGAACCAGAGCGCCCTGTACTCATGATATTTGATGCTATCAATCCTTTTATTTTTTATTCAATATTTGACATCGCAGCTCAATATAATATTATTATATTTAGTTTGCCGTTACATAGTACAAAAGTTCTTAATCCGTTTGCTTTTGGTGTTAACCGTTCTATTGAAAATCATTATATGCAGGCTGCGCAAATGAATCAAATTACAACAGCACAGTTTCCTGCTGTCTTTAAATCTATTTATAACCAAACATTTTCTGAAGTTAATACTCCATGGGCATTGGAAAATGTGGGTATTTATCCTTTGGATCGTTCAAAAATGTCTGAAGTTGAACTTACCTTTATTCAAATGTCTTTGCAAAAACATAATCAGAAGCCTGCGCCTATTGTTTCTGATGAAGATTATATTTATGATGAATATGATAATGACGAACGAAGAGCTAGGCGGAGAACTAAAAAGTCTGAACGTAAGGTCCGAAGTGCACAAATTATGCTAGAAGCTTATGAATTGTTTAAAAGAACTGGTAGAACTATGCAGGACGTTGCTCGTGCATACAATATGCCGCGTTCTACTTTACAAGATTGGGTGAGGCGAATTGAAAAGGAAGATCTTGGCACTGACATAAATGACGTTAGAATCAATGATGAGTACAAACTTATAAATTTTTTACAGTATATGGCAAATACGATTCAGCCATTGTCTGAAAAGGACGTCGTGGCGTTAGTGCGAGATTTAGTTCCTAATAATGCTGATAGACCTGCAATAAATCAAAAATGGATTAAGCGTTTTGTTATTCGTAACAGTGAGGAACTTAAAGATTTTCATATTCCCGTGGATAACAAGAAAGATTCGGAAACTTTAGATGCAGCTAAACACTTTGACGCTATTTCTGCATTAATGCATGAATATGGTATTACAAAGCCAAATCAATTGTACGCAGTTGAAGAGTTTGCATTTGGTGCTAAAGCTGTTTTAAAGAAAAAAATGGTTTTAAATAATGAGGATACAGCTGTTCGCATGCCCATGTGGTCAGATGATGATATTTTAGCATCTGCTATGTTTGCTGCATCACCTATGACGAGTGATTCTATAAATCCACTCGTGGTTTTTGCAATGGATCCCAAGATTCATCAAACCTCAGATGTTGCTTTCACTGTTAAAAGAATATTGTTTTCGAAAACCCGTGATATTACTGTTGATGCTGAGCCCATTGTAACATATTTCCGTGACATGCTTATCCCTGGTATATTAAATAATGGAAAACTAGATAATGAATATGTTTTAGTTATTTTAGAGAATGTCGATCATCTGTTTTTGTACTCCGTTTTTGAAATTGCGCAGAGATATAACATCATTTTGTACAATTTGCCTCCGTCTGGCAGTCGAGTTCTTCATCCTTTCCGTATGGGACTTGATGAACAAATTGCTGGATACTATACAACTAGAGTTCCTGAATTCGACTTTTCTCCGCAAAATGCACATGGTATTGGACCTTTATTACTCGTTTTGGTACAAGCTATTCAAGATTATATCATTAAAGATTCGTCAGTAATTGAGCAAGCCTTTCTAAAATCTGGCCTTTGGCCTTTTGAACATAAAATGAATATTAATACTAACTTTAAACAGCGATTTCCAGGTAGAAGTAATACTGTGACTGAAACAATGACCGATTCATTTTCTACTGCAATGGCAAGTCCAAGAACTTTAACTTTAATGTCTAATCCAACATTTTCCGAGGAAACAGACTTTCCTCAACGATCTCCATCAAAACTACAGCCTAATACTCTCATGTCAAGCAATATTGATCCACACAATCTTTCAAATATTACTCCAACGGTTACAAATGATCTATCTTCTTCTGACGAATCTCAACAGCGCCTTGATGGAGTAGAATACAGTAATCAACAGTCACAAGCAGCTGTTGAAAAAATTATTCAAAGCTTATCACAGACACAATCTAATGATATTCTTTATAATAATGATGAAGAAGTTGTTGAAATAGAATACGTATATTAGTTTGTAAATTTTTTTGGTAAATTTGTAGTTTATGTTAACTGTTATCCTCTTTAAATTTCCGAAAATGTTCATTGGTTTAATTTGGAGTAATAATGCAGCTGGATATCAGTTAAAGATTTAGTTTTACTTTTATATTTTTCATCTCAGTTTTTCTGTGTAAATGATACTATATAGTATTAACTTCAATGACCAGAAAATTAATAATTTTATATAGCTAGTCTATTTGCATTGAAATATTTAACATTGCTGTTTTCACGAAGTTAAAAACATTGGCTAATTTTTTGAAGAAATCGTTGTAAATAATTGTTTCAAGATCTTGCAAGTTTACTGTAACTTGTGCTTAATAATTACTTGGTTTTTTAGAAACTGGACTTCGCATAAGTAAAAAAATATATATGAATTACACGGCTTATTCGGTATGCCCCAATAGTTTGTTATTCTAGAGTAGTATGCTCAATGCTGCAATCTTTTGTAGGCAGTGTTGACCATCTTATTTAACAGAAACTAGAATCTATTTGCCCGCTGTGTTTAACAGTTTTTCTAAATTTTGTTTAACAACAGTAAAGAAACGCAAAAGTTGTATTGTATAATGCCACAATTCTCGTAAATTTTACAAATTATTAGAATAATGGTGTTTTCTAAAAATCCATCGAATTCTTTGTTAATTAAGAAAATTACGGAGACAAAAAATAGCCCTATTGTAATTGTCTGTCGAAATTTCTTTTAAATGGTATACAATTTATGCTAAATTGATTTGAAATTATTTTTGCGGATTACTGGAATGCAATCCTTTTTAATGTCATTAGCATTTTATATTTCTGAAAATACACCTTAACATAAACATGAGTGTTTAATGGAAACAAGCTGTGGATTTTATACAAAAGCCCTACTGAGCCGAAAAAATATTTCAAATAGGCCAAATGTTTAGGTTTTACCTAAATATAAAAATTTTCACCCATGATAACTTGTTTTATTTTAAGTTTTTAAGCGAAATTGAAAACACAAATTTGTCAAAATATTATTTATAAATTCTTAATTTCGTCAATGCGTATAAAATCGGCGGACTAATTTAGAATATAAATTGCAAAATCTTAGCAGTTTGAATAGATGGTTTTGAACAATTTATTTGTAAATTCTATAGTTGATATATGGAAAACCATGAAAGTTTTGCAATCATATGGAAAACCATGAAAGTTTTGCAATCATATTTAACTTCTCTTTATATTACACAAATTGGTAAATCAATCTTGAAGTACAAAAGGTATAACAATAGTTTGCATTTTTTGTCCGACACCATTAAAGTATCGATATAAAAGTACTAGTTCAATGTGAAGCCCAATTGTTAATTAAAATACATGTATTAACAAATTTTAGCCTTGTTACCAGTAATTGACCAACCAAATTTACTAAAATCGTAGTAAATTTGTAAAAGCTATTGAAAAAGAATACTATTTAGGACGTGCATGTTTCGCTCATCTAATCAAAACCAAAATTATTTTCAAGAACATGAATTAATGATTAAAGATGATCAAAGTAAAATTGTGTGCATTTAGTAGAGAACTGTTGTAATGCCCCTACTGAAGCTAATCCAAAAAAAATGGGTTAGGTGCGTGATGAAATACCTAAAGCAAAATTTTCAATGTGCCGTTCAGCAATAGATGGCCTGGAAGGGTTCAGCTGAGCGATATTGCTAACAATTGGAAGTCACAACAGAATTGGTGGTGTTATAGGTGAGCACCATGTACCAAAATATTTTTGCTCCTTTTCTTATCCAATTATTACAGTTGGTATTTATGTCAAAGATAGCCTAAATATCGTTCAGATTTTATTATGGTTACAAGACTGGGATTAATTTAAAGATTATATTTCACTATAATAATTTTCTGTTCTTTCAGAATGTTAAAATCTAAAACTGATGCTTTCATTGAAATACATACTACAGTTTATTTTACTATTCAAGGCATTACATAAATCTCAATTAATGGTAATGATAAATTTTGTTAACGACATTATTGTACTAGTAATAGAGTTGGTAGTTTTCAAATGTCATAAATAAAATCAATATGTTGTTATGGTTGCATGATTGCTCAAGTCTGACAAATTTACAAGAATGATTTTCTGCTTAATTTTAGAATGTCAATAACTAAAACCGATTTTTGCATTAAGGTACAGGGTAAAAGAAAAATGGAAATGTAATTCTAGAAGAGGATTTGCTTTTATGAAATTCCTCTCTCTCCGTGGGCATCAGGATTAAACAGGCTTAAGTTATGTTTGGTTTGATGCTGAAGTAGGTCAGGTCTGGTCATGTCTGAAGTGTCCGTGAACTCATCACTAAATTATATTAATTGCTGTGCCATTAAATATTAAGAAATCTATATGTGTACATACAGTGTTGGAGCCGGATTTAGTAAAGCATGTTAGATGTAGCGAACGCATGGAAGCTAAAATTGGGTTGAGTGTATCACTGCGATTAAGGGATTATATAACCAATATCGTTTGACATTTACTATATTTCGTGGTTATAGTCCGCTTGCATTTTGAATTCTCTTGTTTACAACGGCTATGCAGAAATTACACAAACGAAAGAACTTTTTAAGTTTGTCGAGCCTGATAGTTTCGGCCAGTCTCTTCCTAAGTTGCAAAAATTAAAACTTTTTGGAATTGGTGGAAATCTATTATATTTACTGAAATCTTATCTTAGCAATAGATTTCATAAAGTGATATATGGTGGCATCAAGTCTACACTTCTTCCTTAACCTTCATCTGTTTATAATGTATAACAATGACAAGCTAGAAGCTTTTCAACATAGATGTTTTAAGTGAATGCTAACAGGACTTGATTATAAATCACAATTAATACTCTTAAAAATGCTTCCGATACTCTACTATTTTCACTTACTTGATATAATCTATTTTAATAAGCTATTGAACGACCAATATGCTTTTAACTAGCAAAATAATATCAGAATATCTTCAAACCAAACGCTATAAGAAAAGTATCAACCAGATCTTTTTATTTAAATAGAATTGCTATTCCTGCTAATTATGAACACCAAAATACTTCCATATATTTATATGGATCATTGAAACATGTAGAAACATCATTAAAAGATTTCTTCCAACAACAGTTTTTAAATAACTTGGCTATTCTATTAAAAATAATTTTAAGAAATATGCAATATGTTTATGTTGTTTCTGCAGATTTCATTATGAACATTATTAATGTAAATTTATTATTTATGCAACGGTATAGTGTCCATATATGAGTAATACATCTTTATTGTTATTATTATTAAAACTTTGAACTTCTATTATATGGATTGTGTGTAAAGAATTATTGAAAAGCCTGATGGACTTGGTATTCTGACAACGAACAACTTAATATCCATTATAAAGCCAATTGCTTCGCCAAAGATATTTTTAGAAATTTTCCAACACCTTGTATATATTACTTTTGTTAACCTTTATCCTTTTTGGATATTGACGTGTCCACTTGTTTTTACATGCTCCTCGTCATGTTAATGACAAACTTCTTGCTAGGGATGGAATACATCTTTCTCGTCAAGGTCTAGCTCACATGATCCGCAATCTCCAATCCTACTTCAGACCCCACGTAATCTCCAATCCTTCTCATCGTCTAGCAAATGTTTCTTATTCAAAAGCTGTAACGGCTCGTCGCGTCCTTCTCCCTACTCCTTCATATCAATCTAAATGAAACAGGTACTTTTACTTTTAATTTTGTATATTTTAACATATC
>CABFPE010000147.1:270357-292878 GCA_900660155.1 Hofstenia miamia | reverse complement strand
CTTTTTCCTGACTTAATGGCCGCCGGGTATGTTCATGGGGCTGTTGAGATGCCCAAAACCGCATGTTTTGTTTGTTGACATGTCCACTCAGATGGAAGTGGGCTTCATCACTGAACAGAATCAAGTCGAGAACACCTGGGTTGTTCTCAATTCTTTCACTAATGCTCTGGCAAAATTCGACCCGTTCTCTTTTATTCACATCAGTTTGCTTCTGGAGAATTTGCACTTTATAAGGAAACAATTTTAAGTCATTATGAATGATTCTTTGCACAGTTGCCCTTGAGATACCGATTTCCTGAGACAGTCTTCTTGTCGATTTTCGTGGTGACTGTTCAAGATGTTCCCTCACTGCCTGAACATTCTCTGGTGTTCTGACAGTAACTTGCCGCCCGCTATGACCTTTATTGTCATTTCCCACACTGCCAGTGTTCCTGAATTTCTCTACAATATTCGTAATCGTTTTTCTGCATGGAACCTTTCTCCCAGGAAATTCCCTCCGAAATGTCCTCTGCGTTAGAATCACTGATTTGATTTGGTTGAAAAGTAACTTTCAAGAATTTTTGTCCTTTCGTGCACTGAAAATTGATGAACCACATCCATTTTGGTATCAATCTAATTCTACTGGCCTTGTTAACAGCTTACCTGAAAATGAAAAGTAAATATTTATTTTCCTTGATGATATCAACAAAGAAAAATGGGTAGATTTTTGTGGGCCACCCTGTAGAATTAACAGTTGCTAAATAAAGTTTAAAATTCTTCAATTAATATATAATTCCCTTAAAAGTAATTTACAAGATTATGGGAAATGATGCATACTTACATTGGAAACTGTTTTGTAGAGTCGATTCTAAATAAATATTAGATAATTTTTTTTTAAATTTTGAAATCTTAAAAAAATTGTAAATAACTAAACATAACACTACATTAATTAAGTCTAACTCCAATGCCAATTCTAATCAATTTAGTTTTTATAAATTATAAACATGAGGTAACTTTATAGGAATTCTAAATATAAAAATACAAAACAACTTAATTTTTGTAAGTAGTTTTAAGATTTAAATAGTTGTAAAAATATAAAAGATTTTTAAAGTTAATATTACAGGTAATTGCATAATTCTCGAAATCGAATCTTATCACAATTTTAATAAAATATTTAAGCATCAAACTAACGTTAGGTTAAAGGAAGTTAACGTTTACATAATTAAAAACTGGTAAGCTATAATTATTTAAGAATTCTATAACATAAATGCACTATAATTTGGCGAAATACACAAATAAAAATAGGCTTTATATATGTAATAAGACATTATCATATATACATATATATATATATATATATATATATATATATATACCTCCCTCTCCGTAGTATGGAGGGGAGATAAATTGTCCATACTACATAGAGGGAGTTTGGGATTTTGGCCGAAAATTAACTTTTTGGCTATTACTCCCTAAAAAATCCATCGATCCCTTAAATATTTTGCATGAAGGTAGTGACTACCAAAAGACTATGTCCTACAAAAATTATATATATATACCTCTCTCTATGTACTATGAAAATTGGAAAAAATGTGTACATCCGGGGAGCCTTCTGCAAATTTGCATAGTACATAGAGGGAGGCAGCTGTCATTCCATAAAAACTTGCTTAAACTTGATGAAAGTATGCGACCAGCTAACATACAAAAAGCAGTCTATTCTCAAAATTTTGGATTGATGCCATAGCAACTGAAAATTTTCAATAACTACATCTCCCCCTGTGTACAGGTTGCTAATTATAACTCCCTCTCCGTACGCATCTCCATTATTTTATATTTACAATTATCGATTTTTCCAATTTTCTTTATAAAATGTATACGTGGATATTCAGTATGAAAAAACCAATATTTGCAGATAACCTGATTTACAAATCAGAGTTGAAAGTGTTCGAAATTATTGCAACCTAGCTTAGCCCTCCATCAATCTTCCCGTATTTTTCTTCAAAACAACTGCAATATTACAAAATTCATTAATTAGAAAAAATTATATTTAATGGAAATCATTAAAAATAATTTCAAATTTTAAAAGCTTGTTTCTGGATGTAAAAGAAATTATTTCAATAAGCAACTAACATTCTACTCTAATATTTATTAAACCATGCAATAAATTAATAATATACAAAATATAATAAAAATAGAATATATAATGGACCCTGTTCACTGTACGCATTGGTCCTCTCCCTAGTGGCTAGCTTACTTTGGCGCAAGTACATACAAATATTAAAAATATTTGGTTCAAGTGACTAAAGCATCTCATTAAAATATTTAAGGTAGTAGCATTAACGCTCAATTACGTAATTGATGGTCGCCGTAATTTGATTTACAGATTTTACGCCTAATAAATCAATTAACAAATCGTTGCGCAGAAGAGATCAACTGCTTTCATCTTTGGCACCTGCACTAAGAACTATTCACAAGTGAAACAGGACATTGAAGAAAAACGTTTGGTTCTCCTTAATTCACTTTTGGCTCTTCGCGCACGTTCTTCTCAGCCGCAATCGTTGCCACATAATCATCCACCTGCAAATTCTGTTCCACAGTCGCTGCCTCAGGTAGCATCATCTATTTCATCGCTGGTTTTGGTGAGACCACCGTTGTTGTCTCTGCCTATGGCACCACCAATGCCGCCTATGCAACCACTGATGCCGCCGCCTATTGCAGCACAGCATCCGGTACCGCCGCCTATGGCTCCGCAGTTTCCGGTACAGCTGCCTATGGCATCGCAGATTCTAGCACCGCCACCTAGGCCAATGCATGTTTGGGGATCGCCAGCTAGAGCATTGCAGGTTAGAGCCCCGCCTCCTAAACCATCACAACTTCGTGCTGTTCCGCCTAAGCAAAAACATCTTGCAGCATCGCCACCTAAATCATCCCCTCTCCTGACAACACCTCCTCCGGAATTGCCCCCACCTCCAATACCAGAAGAAGATGAAGAAATAGATAAAATTGCTGATTTTCAGTCACTCTCTTCAGATGAAACTACTGTAAACAACACTATTCAACTAAGTTCCAACTCCATATTAAAGATAATATCTTCAATCAATTTAAACAACAAACCGGTTACTTCAATGACTTCAACAAATTCCGGCAAGGTGTTTGCTTCTACTCAATTGGATTCTTCTATTTTCCACATTTTAATGCAAGGCAGTTCTTTAAAACGAATGTGTGTGTGGTCTGCTATTGACAGAGTCACAGCAATCGCGTCAATTAATGAAAAAACCATTGCAGTAGGTTGCTGTAGTGGGGAAATTTCTCTTATAGAAATTTCTTCTAATGATGGTTCAACGTCCATGTCAAACATTTACTCTTGTCAGAGTAACATCACATGTATGCGATACAACTCAGCAATTGGTGGATTGTGTGCAGGCACTACCAGGAAAGGAGCTTACGTTCTAAGTAGTTTATTCAAAAAACCAACTGTTAAATATATCTATCCAGTTGCCAAAAGTATTGTTGCGTTCTTGCTCATTCCTTATTATAACAGAGCCATCCTATCTTTATGCGGAAAAGATAAAAATGCTCTTTTGTTTTATGAAATGATTTCTCAAGTTCGTCTGCAAAAGCTCTCCGGCAAACAAACAGTATATTGCCGTGAGAAAACTGCTCGAAATCAGTTAATCTGTGGTGGGGAAAATGCGATGATATTCATTTATGATCCCAACACTTACGTCAAATTAGCTACTCTTCAATTATCAATGTCAGGCATCATTCGTTCATTGGCTTTTATACAGTCATGTACATCAGTTGATAGTTATTATATTGACTCTAAATAGCAATATTTTTTACTTTGGTATTCAGGTCACCTGGCTATTCTTATCGCCTTTTTGCAAACTTGCATTTAAGTATTGCTCACCAAAAATACAAAAATATCAATATTTACTTCATATTATTTTAAAGGGATATACTGCTTAAATATACAGAAAAGTATTGTTTTCCTTAAAGCAATTCATAAATTGTGATAGAAAAAGAATTTAAAAGTTTTCTAAATTTTTTTAGTGAAACTACTAGTTTTGTAGAATATGTAAAAATACATATAAAAATAAAAAGAAACATAAATTTCATTAAATATATATTTTCAATTATTTACAATATATTTGCAAATTTTGGGGATTTCAATATTTTAATTTTAAATTGTCAAAATTGACATTTTAACCGCATAGTGGCATATGCGACAAATGATGTACCTTTTCAAACTCTTTTACGACTTTGGAAAGGTACATCACAAATCTCAGATGATGTGCACTTGAGTAGTGCACATCATCATGAGATAAATGGGCTTGCCGCATATCACGTCGGTATTTTGCCATAAAGACAGCCGTGAGAAGGGAACTTTAAATGTTGGTTTTTTGAAAAACAATTTAAATCTCCACCCCTACGCGGGTGTCTTATGGGCAACAATCCAATGTGGTTGCATTAAACAGAAACGCTATTCAAAAACCTTTGAACATGTTCTTTAAACATGTGCAAAGGAGTTTCAATATCATTGCTGCCCAATGCCACAACCGCTAATTGGTAAGGCTTGGAAAGTTTACTAAACCTTGCATTAAAATTGCGCATTCCAAGTCCCCCCTCACTTAGTATATCCGTGTTGTTTATAGCAAAGTGAGGGTGGGCCTGGAATGCACGAGCCATATTGGAATCCCCAATTAACAATATGTTATTATTTTTAAAATTAAAAAAGTATGATCTGCCACGTCCTAAATAATAAAGTATGATTTTAAAGGTTATATGTATATATAAAATTGAAATCATTTGATTTGACAAAAATTTTAAAAAATACTGAAATATGTATTTGATCATTACTATTTGTAATTTGTGAGACTCCAAGTTGTGATGAAATGTTGGTAGATTACTTTACCATTCTAATAATAATTTATTATGTATTAATATTACCATAAGGAAAATGTTATTTTGATCATAGACAATCTTGATCCGTAATAGAAATGTTCTTAAGTTTTCTTATTTTTCAATATAATGTAACAAAATTATGGGTTAATAATGTAAAATTTGTATCGAAAACATATATTAAAAACTACACTATCAATTAAAGTTTTATATAATCAATAATAATGAATAGTAAAATGAAAATATTTGAAAATGTCATTGAAAAATTTAATAAATCCTTAGTTTTTCAGATAATAATGTTCACATTTGAAAAGCTTTGCTGATATGCAAAACGAATTGTTTTATTTTTATCAACATAAATATGTTGATATTTATATAGTGTATCTAATTTAAAAATTTAATACTATTAGAATGTAAAGAAAGTGAACCGTTATCATTAAATAGTCTTCCTCTGGAAATGGCCAGTTTCTAAATAAATGTTATTTAAATAATTAGGTATTAATTTAATTATATATATATATATATATATATATAGAATGTATAAACACTTACATAATTTTTTTGAGATCGATTCGAAGTTTTCTAAAAATATGTTTTAATATGAATATATTATATATTAAAAATCTTTAAGTTTAATATAAATGCATTGACTATACAATGTGTAAATTTTTATGTTTAGCTCTTTTAAAAGCATGTCTTAATGATAAATATTGTAAAATGATTTTTGTAAGTAACATGTACATATATAACCTAAAACTATTGTGACGTTAAATTAAGTAAGCCACTGATGGATATGGAACTGTTTATTTAATATAAATTTTTTACGCTGTGCATTTGGAATATTAGTCGAATTTCTTATGTATGAGTTTCAAGATTTTTGGAAAAAAAATTTGTGCAACCGTATCCAGCACTCTCTGGAAAAGTATCTAGCAGCCGTCTACATTTTTTATTCAGCGCCTTGTAGATATTGTTAAATTTTTTATCCAAAGCCCCTATATATACACATAAAGAATATATAAAAACTTACATTATTTCCTTGAGGACGATTACGAGATGTCTAAAAATATGTTCTAATAAAAATATATTATATATTAAAAATCTTTAAGTTTAATATAAATGTATTTACTATATATTTTGTGGTAATTGTGAGTGATATACTTTTTACGAACAATATCATTATAATATAGTATATCCGTGTTGTTTATAGCGAAGTGAGGGTGGGCCTGGAATGCACGAGCCATATTGGAATCCCCAATTAACAATATGTTATTATTTTTAAAATTAAAAAAGTATGATCTGCCACGTCCTAAATAATAAAGTATGATTTTAAAGGTTATATGTATATATAAAATTGAAATCATTTGATTTGACAAAAATTTTAAAAAATACTGAAATATGTATTTGATCATTACTATTTGTAATTTGTGAGACTCCAAGTTGTGATGAAATGTTGGTAGATTACTTTACCATTCTAATAATAATTTATTATGTATTAATATTACCATTAGGAAAATGTTATTTTGATCATAGACAATCTTGATCCGTAATAGAAATGTTCTTAAGTTTTCTTATTTTTCAATATAATGTAACAAAATTATGGGTTAATAATGTAAAATTTGTATCGAAAACATATATGAAAAACTACACTATCAATTAAAGTTTTATATAATCAATAATAATGAATAGTAAAATAAAAATATTTTAAAATGTCATTGAAAAATTTAATAAATCATTAGTTGATCAGATAATAATTGTTAAATTTTAAAAGCTTTGGTGATATGCAAAACGAATTATTTTATTTTATCAATATAAATATGTTGATATTTATATAGTGTATCTAATTTAAAAATTTAATACTATTAGAATGTAAAGAAAGCGAACCCTTATCATTAAATAATCTTCCTCTGCAAATGGCAAGGTTCTAAATAAATGTTATTTAATTAATTAAGTATTAATTTAATTATATATATATAATGAATGTATCAACACTTACATAGTTTTTTTGAGATTGATTAGAAGTTTTCTAAAAATATGTTTTAATATAAATATATTATATAGTAAAAATGTTTAAGTTTAGTAAAAATGTATTTACTATATATTTTGTAAATTTTTATATTAACCTCTGTTAAAAGCATGTCTTAATAATAAATATTGTACAAATTATTTTTGTCAGTTACATGTACATATATAACCTAAACAATGGTGACGTTGAATTAAGTAAACCACTGATGGATATGGAACTGTTTATTTAATATAAAATTTTTGCACTGTGCATTTGGAATAGTAGTCGAATTTCTTATGTATGAGTTTCAGATGTTTTGAAAAAAAATTCTTTGCAACCGTATCCACAACTCTCTATAACAATATCTAGAGGCTGTCTACATGTTTTTTATTAAGCGCCTTGTAGATTTTGTGAAAATTTTTATCAAAAGCCCCTATATATATATATATATATATATAAACTTACATTATTTCTTTGAGATCGATTATGACTTGTCTAAAAATATGTTTTAATATAAATATATTATTTATTAAAAAAGCTTTAAGTTTAGTATAAATGTATTTACTATATATTTTGTAAATGTTTATGTTTAGCTCTTTTAAAAGCATGTCTTAATGATAAATATTGTAAAATGATTTTTGTAAGTAACATGTACATATATAACCTAAAACTATTGTGACGTTAAATTAAGTAAGCCACTGATGGATATGGAACTGTTTATTTAATATAAATTTTTTACGCTGTGCATTTGGAATATTAGTCGAATTTCTTATGTATGAGTTTAAGGTTTTTTGAAAAAATTATTTGTAACCGTATCCACCACTCTCCAGGAGAGTATTTAGCAGCCGTCTACATTTTTTATTCAGCGCCTTCTAGATGTTGTGAAAATTTTTATCCAAAGCCCCTATATATACACATAAAGAATATATAAAAACTTACATTATTTCCTTGAGGACGATTAGGAGTTGTCTAAAAATATGTTCTAATAAAAATATATTATATATTATAAATCTTTAAGTTTAATATAAATGTATTTACTATATATTTTGTGGTAATTGTGAGTGATATACTTTTTACGAACAATATCATTATAATATAATTCATCCTAGTTTTCTTATGAGAACCTATTGGAACTTTCTTACATAATGTATAATTTTCTTAAAGCTAATCTCTAACACAAAAAGATTGTAGACAATATAACATACTAATTCCTGTTTAGATATTGTAATTAGAATTAACAGTTGCTAAATAAAATTTATAATTCTTCAATTAATGTATAATTCCCTTAAAAAGTAATTTGTAATTTACAAGATTATGGAAAATTAAGCATACTTACATTAGAGTCTTTTTTGTAGAGTCGGTTCTAAATAAATATATGATAAAATATATTTGTTAAAAATGTGAAATATTAAAAAAAAATTGTAAATAATTAAATATAACACTGTAAATTAAGTCTAACTCCAATGACAATTCTAACCCATTTATTTTTTAAAAATAATAAACTTGGTTTTAAACGAGAAAGAAACATGACGAAACTTTATAGGAATCCTAAAATACAAAAGTAAGCTTACATGTTTGTAAGTAGTCTTAGGATTTAAATAGATTGAAAATATGAAAGATTTTTAAAGTTAATATTACAGCTAATTGCATAACTCTTGAAATCGAATCTTATATTTTAAAAAATATTTAAGTATCAAGCCAACGTTAGGTTATATGAAAATATATATATATATATATATATATATATATACCATTTTTGAATTAAGAATTCTAAAACATAAATGCAATTTAATTTTGCGGAATGGACAATTAAATAAAAATATACTTTATACATTTAATATATATTTTAATATACATATTATATATATATATATATATATTTACTGTATATTTGATAAATGTTTATGTTAACCACTTTTAAAACCATGTCTTAATAATAAATATTGTAAAATGATTTTTGTCAGTAACATGTACATATATAACCTAAAAAATGGTGACGTCAAATTAAGTAAACCACTGATGGATATGGAACTGTTTATTTAATATAAAATTTTTACACTGTGCATTTCGAATAGTAGTCGAATTTCTTATGTATGAGTTTCAAGATTTTCGGAAAAAAAATTTGTGCAACTGTATCCAGCGCCGTCTGGAAAAGTATCTAGCAGCCGTTCATATTTTTTATTTAGCGCCTTGTAGATATTGTTAAATTTTTTATCCAAAGCTCGTATATATATATATATATATAAACACTTAAAGCATAAAATCTTACATTCTTTTTTTGATGTCGATTAGGAGTTTTCTAAAAATATGTTTTAATTAAAAAATAATACTTTATAGCAATTCTAAATATAAAAATACAAAACTAAGCTTACATTTTTGTAAGTAGTTTTAAGATTTAAATAGATTAAAATTTTGAAAGATTTTCAAAATTAGTATTACAGATAATTGCATAACTCTCTAAATATGAAGCTAACGTTAGGTTATAGGAAAATAATATTTACATAAATAATTTAACCTTACCATTTTTGAATTAAGAATTCTAAAACATAAATGCACTTTAATTTTGCGGAATGGACAATTAAATAAAAATATACTTTATACATTTAATAATATATTTTAATATACATCTTATATATATATATATATATATATATTGAATTAAGACTTTCGGCATAATTCAAAAGCAAAACATCTTACATATTTAAGTAGTATTTATTATAATAATTATGTATATAGAAAGCATAGTTTTAAGTTAAAATATATATATATATATATATATGTGAAAATCAATAAAGTATTTGTAGACTTTTCCCCATCACCTTTGAGTAGTGTTTCTGAAAATATTAAACAACCATTAGGATATTAGTTGAATAAATGTTGAATTATTGTCTCAAGCAGCAATATAGTGTTTTTATCTAATATATAATTACGAAATATCAACATTTTCAGATACACTACCTGTGAGGTAGCCATACTAGATGCGCTTTTTTTAAGGTGGTATCGCCAATAGCCCTAGCTACAGTTGACAATTAATTGTTCTCAAAGTAAATTATATATATATACATATATATAATATATATTATATTACTGATATGTAAGACAATGTTTGAAAAGTTTTAATATAATTGTTTTTGAAAATAATTTGTAGTATTTTTTGTGGGAAATAAAAGATTTATAATGTGGCATATTGCATGAGGTCTACCAGAATGATCTTTTAATTTTAGAATTTTGTTGTACTAAAATTTTTTTTAAAAAAGTTCATTAAAAGAAAGGCTAAAAATTTAGTGTAAAATAATAAAGAAACAAATCTTACTTTAAGTCGTTAATGCATAAGACTGTACATGCATCATGAAGGTCGTTATAAATTAGCTGTACAAACAAAAGCATAAACTAAATGGTAGTGAAGTGTAAGTATGGTTGTGAGGAAATTCTTAAATATTGATTTGTATAAAATAAATTTCAAAAAATTATGAAATGTAATCGTCTTTAAAATTTTATTTTGAAATACTTATTAGTAAAAAAGAAAATGTCTTTCTTGAGTAAATGTGGGTATTTATAAAAATAGAGTAAATGTAAGAAATAATTTTACATGGGTAGAGGTGATATTAACTAACTTTTACAGGGATATTACTAAAATTTTAAGTGTGTATTTCATTAAACATATTTTAAATATTTTGATAAATAGCATATTTATAATTATTTGTGATGATTTTAGTTAATAATTATTAATTAATTACTTTTGAAAAAATTGTTATCAACTGTATCCACCCGTGCTCTTTCAAAACTTTAGTAAAAATTTTAATTTTGAAGTATATTTATTGAAAAATTTTATAACAAAATTTTTATAGTTATATTAAATAATGTATGCTTTAAAATAAACTTATTGATTTCTATATTCAGTGCGTAACTTATAGTGCTTGCCATGTGTTGATTATTTTTAAAATTATAATTGAAAATTCTTGTAAATTGTATATCATTTGAGTTTTATAAAATATTTATTGTAAATATTTGATTAGAATTTTTTTGATAATTTTCGTGCTCATCAATAAAAAAGGAACACAAATTGGACTAATTTCTAAAAGAATAAAATTAAAAGTTATAGCTGATATTAAAAGTATAGTATAAATAGAATTTGTAATTCGTATTTTCGCTAAAATAATGAAAAAAAATCCGAATTTGTGAAAAATTTGTTTTGAAAGAGCCCGATTTAATACCTTGAAATAAATGCGAAGAATACGTCGTTGTGAGCGAAATTTCTAATATAGAGTGTTTTATAGATATAGTAATTGATATACTTACTTTGTACATTGTCGAAATAGTGGATGAAAGGGATGGAGATATTAAGAAATTTGTAGATTTATTGAATCGATCTTTCAAATCATATTGTAATGCTATGTAATGTAGTGGATTTAGAATGCTTTATTCTAAACACATCGCCATAGCGCATTAAGGGGTATTAGCCAGCATAAATAAAAATTCACCTGTTTCCACACTTCACCACGCGGAGGTTCCCCTTTTTGAAGTGTTAATATAGGGTAACACAGTTGAAAATTTACCAATAACTTTGTTTTTATATTTTTTTAGAAAACAAATTATTTATAAAATAGAAATTTTAGTAAACACATTTCTAAATTTCAAGTGAGTTGCCCTCTACTACCAATTTAATAAATATACGCATTTGCCTGTTTATTATACGGTTTAATTATATATATATTTCACAACAGTCAAATATAGTTTAGCATAATTGAAAATTACAAATAACTGTGTTTTTATGTCTTAAGGAAATAATAAAATGCAAAAATTCATGCTTTTATTGTAGATTTGCAATTTTTGTAAACACTTATTTGTAAAGTTCGGTTATGCTAACCTCTACTATCAATTGAATATATTAATAAATTTAATAAAGTATAGCTACAATGAGCTATATTGCTGCAACGAAAGTCTGTTGCGGCATAAGGCGATGTGCTGAAAATCATAATGATTTTCAGCGTCCGGTTTTCGACATATGATGGGCATATTACATCCATCGTTTCTTGTTTTAATGAAGACTCAGCAACAGTGCAGATCGTCAAATATTTCATCAGATTGTCTTCTTGAATGTACTTCTGGATGTAGCAACCCCTATCCTAGCTTAACCTAACCCTACTATATATTAGTAAAATTGATCACAGCTCTTTCCATCCACTCATATATATAGTAATACCTATACCTAACTTAAAATTAATTCCTTATATATATAATATATGTGATCATTTCTCAAACCTCCCACTTATATATATAATATACCTATTGTAAAAGCAAATCATTTTAATCAGGCTTAGCAAATATGGTTAGATGCATTCCAACAGTTGTGTGCGTCACAAATGCTATTGGAGATGCATCTAAAATTTTTTTAGGATTGATTAAAACAATTTACTTACCCTATTCCTAATATATATAGAATAAATGAAGTTATGAATAGCCACCAAATCATACCACCCACCTCATCTAGTCCTAACTTACACCTAATTATTAAAATAAATCATTTTAATCATGTTGAGGAAAAATATGTTTAGAAACATTCCAACAGTTGTGTGCGTCACAAATGCTATTGGAGATGCATCTAAAAATTTTTTAGGATTGATTAAAACAATTTACTTACCCTATTCCTAATATATATAAAGGCATTTATTATTGGCCACCAAATCATACCACCAAACTCATCTAGTCCTAACTTACACCTAATGATAATATTAAAAAATGATTTAGTTTGCTAAGAGCTCTCTCTATTAGAAAAATCCTATACCTAGTATATAATAGGAAGGTATTTATTATTGGCCACCAACTCACACCTCCATACTCACCTATTATTTACTTATACCTATACCTAATAGTAAAACCTACACCTAATAGCAAATCACTTTACTCAAATTTAGCAATTATATTCAGATGCATCCAATAGATGTATATGTCACAATAAACATTGAAAATGCACTGATATTTAATAGAATTTCATAAAATGATTCACTGCCCTAAACCTTATATATAGTAGGATGTTTTTTATTATTGGGCACCAAGTCATACCTACATACTCGACTATTATATAATTCCACCTGTTGATTGCAATATTCCTTAATCAAGGAAAACTCTTACCCCTGAACTCATCTATTTCCTATGCTTACACTTAATATATGTTTGGGTATTGATACCCAATAATGGTTATAACCATTGAATACAACAACAAAATGACTTAGTAAATAGCTTTCTGAAATTAATTTTATACTATTTAGGTATCAATACCTCAAAATGGTTGGAACCATCAAATACAACAACACTTGGGGTATAACGTGCCTGTAACGTTATCTCCAAATTATTTTGTATGGGGTCGTATTGTTCAATTACCATGAAACCTGAATTTACGTCCTTAAAGACGTGATAAAAAGTGTTGTTATAAATAGTGGCAAGAATTGCCAAATCAAAACTTTCCCCCCAGCATCCGTCATCTAAAAGGCATTTGTTGTTGTTTCTTGGCTCCCTTAGATAGTCATTGAAGTTAGGCTGCACTTGAAAGCCATATTTGAAAAATATCTCATATAGTAGTGCATAATTAGTCTCACTGGATAAAAATCGAACCAGATCCGATTTCACATTTTTATATTCAGACTGTCTTCCATATAATATGAAAGACACTGATCGCCAAAAGCACCTCCCATCTCCTATAATAGGTTTCAGTTTAAACTTAAGGGCAGCATGGTTTCCAATGTAAATATTTTCAGGGTCAGGACCCCAATTAAAATCATTAAATTTTTTACTAGATTGATTTTCATTAAAAATTGTATTAGATTCAATTTCAGGGATGGTTGCAATGTTTCCACTATTCAAATTCACTGAGACATTGTCATTAAAAGTATGAAAATCATTAATTTGAAAGTTCACATTAAATTTGTCTAGAGCGTCTTTAATAGAATTTTCAAATTTTTTTAAAGTACATGCAGTTTTGCTGATTTCGCTCTTTAAAAAATTTCGTCTTGCTGCCATGGCAGCAGTTTTACCTATTTTTACGAAATGTTCTTCATCTGGAATTGAAGTTAACTTCAATTGCGATATATTTTTAACTCTTGAAAGTGCAGTATAATAAAGGCCAGAACTAAATTCACTTGCTGATAAATCCATTACTGAACAATCCAGGGTGTGACCCTGTGAAAGATGTATAGTAAGTGCATAACTAAGTTGTAGGGGTAACTGCGTTCTTTCAACAATTGTGTGGTCATAAACAAAATTTCTAGTAATTGGAAAAATGGGAACTGTATTGGGATTATTGTCAATGAGTGGCTTAGGAAGATTAACATTTTCGAAGTTTACAATTACTGCCAAAGGTAAATCAGGTGGAAAAACGTCTTTTTTATAAATGATTTTAGTAATTACACCAGAAGCACCATTGCATAATCCAAAATCAACTTT
Organism: Hofstenia miamia; assembly: GCA_900660155.1. NCBI lineage: Eukaryota > Metazoa > Xenacoelomorpha > Acoela > Hofsteniidae > Hofstenia > Hofstenia miamia. The sequence continues at coordinate 278,555 of CABFPE010000147.1, read as the reverse complement.
AAGGTTAGTACGCAGCATAACTTTAGCTCCTACACCTAACGCAATTTTTGATTCTAATCCAGCAGCATTATCCGAACTTAAGTGCTGATATCGTCTGGGAAATGTTTCTGAGTGTATAACACATGATTTAAGCTTAAGATCTTGAATTTTTTTTAAATTAAAAATTGTTTTTGGTTCCTTGTTTGCAAATAAATGTGTTGATGTATTTGAAATTTGAATATTAGATTTCGTCTGGAAATTGAGTTTTATTGTGAATGTTCAAAGAACGCATAAAGTTCCCAATACATTACAAATTAACCAAAAAATGTAGAAAGTAAAATTTAGCAACTGAAAACGAAACTATTTTATTGTAAACCTTAGTGAACTTAGTGCCTCATTAAAAACAAATAATGTAAAGAGATGGTAACCTCGCTTATCTAAAATTGTGGAACCATTACTAGAGTATAATGAAACTCCCCCAACGGGGCTCAATTGTCCGTGATCGCCAACTAAAACTATACTTATTCCACCAAATGGTCTTTCTGATGCCTTAATTTGCCTAAGTCTCGAATCAATTTGCCCTAGAATTTTGGTGGAAATCATTGATTTTTCATCAATAATGCAAATACGCATGAACCTTAAAGCTGTTTGCAAGGTGTCTAGTGTAGCGGTGGTAAGTTCCTTAAACTCAGTTGTTATGGGCAAATGAAAAAACGAATGCAAAGTTTGACCATTTATATGACTGGCGGCAGTTCCTGTTGGCGCCAGGTTTTTAATGAAATGATTGCTGTTGAATTCGGTAATAGACATATTTTTAATGAAATTAAACAAATAATCATTTATGGTGTTAATTAGAAAGGATTTGCCTGATCCTCCTTGGCCACTGATATTTAAAAGAAGTTGCTCATGACAGTTTAAATTTTCAATATTTCTAGTGGCGTTCTCAATAACTATTGCAAAAGCTGCAAATTGTAAATTATTTAATTTTGATATGTTTGCAAAAGTGGTAACATCGTCAAGACGAATATTTTCTGGTGTTAGATCTTTCAATGAATATTCGCATTGCTGTATTTTTTTACAAAGGTCATCGCTTTCTGACCATTCATTTCCTAATGAAGCCCTCTGAATTTCGTCAATTATTTGTTCAATATTTGATTGATTTATTTTACTTAACTCATCAGCCAGTTCATATTCATTTTCAAGGTTATCTACATAGTAATTGTTAACATCTTCATTAATTTCAGGCTGAGGCTCAATGTCGAACTCAATCTCATTTTCGACAGTATCATTACATTTAGTTTTATGAGCTCTAGGATAGTGAATCTTCAACCACTCACGTTTTAGGTGTTCACAGCAATGATTATCATTTAAAACAAACTCAGTACATTCATTAATGTATTCCTCAATTAAATCAATGTTAAAGCTAGTTACATTATAAGTAGGTTTAAACAGAATTAATTGACGATGTGACCATTTTGCAATTGCCTTACGATGTTTTTTAGGCCTTTCACCTAAGTATGGCACAAAATGGGGTATGTGAAAGTTAGACTCATCACCACGATGAATCCATTCTAAATTAAATTGTTGAAAAAACTCATATAGGCAAAATTCGCGTGGATGTTTATTTAAATTAGTTTTGCCTTCATCAAAAAGTTTGCAGATTCTTAAAAAATTAGAATCCTCATTTCGACTATTCCATATTTCAGCTGCACTTTTGTTATTACGGTTTGAAATCAATTTGGTTTCCCCCAAAGAAACGTAAGAGATTGTTTTTTGAAAAGTGACCAAAGGAAGATTAAGCAAAACCAGACATGCTTCCTGTGCAGTGACATCACGCATAGAGATTAGGGATGTGGAAATTTTGTGGAGAGCTTCCCTCCAAAATTTAGTATTATGTTGAGGATTTTTCTTAAAGGCTTCCATTAATTTTTTTGATAAAAAACTTGTCATATTAGTAGTTATTTCGCCCTTCAATGTGTATTTTATTATATAGTCATTGCATCTATCGAAAGATGCTATAACTTGGGCGTCGCAATTTGCTCGAAAAGATTGTACAAAAAGGGGAATGAATTGAATTAAATATTGATGGTTTCTCTTTAAATATAGTCTCTCCTTACTGCAATCATAGACAAAATTTGGGCCATTTTCAAGTGGTTCAGCACACACCAGGAATTGTTGTCCATTCTCAACTACATCTTTCATCTTATAGCCTACTAAATCTTTTGGATAACCATGTCTACATCCATCTTTGAGTTCACCATCGTCCATTGATTTTGCTTTTTTATTCTTTTTCCTCTTCAAACAGTAACTTCTTGAATGTGAGTGCATCAGTACTAAGTTTATTAAACTCTCTAGATCCTTATTTATCTTCTCCTTCAACACATTTTCCTGATCATTCCTTTCAACAATTTCACCAAATAACTTTCTTATTACAGAAGTATCTTTGCTTGCAGTTCCAAAAGGTGGTGGCCAGAAGGAAACCTCATTAACTGGATGTTCTGACGTCAATCCTACCTGCTCTATTGCAAATTTAACAATTGCTTCTTGTGCTCTTTGAATATCTTCTCTCACCTCATCAATGCTTAATTCAAAAGGTAAAACATACATTCTTCTCAGGAAAGCAACTTTCACAAGATCAGCAGAAACAACACATTCCTGGTGAGTCTGAATTAAATTTATAAATTGATGTTTACAATTATTTAGAGCCGAGGTAATTTCATTATTTAATTTTATAATATCAATACTTTCATTAACATCGTAAAGGGGAATAAATGGAGAATTTAAAAAATCGTCTTCAAATGCTAAGTGTACTGTAGATAAGAAGAGTTCTTTTTCATTAGATTCTAGCTCAGCATTTTGAATACTATTTAGAATAAGCTCTCTAACAGAAGATGTAATCTCATGAAACTTAATTGCCTCTTCTCCATGTGCACAATTTCCTAAAAACTCACTGGGTTCTGAAAAAGCTAATTCAAACACTTCTATACGAGGTTGATTTGGTAAGGAAATTTGACCGTGACAATGAAGATTATCTCTTCCTCCAGTTTCCTTAGCAAAGACTGTTGCTGAAATTCCTAGATACTCCTTAAGAATTTTTTCTTCGAAAATTGACATTTTTTTTGAGAAATAGATTGAAGTGATGTGGGGATTCCTAGCGACATTTTCTATTCTAAGACGCCTATCTTCCTTTTTAGTAATGGAATTGGTGACTGAAGGTGCACTCTCCTCAACAACAATTTTACTCAAATACTCATTATCGGGTAAAAGATCGTGAAGTTGCTTAGAATGAAGATCCGCTGCACTGAAAGACACAAAAATAGAGGGGAAAGTATTATTTTGGAAAGATTCATAGACCATTAGAGACTGACATTCCTTCTTTTTCTGTACACCACTTTGAGATGAGAGCTTAAGATTCTTTTGATAGTAAAGTAATCCATTAATAAAGCTTTTATTTCTACTTCTAATCTGCTCAATTATCTCTCTATCACTCATATGAGAAAAATGATTTTGGATGTACACATTAGCATTTGAGATTGATCGATGGCGCTCAAGCATATTTACTATATAGAATTTAAATGTAGGGTGTTGAGCAAAACGGTTATCTTTATATTTAATTAAATGCTGAAAGTGATCTGGTAAATTTATTTTTTTTCTACGGGGTACATTAATATCTGCTAATCCTTTAGGGAATAATTTAGGAAATCCTAGACTCAAGATTCCTGCTGTCTCAAACTCATTGATAGGCTTACCTGATGTAGAAGGCCAATCTATTGGATTTTCTTCAGTTCCTGCAACATTGGACATTGCTGCGCTCATCTTTTTATCCACAACTGTCCTACTCTCACTCACATCAAATAATCCAAATCTGTGCATTGTAGTTTCTACGTTTTCAGCACTCTCAACAAATTCAACTTCAGCTTCCTTATCTTCTTCAAAAACAACTTGATGTGGCTCTAACTCTACATAACCATCTTCAGGAATTTCACTTAGAGCTTCCTCACTCACCTCAATATCAGAATAAAATGGATTATTCTCTTTCAAATATTTCAGGCACTCAACAATATTTTTTCTATTTACATGGAAATCTTCATGCTGCCCACTATGCGACCTTTTTCGAACTACAATTACATCCAATTCTGAAACTCTACGAGGCAAACTTTTCGCAAATGTTGAAACATCTTGAGTAAATGAAATACAATGTCCTTTCGCCATAAGTCCTAAGTATCCTAACTTATAAACATTCATCTGAACTGATAATTTTGCTATTAGCCGCTCACCTACAATTGACAAACTTTTGAAGCATTCTGGCTGTTCTCCAGGATCCATATCATTATCTACAGAATACGGCTGCACTCCCTTTTTAAATCTTTGGCATCTTTTACAAATATCTAAACTGTTAGTAACAAGACCTGGAACTCTTTCTTTGCAAATGCTACACTCATTAATTTTCAGTTCCTTACTCAATGTCTCTTCAAAATTCAGGATAGCATGAGCATAGGATTTCAAATTATCCCTTAATTTGGGATTTGGGCATTGTTTTCGACGAATTTCATGTAAAATATTTGAAAAATTGCTCTTTCTTTTCCTTGTAGGTTTTGGAATTTGACAGTCAAAGTTATTGTTAGTATTTTTATATTTTTCAAAGCGATTGTTTTGGTGCATTCTACATTTTCTGCATGAAATAGGAATGTTGTGATGCTGACAAAAATTTGCTTTTATTTTGCGTTTTAAAATCTCCCTGGTTTTTGAAGGGGTACAACTAGCATCCTCATTTGGAACTTCGTTTGAAGCATCCTAAAATTGGTTATTCATTTTAAACATATATTTCATTAAATTATTAGTATAAATTAAAGTAGATGAGTTATAATTGTAATTTTTTCCGAAATTATTTAAAATTTAAAAAATTGTTATGGTCAAATTCGTATTATTGTACTAAATGTAGAAAATTTATCATTTTGTCTAAATATTTATTCAATTAATTATTTTATACATATTTAACTAAATTTACGATTACATAATAATAAATTGTAGGCTAAATGAATTGTATAAAGAAAAGCATTAAGAAAAAGTAAACAAAATTTAATTAAAATAAGTATTTGAATAACTATTTAAATTGAAATTTTAATTTTTTATCAGTAAATAATGTTTACAATTTTTTTTGTAGAAAGATTATTGTTGTAAATTTAGAATTTTATTTGAAATTTGGTAAAAGTACAATAAATCTTTGTAAAAAAGGTCTTTATATTATAAACAATATAAATTTTTTTAAAAAATTTCTCATATTTATACTATATATTTTTCTATTTATAATTAATGTAATAATATTGAATAACTATATATAGAAATGTTATTTTTTAAATAAACAAATTATTTCGATTTAACTTACATAAACGGCACTTTTGGATGGATGATGTATATTTCTAGCATTTCGTTGTTTTGCATCGTTTATTTTCTTAATCTTTTGTTGATTTTTCTGTTTTTTTGAGAATTTCATCTGCAATTTCTAAAAATATTTAAGTAAATAAGAAATACAACATGTAAGTATTTGAGAATTTTTTAATATAATGTAATTTTACTATTTAATCCGTTTAATATGAATGATAAAAATTATTTAGGCTGATTTAGATAATTCTTTCATTTAAAATACTTTTTGTTATATATTATTATATTAATATGAAGTATATGTATTATAAGTTTAATATAACATTAAATATTTACTTTATCTTGAACGACGGATGATGTTGTTGCAATGTTGATGTGAGCAGATTCTGTGTCTTCATCAGAATAAGAAATCTAATTTAATTATTAATTCATTATTATTATACTTATCGGTGGCGCTATGTCCTATGAAAAGTGGACATAGCGCCATTGATTATAATTTTGGTGGCGCTATGTCTCCTCAGGTATAGGACATAGCGCCATTTTGCCAATAACGTCGCCCCCTTAATTCCGATCTCTTTGAATTTTTTATATGTTTGAGAATGTTGCCTAGCGCAACTTCTATTAAAGTATCGAAAAATTCGGGCTAATATTTTTAGGGCTACGCAAAAAAGTTTTTTTTGCTTAATAATTATTAATTATTATTATCAATGGCGTTTTGTCCACCCCTAGAAGTTCGGGGCCCTATATCTCTGCGAATTTTGAAGATATTGATTTGGGACTACTTTTGTTCGTTTTTAAGCAAAACAATTGATCTATTTTCATTATAATATTGTGCAATTGCATTAGGACTACTGTGTTTTAATGTCATGGACTTCTTTGAAAAATCATATTGCGACTTTATTAAGAAACACGCTATATCTCTATGGATATTCAAGATATCACTTTCGGACCACTTTCATTCGTTTCTAAATCAAAAATTGGGATATAATAAGTTTATAATATAGTACTCTATCTCATGGACTACAGTTTTTAGGACTGAGGACTTCTTTAATGCAAGTAAATGCAGAATGATTGCGACTTTATAAAGAAATACCCTATTGCTCTGCGAATATTAAAGATAATGTGTTCGGACCACTTTCATTCAATTTTAAATCAAAAATTGATCTAGAAATTGATTAATTTGGCAATTTCAGATAAGGACTACTGCCTTTTTATTCTAGGACTTCTTTGAAACAATGGAATGCAGATAAAGGGCGACCCTACTAAAGTGCCTCATTATCTCTGCCAATATTGCAGATAATGCGTCCAGACCACTTCCATTCATTTTGACTTGAAAAATTAGGTCTAGTAGAGAAATATTATATCAATATTTTGCAAGGACTACTGTTTTGTTCAACTAGGACTTCTTTGATTAAAGAAAGTGCAGAAATAGTGCGAGTTTGTTAAGAAATACCATATTACTCTGTGAATATTGAAGATATAGCTTTCGGAGTACTTTCATTCGTTTTCAACTCGAAATTTGATCTAGAAAAGTAATAATATAATTATTTTGGATAAGGACTACTGCCTTTTCAAATTAGGACTTATTCAAAACAAGCCCGGGCTCAAGTAGGGCGATCTACTAAGAAATGCTACATTGCGCCATCAATATTGAAGATAGTGCTTTTGGAGCAATTTTATTCGTTTGCAATTCAAAAACTAGATCTAGTAGTGAAATAATATGGTAATATTGCTAAAGACTACTACGTTTTTGAGTCTAAGACTTCTTTGAAAGAGTAGACAACTGAAATAGGGTCGCAATACTAATAAGAAATGCTGCAGTGCTCTGCGAATATTGAAGATATCACTTTCGCACTACTTTCATTCGTTTTTAATGCAAAAAATAGGTATCATAAGCTAATTATATAATACTGTTCAATATGGACTACATCTTTTTTGAGCCAATACTTTTTTTGGAACAAGGGATCATAGAAATGGGTACGATTTATTAAGAAAGGCTACATAGCGCTGTTAGTTTTAAAGATATCGATTTTTAAATTATTTGAGGCGTTTTTAAATAAAAATTTAGGTCTATACAAATATTCAAAAAACTAAAAAACTGCGGCCTACTATGTTTTTAAGTACCGGACTACTATACTACAATAGTCCGCTGACTTTCTTGTAGAATGCTTCAAAACTTTGATAGTATTAAGAAGAGACCATTATAAAATACTTCATATAGTTTTTAGTATCAAATTTAAAGTCTATTATACTTTTATTAGGGCTCAACCTTGAGAAGTCCTAAAACTGGGACAAAACGCCACTGATAATAACAGGGGTGGACATAGCGCCACTGATAATATGTTATTAAGGACATAGCGCCAGCGATTATTATTATTATTATTATTATTATTATTATTATTATTATTATTACCTCTCACAGCTTCATGCTGGTATCCCTCTCAGCTCGGGGAACTCACCAGTTCCCAGGGAGTCATAGCTTTCCTCAGGACTCTAGTTGTTCCTAACAATGCTGCCTTCTGTGCTACCGCTCCTCCCCATTTTGGTACTCCTAACTCCTCCAAGTATCTCTTATGCTTCTTACTTACTGCTCCTAGTGCGCCTACTACTACCGGGACTACTTCAACCTTCTTTAACTTCCACAGCCTTTCTATTTTCTCTGCCAACTCTCTGTATTTGTCTATCTTCTCTTTCTCCTTGCTTTCTACATTTCTGTCCTTTAGTACTGATATGTCTATCACTGTTCCTAATCTTTTCTCTTTGTCTACCACTACTATGTCTGGCCTCCGTGATTCTATCACCTTGCTTGTCTGTATGTTGAAGTCCCACAGTATCTT
>CABFPE010000147.1:224811-241939 GCA_900660155.1 Hofstenia miamia | reverse complement strand
GGCTTGCTGAGGTTTGACAGCAGGGCGGGAAGACGGATGCGGCTTAAGCTGTGATTGGGGTGGCGCGGGGTTTCTTGGTCTTGCGGGTTGGGGTGGGGCGCGGCGATCTCTTGGCCTTCGGTTTAGGAGCAATAATGGAAGGGTGTTCATCAGTAGAGGAATCCAATGGCTCGCCATCACTACGTGTAGAGCTGATGGTGTCAGCATCAGAGAGGTCGGTGGGAGATACAATGCATAGAGTTTGCGGAAAAGCTAAAGGAGAAGATTCAGCAAGAAGAGAGTGGGGGTGGACTGTCTCCTCGTAGAGATCAGTTACGATCTATTGAGTACGGATTGGTGAGTCCTGGTAGGCGCCACAAGACAGGTGGCCTGCACTTTGGCATCGTGAGCAGGTGTAGAGCTCAGAGCAGGCGACTGTCACTGAGAGGGACTTCGTAAGGTTGAAGCCACCAGTTCTTTTCGCAAAAGCAACCCAGTCACTGAGCTGCTTTTGCTGGTAGAAGCTGGTGACCTCCACCTTTACAGAGACGACTCTCTGGTGACCCAACCCCTCGTACACAAGGGACTTAAGCGAAAGGCTGGCTAGGCCTTCCTCTGATAACAATTAGTTGGCTAACAGCTCTCTAATATAAAAATCCTATACCTAAATGCCCTAAGCTAATATATTAGGAAGGTATTTATTATTGCCACCAACTCACACCTTCATACTTACCTATTATTGACTTACACCTATATGTATTAGTAAACCCTATACGTAATAGCAAACCACTTACTCAAATTTAGTAAACATTCAGATGCATTCAACAGATGTATGTATACGACACAATAACCATTGAAAATGCACTGATTTACTGGCCTAAGCCTTATATATAGTAGTCACCAATCATACATACATATTCGCCTATTGATTGTAACTCTTACCACTGAACTCGTTTATTTCCTATTCTTACACTTAATATGTTTGGGTATTGATACCCAATAATGGTTATAACCATTAAATACAACAACAAAATGACTTAAGTAAAAACCTTACAGAAATTAATTGTATACTATTTAGGTATCAATACCTCAAAATGGTTAGAACCATCAAATATAACAACACTAGGAGAATAACATGCCTATAACATTTCCAAATTAATCTCTATGGGTTCTTTCAATAAGAGCATGCTCATAAAAACAAGTTCGTGTTATAGGAAACAGGGACTAAGTTGGGATTATTGTCAATGAGTGATTTAGGAAGGTTGACATTTTCAAAGTTTACAATTACTACCAAAGGTAAATCAGGTGGAAAAACGTATTGTTTATAAATGATTTTAGTAATTACACCCGAAGCACCATTGCATAAACCCAGTTCAACTTTAAGGTTCATGCGCAGCATTACTTTTGCATCAACTGCAATCACAATTTTTGAATCAAGGCCTGACGCAGTTTGCACTTAAATTTGAATGACTCTAAGTAAATGTAATTGCGTGCACAGCGCATGATTTAAGCATAAGTTCTTGAATCTTTTTTATATTAAAGATTGTTTTTGGTTCCTTGTTTGCAAATAAATGGGTTAATGTATTTGAAAGTTGAATATTCGATGTAAAGTGGTTGTTAAATATTGTCGATGTTTTGTAGAAATATTTCCTAATCTCAAATTATTCAAAAAAAAACAACGAAAGGCAATTTCTGATTCTTCCCTTTGTCTCATATTTTGACTTAGTGAAATTACGTCATTAACACTTTCGGTGCGGCCGTGTTGCACAACATGTGGCTCTGCGGGGCGGCGGTATTTTCAGCGTCTGATCGGTTTGACTGTCTGAGTAAGCTTGCTGTCTAAAACAACAATATTTGTTTAGCATAGCACACAAGTTTTGAAAATAAAGAAAAAGTATTAATTTGCATGACGAATTGAATCACAAATGCTTCTTTGAATGATAATCGCCAAAGCACGGACAACTAACACCAATCTGTCGCTATCACCAAACATCTATAATATCTATTGTTACAAACTGAACAGATGTAGATTTCATGCTGAACGATTTCGGACAAACTGTTCTGTGTCGTGCACAAAACAGCTGTGTGCCGTGTGTAAAACCTGCGGCGATACTTTCCACAGTTCAGTAGCAACGCATGGCGTAAATTTACGTTCCTACAGCACCCAACGTAAACTGTTTTTCTGAAAACGTAAAAATACGTGGCTTCGCGCCCTGCGCATGGTTTCCGATAACGTAAATCTACGTGGGACAGCACCGAAAGTGTTAAGCATGTCTACAAAGGAATATCTAATAAACAATATTTCAGCACATTGCAAATTGGTTCAATTTTTGAATTTTATACGGGAGGTAATACTATAAGAAACTCAACTATTTAAACTCTATAAATATGTTATGATTATAGCTGATGACAATTTTAGGAACTAGATTAGTACAAAGCTTACAAATAAATTGATTTGCATGCACTATTTCGTAAGTTGTCCATNTTAAATTTGAATGACTCTAAGTAAATGTAATTGCGTGCACAGCGCATGATTTAAGCATAAGTTCTTGAATCTTTTTTATATTAAAGATTGTTTTTGGTTCCTTGTTTGCAAATAAATGGGTTAATGTATTTGAAAGTTGAATATTCGATGTAAAGTGGTTGTTAAATATTGTCGATGTTTTGTAGAAATATTTCCTAATCTCAAATTATTCAAAAAAAAACAACGAAAGGCAATTTCTGATTCTTCCCTTTGTCTCATATTTTGACTTAGTGAAATTACGTCATTAACACTTTCGGTGCGGCCGTGTTGCACAACATGTGGCTCTGCGGGGCGGCGGTATTTTCAGCGTCTGATCGGTTTGACTGTCTGAGTAAGCTTGCTGTCTAATACAACAATATTTGTTTAGCATAGCACACAAGTTTTGAAAATAAAAAATAAAGAATAATTTGCATTTTGCATGACGAATTGAATCACTCTTTCAATGATAATCGACAACCCTCACGCTACAACTAACACCAATCTGACGCTATCACCAAACATCTATAATATCTATTGTTACAAATAAACTGAACAGATGTAGATTTCATGCTGAGCGATTTCGGACAAACTGTTCTGTGTCGTGCACAAAACAGCTGTGTGCCGTGTGTAAAACCTGCGGCGATACTTTCCACAGTTCAGTAGCAACGCATGGCGTAAATTTACGTTCCTACAGCACCCAACGTAAACTGTTTTTCTGAAAACGTAAAAATACGTGGCTTCGCGCCCTGCGCATGGTTTCCGATAACGTAAATCTACGTGGGACAGCACTAAAAGTGTTAAAAAGTGTAAAGTGATGGTAACCTCGCTTATCTAAAATTGTGGAACCATTACTGGAGGATAGTGAAACTCCCCCAACGGGGCTCAATTGTCCGTGATCGCCAACTAAAACTATACTTATTCCACCAAATGGTCTTTCTGATGCCTTAATTTGCCTAAGTCTCGAATCGATTTGCCCTGGAATTTTGGTGGAAATCATTGATTTTTCATCAATAATGCAAATGCGCATGAACCTTAAAGCTGTTTGCAAGGTGTCTAGTGTAGCGGTGGTAAGTTCCTTAAACTCATTGGTTACGGGCAAATGAAAAAACGAATGCAAAGTTTGGTTTTTAATGAAATAATCATTTATGGTGTTAATTAGATAGTGGTAACACATCCCTTTTATGGGAAAGCGCAAGTTCGATTTTTGCTGAATTATTGGTAATTGGAATTGTCAAATTTTGAAATTTTAATAAATATTAAACGGAATTAGATTAATAGCATTTGAATTTAAATAGTATTCTGCTGAATTTCGTTAAGATTTTATGTTAATATTTAAATTCGTACAATGAAATGAAAACCAACATTTATAATAAAATTAGGAAGAACATGTTAGAGTAAACCATCTACTTATAAATGAGTCTGCCATTCAGCTGTTCTCTATTTCTAATACTAAATATTATCATAGATTTCAGTTATAGTGGATATCGATTTAAATTAATAAATAAAATCAGAGCAAATAGCAGTATAATACCTAATTATTTTTCATTGTTGATAAAATTAATTAAAATACTTTATTTTACAAGTTGCAATTAAATAATAATTGAAAAAAGTAAGAAAAAATTTATTATGTATGATTTACAATCCGTTGCCTTTGGCAGACAATTTCTGGAACGTGAGCTTGTGTTCTCTCTATTGGCTCTTGGAAGCCGTATGGTAGAATCAATGATGTAGGCTTCATGCTAACATCGTCCAGTACATCTTCACTGCACCCTTTATCCATCCGGTTAGTGTCCATCCACTGCTAGGAATCTGCTTCTGTGTGTGCTGCCGTGCATCTCTAACATCTAAGCTTTCCATTGCATTCTAAAATTAAATTAATTACATTATTAATTTGATTTTCTTACATTCAGCACTTTTCTACCGGTCAAAAGCTCTGACCGCCTCTTCGTGGACACTTGGACAACTTTATTTGAACCAAATCTCGACGATTTAAGAAACACTAGAATGTCCCAGCCTTTAATTTACAGGTTGCTCCTACTTTCGCAGCTAAATATTCTACATGTCCAATGAATATTATATTTAACAATATTTAAAATCACATACCCAAGCACTTAAGATCCCCTTCAGAAAATTTCTCTAAGAAGAAATGGAACACATTCAGTGACTGCAATTGTATGGGTATTGTTGTTTGATTTGCGGCAATCATCAACAATTTATCTTCTAATACAATTATTGGGGAGTTTGCAAATCTTTCTGTTGTAATCTGAGGTTCCACTATGATTACTGTTGAACCAATTCCGAGGCCAATACTTTGCTTTTGTAGGATACATTTGGATTCTTTTTCTGTTGAAGTGAACGTAAGGAAAATAGATCCAGTGTCCATCTCACTAAAATATTTTTAAGATTTATAGAATAAAATTAAACTTGCGCAAAAACAATCATCCTATCATAGGAAACTTTCTTCGTTCTATCATTGAATGATCTTGAGACAACCCGGTCTGTTGTCTTCACTACATGCAAAACATTTGCATTCAGCCTTTTTTCAAACGCGTACACGTTTTCAGAAGTAATTTCAACTTCTTCCAATAAACTTGAAATCGTCACTAGCTCCAGGTCCAACGCTACCTGCGTAGCAACATCGGTTGTATATTTAGTTAATAAACTGAAAGACATTTTGAATGAAATTTTTCTTGGGTTTTTAAATTATATATCAAGATGAGCTTTTGCTTAATTGTGATTGGCGGATTTAATCAAATAGGTTTTAATGAATTTTATTTGTATGTCACTAACCAAACTATTTCATACAATTAAACATTTTAAAATCAAATTGAAAGAAAATATTATATTTAGACAAACCAACTAACAAGAGAATTTATAAAATAAATATATATATATATATATATATNATCGCAATTTGTATTAGATAAATTCTGGGCATTTAGATGAACGAAATTAATCATATCTTTCTTAGATGAAATATTTTTTAGATGTTTCATAATTGAGTAAAGGACCAGGATTTGCTTCGATTCCATGCATAAGTAATAAAATAAATATATATATATATATATATATATATACATATAAATATTTGATTCTTATCTAGTATCTACTGTCTTATCTAGCAGCTTACAGACACAGGTTTAGTAAGAAATATAAAATTATATTTTTTAATTTAAAATTAAGTTTATAATATGTTTCAAATTGCTCTTCATTAATCACTTGCTCCTCAGATGATGCCAACTCGCAGCCTGTTTTTAACTCACAGGCAGACTCAAGTCTTACACAAAATTTAATTAAAAAAGCAAAGGCCTTAGTTCTGACAGTGGTTAACATACTTTATTATCAAATGTTTTTTGTTTGCCTATGTACCCTTACCAACGCAAGAAGACTTTGTATGATGTGCTAGTTTACTTATTGACAAAATTTTGTTTTCCTCTTTCCAATACGTACTACAAAAATCAATGGTACTAATTTACTTCTGCCCTATCTTTTATATGGGAAACAAATTTGAATGCCGTTTCTAGTGCAGAAGTAATCGTATAATGTGAAATAAACACTACAAAATCAAAGTCTATTCTTCTCGATGGTGCATCTGTTTTATTCTTGATCCATACCACTTCAATGTTCTTTACCCAAAGTAAAATATTTATAGCTCGAGCAATCTGAGGTAATGTTTCTTATACTACTTTATATTTTTCAGCTGCGTAACATAACGGTTGTTAGTCCGTAAAAACTGTAGAATTCGCTGTTGCTTCCACCACTGCGACATACAACATAAGCATTTCCTTTTGAAAAATATGCAATTTTTGAATCAAGGTCTGACGCATTGTTTGCACTTAAGTTTGAATGACGTTTAGGCTTAGTCAATTCCACAATAGATTCTAAAAGTTTAATAGAGAAACCAAGATCTTCAAAAATCGAACGAGGCTGCATGTCTGATTTATTTTCTTGAAAAACTATTCCTAATGATTTTAAAAGTTCAATATGAAGCAAAATCTTATTATCCGAGTTAAATATAAGAACTAAATTATCAGTGTGAGACCACGCTATCGAACACAAGTGTTTATCGGTAATACACGGAAGTTGGTAAACATTTGACACACGAACGGAGCGATTGATTGTGAATCTAAATTTCTATTTAAAGGGTCTATAAATGTCGTTTTGAATCTTTCCTTCTTGGGCACTGGAATATGGTAAAAAGCGAATTTAAGATCCAATTGAATTGCTAAATCACTAGTTTTTGGTTGTTTAAAAATAAGCACTTTCGCGAAGCGTGGAACGTAAAATTTGGGAGTTTTACAACTTGGTGTGATCGTGGAAAAATCTACAACCAATCTTACTTAACTTCTATTTTTTGGTACGGCCAAATTGATAAATTTGATCTTCTACTCTTCTCGACTATGCCCGCTTCTAATAATACGTCAACTTGGGCTATTATATGATCATTATTATTAAAGCCAAAGAGATACGGTTTCTTTACTACTTAAGCCTGTAATTTCTCCAATCCAATATAGGGTTTATACAAAAATCGTAAACGTTTACGTACTTGTAACTTTTGATAAAAAATTTTCCAATCGATATCAACTTTGGGGAAATGATAATTAGGTTTTATATTAGGATGATAATTAGGTTTTATATTAGGATCTAAGGTTACTGCTAGGTCAGATAACTGTTGGAATTCCCAGTCGGCATGAAGTACTTCGTCTTCAGAAACTTGAGTATTATTAGAAGAATTAACTAAGTCCTCTTGATTATCGTTTTCGTCTACATTATTATCCGTAATTCCAAATTTTTCCAAAAACCGCTTTATACGTAAGTTAATGCATGTAAGGAGGTAAATCAGATATTTTAGTATAGTAATCCAAAAATTTAACTTGCACAGAATCCGGTAGTTGCGCTGCCAAATTTGCCATTCGTAACAACATAGAGAGGTCGATATTATTTTGAGTAAAATCCTTTTTAGTAATGGAATTGATGATTGAAGGTGCACTCTCCTCAACAATTTTACTCAAACACTCATTACAATGAGTACCCGATAATTATCGGGTAAGAGATCGTGTAGTTGTTTAGAATGAACATCTGTAGCACTGAAGGACACAAAAATAGAGGGGAAGTATTATTTTGGAAAGATTCATAGACCATTAGAGACTGACATTCCTTTTTTTCTGTACACCACTTTGAGATGAGAGCTTAAGATTCTTTTGATAGTAGAGTAATCCATTAATAAAGATTTTATTTCTACTTCTAATCTACTCAATTATCTCTCCATCACTCATATGGGAAAAATGATTTTGGATATATACATTAGCATTTGAGATTGATCGATGGCGCTCAAACATATTTACTATATAGAATTTAAATGTAGGGTGTTGAGTAAAACGGTTATCTTTATATTTCATTAAGTGCTGAAAGTGATCAGGTAAATTAATTTTTTCTACGAGGTACATTAATATCTGATAATCCTTTAGGGAATAATTTAGGAAATCCTAAACTCAAGATTCTGGCTGTCTCAAATTCATTGATAGGCTTACCTGACGTAGAAGGCCAATCTATTAGATTTGATTCAGTTCCTGCAACATTGGAAATTGCTGTGCTCATCTTTTTATCCGCAACTGTCCTTCTCTCACTCAAATCAAATAATCCAACTCTGTGCATTGTAGTTTCTACGTTTTCGGCACTCTCAACAGGACCTTTCTCAACAAATTCAACCTCATCTTCCTTCTTCAAAAACAACTTGATGTGGCTCTAACTCTACATAACCATCTTCAGGAATTTCACTTTGAGCTTCCTCTCGCACCTCAATATCAGAATAAAATGGATTGTTGTCTTTCAAATATTTCAGACGCTCAACAATATTTTTTCTATTTACATGGAATTCTTCATGGTGTCCACTGACTACAATTACATCCAGATGGTACAACAGCAAGCATTACTACGTGATTTCTTGTTGCACAAGAGAGAAACTTAACACTAAGATAATTATTAGCTCTGACTACTAACATTTCAATAAATTTGAGCATATATTATTACAAAAAAACAGTGTTGGCAAAATATATCTTCGATCTCGAATACCTAATTTATATCTGAAAATTAAAAATGTATCAATCTCTACATACCTGTATATGCTGCACAACTTTAAGTAGGTTTAACCTATTTAGTTATAACTGGAATGCATTGAGCTTAAATATTTATTTGTAGCCACATATAGGAACAAACTATGAAAATCTAAGAAATATTTTCATTTGTTCTTTTAAAAGCAACTCATCTTACTTTTGTTGTGATTCACTTTGCTGAAGGAATGAAATAAGCAACACATCTTTTTTTTTCAATTAAAAAGCGGGCATTTTTAATTAAGCTAAAATTTACAGAAAAAATTCACAGATTAATGTTTTGCGGAATGTCTTTGTAGATTGAATTTTGTTGTAAAAATTTTCCTGCATTGTGCGCAGATGTATCCATTGTTGTGATATTCATAATATTTATTCCAATGGTATTGGATTAAGTGAAAATCTAGACTTGCAATGTCACTGAAATTGATCTCGCAATTGCAGCAGGTGAAGATTCTTTGTGGGATGTTAAAAATTATGGAAACATGGTTAGCTTGCATCTTTTCTTAGTTTATATGGACAAAACCATACAAGACCAGAAGAAATTTTCATAACATGTCTCCAATTGTAATTCGTGAAGCATCTTCGACATTTTGATTTTTGAAGAACTGTCAAATCTATCTAATTCTTATTATTCAAACTTCATCAAGGAATTGTTGCGGAAATCTCCATTAAACCAAACTCTTGGTTAAAACAAAGCATTCAAAGATACCTGGTTTCTTGAAATATTACCAACTGAACAAAGCAAATGAAAGTTTTATTTCAGTAAATCAATAATTGGAAGCATATACATGTAATTACATATAATTGAAAATCAATTTATTCACTATTATAGCCAAACTGTGATAACATAAATTTTTATGCAATTTACTACCATATATAAAATAAGTGTTTTTGCCAGCCCTTTTTCAAAGTCATCACTGTTGTTAAAACTTTAAAGAAACCTCTGATTTCTAAACCCCTTCCACATTTTACTTTCTCAGATAACAATTATATTTCGCCCTAGTGTTACAATTATATAGTTGCTCTCATTAAAATTAAAGTATTCATGGTGTCCACTGACTACAATTACATCCAATTCTGAAACTCTACGAGGTAAACTTTTCGAAAATGTTGAAACATCTTGACTGAATGAAATACAATGTCCTAAGTATCCTAACTTTCACACATTCATCTGAACTGATAATTTTGCTATCAACCGCTCACCTACAATTGATAAACGTTTGAAGCATTCTGGCTGTTCTCCAGGATCCATATAATTCTCCTTTTTTAAATCTTTGGCATCTTTGACAAATATCTGAACTGTTAATAACAATACCTGGAACTCTTTCTTTGCAAATGCTACACTCATTAATTTGCAGTTCCTTACTCAATGTTTCTTCAAAATTTAGAATAGTATGAGTTTAGGATTTCAAATTATCACTTAATTAGTGATCTGGTCATTGGTTTCTGCGAATTTCGTGTAAAATATTTGAAAATTTGCTCTTTTCCTTGTAGGTTTTGTAATTTGAGAGTCCAAGTCATTGGCAGTTTTTTCATATTTTTTAAAACGATTGTTTTGGTGGGTTTTACAATAAACAGCACTGTCTTCCTTGAATGTTTTTGTTTTTGCGAGGTTTTTTTGATTTTTGCGTAGCAATTGGATTTGAATTATTATTTGCTGGATTAACAGATCCATCAATATCATCAAGGGCTCTCTCTAGTTCTAAATCACTGAAAATTTCAGCGCCTGACATTAATAAAACAGAAACATTTTTTTAAAATTCAATGTTCACATAAAAAATAAGCAAATTTTTAAGTTAATAGAAATAATTTGGCACTGCTTTGTTATTGTAGCAAGTGTGTAAAACGTATTTAATGATTTCAAACAACTAAAACTGCATAAACCATTCAAAAGAAATTACTACAATAATACAATTGACAGTTTAATTTGCACTTAGTACACAGCGGCGATATACGTGTTTTTAATGCAGATTCTTAAAGGCTTGTCTATTTCAAAAAAAATTTTTTTATATATTAATGAATTTCTTATTTTAGTAATAAAAGCCCTTACGAATATTTTTTTGCTGAATTTTTTTTGCTAAAAAGATATGCTATTTTCGACTCTGTGTACGCTTTTTCGACGACTAAACTGTAATGCAATACGTTTTACAATAGCACTGTTCCCAATCCCCATGTCATCTTTGCGGAAAAGTTTTTTATTGATCAAAACCTTGTAATTTTGACCCAATGCACTGATGTAGCATTTAGGTAGAAAATATAAGGCTGTCCCATAAGTTTTTGGACAGTTGGATATGCATGAGCAAATTGTAGTTAAATCAAAGTGAGATTACTTTTACTGAATCAATTAACAAATATTTTAATTCTTGTCCATTTGAAATGTAAAAACATAATTGTGCAAAGTATAGTTTTTTTTTAAATTGAGGTTAAAATTACATGTAAAAGTTATTCATCAAAGTAGAATCCATCATTGTGCACAATCTTCTGTCATCTCTCAGCTAACTGGCAGATTTGGTTGAACAACCAGCTTCTTGATTTTGAATTGAAAAATTCTTCGCATGCCTTCTGAACTTCGTCTGTTTTCAAACCAACGACCTCAAAAAAAATGTTACATTGAACGGAAAAGACCATAATCGGATGGAGCGAGATCTGGACTGAAGAGAGGATGCGGTAAAATCTCAACACCATCCAACTCCTCGAATTTTTCTTAGTTTTCTTGGCTGTATGCGGCTTTGCGTTGTCCTGTTGAAGTAAGGCACACTTCTGACGGATCAAGACGGTATTTTTTCAGTTTTTTGTAGACTTGTTCCACTTCCTCACAGTACAGTTCAGCATCAATGGCGCGATCATTCGGTACAAATTTGTAATGGATGATTCCTTGAAAGTTTAAAACTTGAAAGAAGTGAAAATCAAACTAAAAATTCCTAGTTAGATTCAAATTTTAATTTCAAATATTTAATTATTTGTTGCGCTGTCCGGAAACTTATGGGACAACCTTATAGTAAACACTATTATTGAGTCTAATCTTTACTGCAACACCATACTTTGTGTTTAACTAAACAGCAACCTTGATTGTTAGCCAGAGTTTTTTCAGAAGTTCACTAGCAGGACTTGCATTTGACAAAATACACGATGATGGTTGTAAATTGACATCATTGAACGTTGTAAAATATCATCATCTTCTTGCACCTTGATGTTGGGAAAGACAATGTCATTGTTAATTGCTGGTCGTTTTTGCTTGTGAGGAGCTTTGCGTTTTTCTATTGTAGGTGCAGGCGGTGGGATCATCATCTCTTGTATTAGCAGATTATAGTTGGACACTAGTGACGGTGGTGGAGTTGTACATAACTCATCAAACAGATTGCCAAGTGAACACATCATGACGGCAGTACAACACCCCCGTCAATATCCACAGCATCACAAGGGTCAAAGGCCACCCTCTCGACCAATCAGAAAAAAGTGTCCTCTCCTTCTCTCATTGATAACTACTTATCTTATATACATCATACATGAATATTTTGTGTTAAAATCAGAATATGATTGAATTGATGATATTTTTGGACAATTGTCTTTCATCTATAAATTTTACTAAGTGTCCTTTTGGTGTTCAGGCACAAGAACAAGTATAAACGCATTGCCCTCTCAAGAAAAAGACATTTGGTTTTGTTGTTGTACTGTGTTTGCAAAAATCTGAATGAATTACAATTAACTTCTACTTATGATGCTACTATTGCAAATTTCATTGACGTACCATTTTTAATTGAAAGTTCACTATTTCTCTTATACAGTTTACAATTTTTAAGTGTTATATTTGTTTAGCAAACAGTGGTGTATTGGAAGCACACCTATATTTATAGGAGATTGCTGGTTCGATTCCAGCCTGTTTGTGTACTGCAGTTATGTGGAATTGCTGCAATTAATTTTAGATTATGAACAAGTTTTTTGTAAATTTAAATATTTTTATTATTTAAATATATTTCAAAGTTTTATAATTCGTTATGTATATACTCTGGCTTAGGTTTAATATGTATTTTCTTGTGAAGCTTTTGGTAAGATTGAAAGTGATATTAATATGAATTCCTACCTTTTTTTCGGTTTACTGAAAAGTGGGCTAAAAGCTAAAGTGAGCTAAAAATTTAAGAAAATTATAATATATAAACATGCAATTAAGTATAGTGTATAAAGATTGTTCAAATTGCTTTAGTATTTTAAAATGTAAAATAATAAGATGTTAGATAAATTTCATTTGATAGTTAGTGATGAAATACAATGGTCCATTACTTAACATCTTTGAGTTTTACTTCAAAATCTGATACTTATATATTATTAATGATATGCGATTTTAAAGAATGCAAGCATTATAATTCTAAATGTTATTAATAAATCATTGAAGCGATTTAAATATATTTAAAGGTGACAATCTATTTCCAAGTCAATATACCAAGAACTTTTTAAGATATTAGATGAAGATTATATAAGCTTATATAAAAAAGATCGACTTTTTTTAAATTCTGACATTGCAGTTGCTGTAATTATTTTTCAATATTTTCAAATAAGTTCTTGAATCTCTTGGTAACTGTAGGTGGTACTGTTGCAAATAACATTGGTTGCAGAATGGGAGATATTATATTCCGCAAACCAAGTAGCCGATCCCTTTGTTATATCTGCTTCATCATTTATCTCGCTTGAGGATGAACTTTCTGAATCCACTACATGTGATTGTAAAGGAAAATGTGATCTAAGTTATAATTAGACTCATAATATTGAATAAAAATATACTTTTGTGACAACTTATCAGATGATGTTTCCGATAATGGATTGATGGATAATTCATTATTAAGAGAGAATGACATGTTTCATTTTCAGACACATGCTCTTCATCTGAATAAAAGAAGAATCCACTTGGCTGACGGTGTTTGCCAGGGCTACTAATCTTCTATATTTAGATCATTTGAATTTCATATCTAAAATATCACAAAACAAAGTTATTCAATCAACTGCCTTAAATTATAATTTACTATGCTCTTAGGTTGAACTGCTTGAAGTTATAACATCCAACACGTCTTAGTCAGAAATTTGCAGCACTTTGAATAATAAAATAATATTGATGAAGGTACAGAATAAAACAGTAATAAGCACTGATGTAGTGTAAAACATAATGAGAAAATGCAATACTTAAAAAGTTTAAGAAATAACCGATATTGATCGATAACTGTGCATTATTAACCAAACTTGTAGAATGCAGTAATGCGTGATAACACGCGGTATGTATTTAACCATTCTACATCGTTTGGGGTGTTTCTGTCACCCCACAGTACTTAATTACATTGCTGAAAGACGGGAAATTCCGGTAAACCAACAAAAACTTATGAATTTTTATATCAACCTAAATGCCTAATATGCTAAATAGCAGCAATGTTTAGCAGCTTTATTTACAATATTAACTGCATTTCTACGATTATCGTCATATGGGGTAACTCTGTCACCCCAAGTTATTTGATCTAACAAATATTAAGAATACTGTATTATGTCAAATCGTTATTATATCTTACATTGCATACATGCAAATCTCCTTTCAAATCTCTAATGTTGCTTGTAAATAGTTGAGGAAGTTGGTGATGAAGCTCTTTCAATCATGATTCAAGTAATGAAGATATTTTGATGATGGTAGTTCACCCTCATACGGTATTGCGAATTAGTCAAGAAGGCCTAAAATATGCATTTAGAGGAATCAGATTTATTCAAAAGATCTATTGTGTCATAAAAAGGTTGTCTTTTTTTGGAAACTCTTCAGTGATTTTTAGTGCAGATCAATTTCAATAATTCAAAAATGAATTTATGTTCTTTATGCGAACATTTTAACAAAACAAACCAATGGCGTAAATTTATGCAAATATTCTTAAAAAATTCTTTATATTTATACACAAAACCTTCCTCAATAAATTGTGTACTCAACAAAGCACATATATTAGTTTTTATACTAAAACTAGTAAAACTCATTGAATTATATATTTATATTCTTCTTTTCTTATTTCATGAAATACTCCCTAGCAGACTTGTCAACGAGCCGACATTTCCAAGCTCGGCTAGGCTCGGCTCGTTTAAATTTTGTGTAAGTTCGGCTCGGCTCGGCTCGCCACATAAAATCTTTGAATGAGGCTCGTTGTAGCTCGGTTTTTTTTAAAAAAATATTGTCCTCAAAGAATTTTTTACATAGCTCTTCCTATTATTTAATAGCACATTGATGTAATCCATGGACGTCTCTAAACTAACGTCCATGATGTAATCAACAGATGTCGAAAAATCACTAAAGTAGGTGGTTAGACTGTGATATTTATTCTCATGCATTAGATGATCGCATGTGACAGGTTAGTAAAGCCACAGCCTATCAAATCAATAAAGTTTTTATTAGTATTGAGTTAAGTTGTTTTCTTTCATTATTAACTTGCACATATATTTTAAATTGTAAACGCTGTTTGAAGAAAATGGTATTCCTCTTTTCCTTTTGCAAGGCAATTGTATAATATTTTTCTTCATTAATTGATTCCAAAAGTCCGCTTTCATCAAAAGAGTAAAATGAGAGGCCAAGCTGCACAAATGAAGACGTCCTTGTAAATCTTGCCCCATCGCCACAAATCTTGATTAACATTTACGAGCAATCTATTTTAAAGTAATATGCTCTCAATTTCTCATATATATATATATATATATATATATATATATATATATATATATATATGTATATATCAAAGTCGACAAAATAAGCTAGTAATCTTTAAATTGCATTAAAAATATAGATAGAAACATATGCCCATATTACTGTTTCACCTTAAAGTAGCATCTAAAACTTCAGTTTTGACTGAAAGATATGCGCCAGGACCATTATCGTCAGTTGCAACAACTTTGATCGTACTATTTAAATCTTTCTTAAAATTTTTAATGAGGTACGATCTTGGTAATGATTTATTAACCTTCTTCTACCCTGGGTTTAACCTCTAATGTGGGTACGAGCATCCGCACACCGACGCGCCAGCTAAGTGTTAGCATTACCCAGGAACCACCACGAGGAGCTACTCTTTAGGACGATTTAGACAAAGCCCCTATTGTTCCCATTTAGTTTAATTACATTTTACCCACTAACAATAACTATAAGAAGACTATGCCGCCAATTGACGAACAATACTATACATTAAGTGAGCAGACATTGAGAAAAAAAATGTATGGTGTTATGAACTCTATTAAAAGTTAGGAAAAGTCGCCAAGTCTCATTAAGTAAGTTCTATGGCATTTGAGTAGTAATTAAAAGTTTAATAAGGGGGTCTTCCCCTTGCTCAGGTCAAACAGGGCTAAATAACAGCATGCGCTGCTGTTAGCAAATCAACTTACAGCCAATAAAAGTTAGTTAATACATATACATGTATGCATACAGTTTAGCAATGGAAGTGTCATCATTGAATTATTTAGATTTTTGCATTTTAAGATTCAAGAATTGCTCGAAAAATAATTGTTACAATAAACATTTTCGAAAAATATATTATTTTTAAAAACCAAAAAGTACATAATTGCAATTATTTTATAACCAATTATGTTTGCAGCGAAATTTTTTTAAGCTTTAATGTATAAGCAATCCCTGCTTATAAAATTATTTATAACGTTAACATGTTTAACGATATGGCATATGTTAATATAGATTCTAGATAACGTTGGTAACATATCAATTTAAAATGATTGCTAAATTTTGTTTTTTGCATACCTCCTAAAGTGTTTGCTATTGAAAATAAAGAATTTTCGAATATTTCAATTTAAAACAATTAATTAAAATACTTAGATAATTCCAGGTGATTTTATTGGCAATGTTTTTGAAAAGCAAGGTAAATTAGCTAATTGTGGCAAACACTGTAAAGTAATGATTTAATTTTTTGAAATAAAAGCAAAGTTTCAGAGACCTAATCAAAATTGTTTTTAAATATTTTATTCTGAAATACATACATTAGATCTTTCATATATTGTCCAATCAAAATCCGGAAAATGTAACTGCATCCATGTACATAGAAATATTATTATATCATGTGCCTTCACTGCTAAAGCGCAATTTTGGAAATTTTAGTGGCAAAGTTTTGAAAAATCGAACGATATATGATTAAAATCAGACTTGTCAACGAGCCGACATTTCCAAGCTCGGCTCGTTTAAACTTTGTGTAAGCTCGGCTCGGCTCGCCACATAAAATCTTTGAATGAGGCTCGCTTTAGCTCGGTATTTTTTTAAAAATATTGTGCTCAAAGAATTTTTAACATAGCTCTTCCTATTATTTAATAAACATTTCTTAAATAAAATTATAGGAAAGGCATACTGACTGCAAAAAAATAAGAAAAATCTCCATAATCAAATTAACAAGCAGAACTATAAACTTGCTTTGCCTAAAATATGCTCGTTTTGGGCTCGTTGCATATCAAATACTGTGCTCAAGCTCGGCTCGGCTCGTTAGAAGCTCGGCTCGTTGACAAGTCTGACATGTATATTAAGGCGCTGCTATCCTGG
>CABFPE010000147.1:173153-190812 GCA_900660155.1 Hofstenia miamia | reverse complement strand
AGGTTGAATCTCTACAAGCCGAGCTTAACACCCAACATGTAGCTTACCAGTGTATGGAGAGGCAGATGTTGGAGTCAACCTTCACTCTCGAATTACAAATTCATGAATTGAAAAACTCTGTGGATAAAATGAATCGCTAAGAAGATAGCTCACCTCCTCGATGCAGTCAAAACAATGAATACGTTACTCATGTCGTGTTAAATGAAGCCCTGGACGAATTAGCTGAGAGGATTATCGGCCGAGTGGTTCAGCTCATTGGTGTGAACCAGCCTCCTCCAGTTGCTTCTCTGTGTGGAGTGTCCTCGTCTGTGCCTTCTGCTACTTCTCCCTCACACAGTCAGCCTACCTTCGCCCAGGCAGCTCTGACCCAAGTCTCTACGTTAACAACTGGAGCTACTCCTCAACCTGGCTACGTTCAGTCGTTACCTGATCCAGTAAGTACAGTTGTTGTTCCTGCGTATAAGGAGCAGCACATGAGTGATACCAGTCCGACCAACGATTCTAAAGATCAGCCGAGATACCGTGAGTCAATCCTCCCTCTCGAGTCCCGTGGGCAGATACCAGTATACAGCAAGCATTCTGTTCTACCCAAATTCACTGGGCAAATCGATGCCGTCGCCCAGTCCTTCGACGAATGGTTTTTTCTATTCGAATTAACTATGAAACAACATAAGAATTCACAAGAGACCGCCGTGTCGCAGTTCCCCTTGTATCTTAGTGGGTTGGCATACAACCAGTATATGATGCTTGACCGAAACATCAAAACCGACTATCAAATGTTGGTGGGTTTCTTTGAAGACCATTATTGAGCGCCGCACATTAAACACCAGTACAAAACGCTTCTGTGCGACATGTCTTTTAAATTTGGTGATGATATCCGCAACTACATAACCCAGGTTGAACGCCTGTTCCGCCTGAGCAGTCTGTTGAAAGAGTATTCCAAGCACGATTTGTTCTCTTACATTTGCCGAGGTTTCCCTGCGTCAATTAGAAATCAGCTGGAGGTCAGATGCGATCCTGAGGACAGCCTCCATGAAATAATCCGTAAGGCTATCAGCGTGGTATACATGCTTCAGAACTCACAACGTATCAACAGTGATATTACGAAATTCTCCGGCGCGCCCGGGACGAAAAATTTCGAACTCAGGAAACCTGCCCCTGGTAAGAAGATGTTTGACTTGTCATCGGTGCGATGTTATACGTGTGGAGAAAAGGGACATTTGAAATCTCAATGTAAGGCGAAAATCCAGCTTGTTGCCAACGGTGAAGGTTTTATCGTTGATGAACCTTCCACCGAAGCCTTGTGTGTTGACGACCTAGTCGATCTTGATACTGATCATACTACCACATCGCAAGATTTAAATTAGTTGGAGCGCCGCCTCCTGGAAAACGCGCACAAGATCACAACGTCTTAGTGATCACTCAGTTAATTTGAAAGAATTTGATACTGGTTGAAATGAATGGAAATATCTTTAATGCCACAGTGGACACGGGAGCAGCAGCCTCCATCATAAGCGACGAATGTTGCAAGGAATTGCATTTCAGTCAAGATTTGTTGGATCCCTCTAGTGCGAAGTTGATAGACGCCTTGGGAAACCCGCTCTCTTTGAAAGGAAAGCTAACTGATGCCTTGATTAAAATCCACTCAGAGCCTTTCGAAGTTGACTTGTTAGTAGTAGACACGTCAAACCACCGTCTACCCTATGATCTCATACTAGGCAATGATTTTTTGGAACGAAATTCTTGTGTTATCGACTTTAAGAACAGTACAATCTCTATCAAGGACCAGGAAGCAACGCAATTGGTTACAGTTCCTGAAAAGGAGGTCGTCTTCGATCTGGATGAGCCCATACTCCTTGAACCAAAGCATTGGATGAGGGTCGCAGTTTCTTCTGACGCTGGTATTAACGGGGATGTTATGATATCAGGGCATAGAGGCAAATACATCCGTGGAGTCTCTTTTTCGCCAGATTTATGTAAAGTGACTAGAGGGAAATCGTACGTCACCATTCTCAATGCCTCGCCTTCTTTTGTAAAAATTGGAGTCCACCAGTTACAGCTGATCAGAGTGCCGGTAAAGGTTGAGAACATTCCTGTGACTTGTCTGCCAATCTGTACCGCCGTGCATGACATAGAGGCTCCCTCGCATCCAGTAAGGGTGCCCACAGTTACCGAGAATTCTCATCCACATTTAAGCAAAAAGGAGAGGAGGTCTCTGGCATCTCTGCTCTACAGCAAGCACGACGTGTTCAACTACGGTGTCATCAGTGTTGGACAGGCGATCAGTGAAGAGCACACTATCGAATTAAAACATGATCGTCAGATTCGTTTACCTGTACGTCGTGTACCAGAGAATCTGAAACATGAATATGAGAAGATCTTAAGCGACCTAATCGAAAGCGGAATTATACAGGGAAGTAACAGCCCATATGCCGCACCCACTGTGTTTATTCGCCAAGGTGAGAAGTATAGGCTGTGCATCGATTTTCGCAAGCTGAACGATATTACAGTTAAGGATGCATACCCCCTGCCAAGGATCAAGGATCTCCTTTACGACGCCAGTAAATACAAATTCTTCTCATGCTTAGATCTATGCAAAGCATACTGGCAGGTGCCCATGCGCCCTTCTGACATTGCAAAGACTGCCTTCATTACCCCTTACGGGTTATACGAGTGGAAGTATATGGCCTTCGGCCTATGCAACGCGCCAGCTACCTTTCAATGGTATGTCACTAAGATTCTGAAAGATGGTGCAAACCTCCTCAAACCAGGCATATCGGCCTATATAGACGACATCTTGGTCGTGAGCCACACCTTTGAAGAACATCTGGAGAAGCTTGGTCGAGCCTTAGACTTACTACAGAGAGCGGGACTTAAAGTGAACGGAACCAAATGCACATTAGTTCAAACCAAAGTAACCTTTCTTGGTCGCGTGGTTGAACCTGGCAAAATCTCAATTAAGAATAACGCGAAAGACTTTTTGGATAAAATCGAGACGCCAAAAACCCGCCGAGATGTCCAGCGCTTAATGGGCTTCCTAAACTACTACGGTATGTTTATTCTGGACCTAGCTAACAAGACAAGATCGATCTCGAACCTGTTGAAAAAGTCCACTGATTTCAAATGGACTTGGCAAGAGCAAGAAGCTCTTGACGGGATAAAGAAAGAACTCAAGAAAATACCGTCTCTGAACACCCCGGATTATACAAAAGACTTCATCATCAACTGCGACGCCAGTACGGTAGATATCAGCAGAATCCTCAGTCAGGATGTCAATGGAATCGAGAGTCCTGTACAATATTTTAGCCGAAAACTTCGGGCGTCCGAAAAGAATTATGGTGCAACAAAGTGCGAAATGCTTGCACTCGTCGAGTCTCTGAAAAAATTTCGCTACTTCATACTTGGTCGTAAGTTCACAGTGCGAACAGACAACAGCGCACTGGCCTGGCTGAAGAAATTCAGTGGCGACAAATCAAACATCATCTCTAGATGGATAGAGTACCTCAACAACTTTACATTCACTGTTAAGCATCGCCCTGGAAAACTCCACTTGAACGCAGATTACTGGACAGCTCTCCCGAGCTACGAGCGCGATCTAAAGAAGCCAGGTGGTGAATAGGTTCCTTTTTCCTTCATTCCGCACACTGAGTATCAGCTGATACCTGAAATAAATGCCGATCGAAACGGAAAGCCAATCCTCGCCATCCTGATGCAAGAAG
Organism: Hofstenia miamia; assembly: GCA_900660155.1. NCBI lineage: Eukaryota > Metazoa > Xenacoelomorpha > Acoela > Hofsteniidae > Hofstenia > Hofstenia miamia. The sequence goes on along the minus strand of CABFPE010000147.1, from coordinate 187,093 downwards.
AGATTTCAGAAGAAGAAATAATCCGTCACCAACATTGTGACTGGATACTTGACCAGATAATGAAAAGGATGGGGGATCCGTACTTTCCTACTTCCCCGGAGGTGAACCAATATTTCCACTGCTACAACTGGCAAGTCACTGACAAAGGTCTGTTATACGCCAAGAGTAAGAACAACAATTGCCTCGCCATCCCAGAGTATTTTAAACGGGACCTAGTGCNTTATAGAACACCTTTTAGAGTATTACAACCTGTAAATACCCCCCATATGAGCGACTCGATAGCCCCTTCGACCTCTTCTGCAGCCACTTCAACTATCCAATCACAAAAGACTGAAGACAGAAAACGAAAGCTATCCAAAGTCGGTGACGAAACACTTCACCCTTATTTCATCGCAACAAGAAAAGCGATTGCAACTGTCCGCGACAACATTTCAGAGGAGACCAAGGATCAACTCCGCTGCATTTATAACAGTCGTGAAATGAATTGCTCCATAGACGTCATACCGTTCGTTATCGACGCATCACGCTGTCCGAAAATCAACACTATTATCGCATATGACTCAAGAATGATAGAAACTTTAAGCCGCTTGTATTGGCGCAGTACAGTACACACGTTTTTTGACGATGATTTCAACATCTACAACCTGTGTCAGTTCCTAAATAGCAGCAGAACGATTGACAGTTTTGAGTGCGTCAACATTGATTTCAACAACCTCCTGGTTATTTACTTCTTTAGAATCTCTGAGGTACAGTCGGAAGACATTATGGAACAAATCGAGATCGCGTATCGCATAGCCAAGGTGGAAGGAATACGTTTGATAATGATTGTACGAGGCGAACACGAAACCGCACTACCAGAAGTCATAGAAAATTTACATTTTAGAATGGAAAACTTCCTAATCCTATATTGAGATGACTACGCGCCAGTCTCGTCACACTCTATTAACCACTTGCCAACAACTAGGCTCATATATACCGATCTTTTATTGTGTAAACGGGTACCCTCCCATCGCTTAGCAGTGGACCAAAAGTTAATTATTGACGTTCTACTACAGGCGCAAACATTGGAAATAACCGATCCTAACACCCCACTGATAACCGCAGTAACGGAGATGAGAGTCAGCTTTGCCTTCGCACAGAGTGAACAACTTCTCAATGAAATTCACACCATATGGTCCAATTTAAAGGCAGACTTTAACCCCGAGTCTGATTGGCCCCTGTTAGATATCTGCAGTCCAACACTAACATAACATCCATCCATAGAACGCATATTGCGAGACATCAAAGTATCTTACAACAACCAGGACAAAAAGAACTTCAAAGAGCGCCTCTTTGCCGAGAAGAATTTGCCTGACATATACGCAAGAGGAGCCATCTGGATATTAGCCATCTACCTGACAAAAGATCCTCAGCTGCAACTACCCATGTCACACGAGAAGAGAACAGCATTAACAAAAATGACCATCCACGAAATAGCTGTGTGCCCGCTGACTTGGAAGGTGAAGAATTGGCTTCTGTACAAATGCAGCCCTCCGTCATCCCCCGGAAAGACCAAACGCGCGATGGATAAATTCGAAAAGTATTATGCCCGACTGGTGGGGGCAAGCAGTGTGATTGGGAAGATGTCGATCATGCTAATCAGTAATCGACTCGGTATCTGTCCGTCAGACATAAACATTTTCTCAGATACCGTCAAAAAGTATATGTGGGGAGCCACAGCCGAGACGAAATTTGCCATCTTCTCGTCTGATAACGCTCTGCTGAGCACAAGAAGATTCGTGGAGAGAATGCCAGGGTCAACAAGACAATTTCGCGAACAGATTTTGAAGTTCGATGTACATGGTAAGAACGAACTCTTGGTTAGCACACAGCAAATGAACTACCCTGAGTGTGGGTACGATCAATTTACCAAATCGGCTCAGCATGTCAGTAAGGAGGGAAGAATCATCCCCATCACTATCTTCGATCAAGTAATGAAGACGCCGGAACAGTTTTTCCGAGAAGAAGAGTTACTATCATCATCCGCAGTACAAATGTCTCCTCATATTCGCGATCTGATTGAGAGGATCAACCTAGAAAAGTTTGGAGGCTCCGCCATTTCCCCCAAGCCGACACCAAAGTGGTCCATAATGGAGGATGAACGTATTTTAATGATCGAACGTGACCCAAGCAAATTCCTAGACAATCTCGCACAGCAACAGAGAATTTTAGTCGACAACCGTGATAAAGACGTCCTCTCATTAATGAAATTGTGCCTCACAGAAATGTTCACGAAGGAGGAGTTGGTCATTCTGCAGTCCCCAGGGCGACACGTTGCTTTGGATGTGGAATGCACCACCTCTCGCCTACGCATATCCCGCCAGCAAATTGAACAATTACGACCAAAAGGATTGCGAGGAAAATTCTGGGATACAGTGAAGGATGCTCGTATAAATTACCCCGTCACAATTGGAACCGCCACTTTAGCTTCCCAGTCGGGCTTCAGCGAAATGGAGAAAAAGATCGAGACCTCCAATCTATTGTGCATCCCTCTGCCTACAGTGGAGACTCCGTTAATCCAACCAAAATGGAAGGTCCGGAAACCCAAGAAGAAGGTCGCCGCACAACTGCCCAATAGGATCAACTTTGTCAGCAACAAATCGGAAGCTATCAAGGCAAGCAGGACCAGTGAGTACAAAGCTGCACGTGAAAAACTCATCGCGGGAGACAACGCCGAGCACGTGTTCATTGATGGTAAATTAACAATAACTGATATTTTTACGAGGGGACTCCCGATTCATCAGCAACTGAGGACGATCCAGGAAAAACTAGCTGCTTTACAACCCCGCGTCCTCATTCTCTTTCAGGCGGCCGGAGATCTCATGTGGATCAACAACATCGAAACTGTAACCCGATACTACGATGTCACTAAACGAATAGAGATCATCACAATGCTTTGAGCGAACGTCTCGGATCCAGAAGAAATGACGCTGAACCAAGTCCAAGAGTACTTCTCACTCTTCGTAGACCATGCCACCACTATGGGATCCCTTNGAGCGAACGTCTCGGATCCAGAAGAAATGACGTTGAACCAAGTCCAAGAGTACTGCTCGCTCTTCGTAGACCACGCCACCACTATGGGATCCCTTCGACAGGTGTTCCTTCACTTCTATCCAGACACTGAAATAAGCGCCGATGAGGCTCACACCTCCGATACAGATGCAACTATGACACTCATGATTGCTCTGAAAGGCCTTCGACTCTATGAGTGGTTCTACGACACCTTCACTAGGCGGCTAAACAATCTCCAAAGAAATTGCCCAGTTAGCAATTGGATGCCCACCATAAGGTTCCTACGATTAAGAGACGAAGTGGTCACGCAAAGGGAGGTGCTGATGCAATTAACTCGCGAAGCTAGCTATTCAGAAGTAACAACATGGGATGGTGAACTCACAATAAAGATGATCGTGGCTACTCAAAGTATCGTTTCCGGGCCAGCCCTTCAACTATTAGCCGAAAATTAATTTGAGCAAGGGGGGCGTGTAGAGTTGCTTGGGGATTTTGTCGAATTTATCCTTTTTAATTATATCTTTGTATTATTACGTCACCATGACGTTATCGATCAATTTCGATCTTAGTTTGCTATTATTAAATTGATGTCCCCTTGTTGGTGCTTTTATTTTGCTCAAATTGAATTTTGCGAGGGAATTTAGAATCGATCATGTTAAACTATGTTGCTATCTAAAGTTGTAAACAAAGGCAGGTAATGATGACATTTTTGTATATAAACTGAGACAACTGTAGTGATCGTTCAATAGACTTTGTCTACTCTTAACTACCGTCTTTACCATTGTATTTCTTATTTATTTATTATTTTAAATGAAACTTATTGCTTAAGTCGGCGACAATTCGGGAGTGCTTTCACCAGCACGGGGTGACACGTTGCTTCTGGGGGTCCTCTGACTACCCAGTCCGAATTTTGGTTCATTAAGTTATGTATACGGTTATGCATAGGGGAATAATAAATCTCTCGTTCGTATTTCAACACGTACATGCACTTATAAAACCCTACACTGTGATGATACCATGCCGTTGGCTAGCACGAATATCTGGCAATTACAGATTATTTAATAGTTAGCTGAGAGATAACAATGAAAATGAGAGCTTGTATTTTTGAAGTGAGATAGAAATTAAGCAAGTGAGACAAATAGGGTAGCACCAGTCAATAGGTTAAGCACTTTACTTCTGGATGTTCCACTTCGGCTGGAAGCCATAGGAATTGGTCATCTTGGTTCTTACCTAAAAGTAGTTCTGTTACTTGGATGAATTACCAATGTTACATCTATGTTATAAATTCTGTGTTACTCCCTTCCCGGAATCGTGGCTGTTCTGTAAACGCTATTCAAACCTTTTGTGGAGTCAATTAAGCTTCTAGTTAAGTTTTCCTACCAGCCACCGATTCTACAATTGGGGTTGTGGCAGATAGTTAAGTGGATTTGTTGAATGTCTTGCATTAACCGATTAACATAGAGTTCTGCGCTTTTCTCTGCGTAATTTGGGAACATTATCATTAAAGAAGTGGTCGCTTCACGGCCGAACATCGCTTTGAAAGGGCTCACACCCGTAGTCGCGTGGACAGATGTATTATAAAAGTATTCTACACATTCAATGACATTCTTTGCCAACCTTCGACATCTTCTTTTTTCTGTCTTCAGTCTTCTGTGATCTGATAGTGGAAGTTCCGGCTGATGAGGTAATCGGGGTTTACAGTTTTTTGTTAGGTGCATGGCCCGCTCCTCTTGCCCACATGGGGATACGTTTCTCTCCATGTAGGGGCAAGATGTCGAGGGCGTCATCGTGGTGGCTCTCTCCTCTCCAAATCATGGAGCTACGTTTCGCCCGCACAGGATCGGATTCTCCTCAGACTCACCCTCAATTTTATTTTAATAATTGTGATTGTTTTTTACAGGGTGATCCGGGCTTTAAAAATTTTCTAATCAGGCATTCTAAATTCAATTTTCATTGTAAATATGATACATTGCTGGTAGCACTTTGTTCAAATGATATTTGCACTGATATGAATTTGTTTAAAAAATTCGCTTGTTTCTGTAACAGGGCTTTGCGAATTTCCTTGTTTCATTTCGAAATTGAATCAGAATATTCTTGCAATGTATTTGCAAATCCAAAATTTAAATTCTTTTGCGTAATAACGTACATATCAAAAGCATCTGTTGTTAATAGTTAAGATTAAAAAACTACTTTGAAATACGAAAAAATTTAGCTGTCTACTCTAAAATAGAAATGTTTGCTATCGAAATAACTTTTATTTAAATAATTTCAGTAGCTCCGAGAATTTTCGAGATCCGCCACCGTGATATTCCTAGATTAGTATTTGAATCCAACATGATTTCGGATTTGGATTTGATTTCCTGTATTTAAATTAATATTAAGTCTTCGAAATTCGACTTATGTCTAATTCCAAATTTTGCAAGAAATAGAAAGCGGTTAAATTATTAAACTTAATATATATTTGCAAATAGAGGAATCTCTTAGAATTGATATTTTAAAATGATGATTTGAACATGCTACCGTTTTTTGTTTATACAAAGTATTTTCAAAGTTTTTTATTTCACTTGGTAAATCATGGAAGATGTTAGAAACATGTGCTTATAATGCGAGGTGAAGATTTCTAATATAGAAGAAGACCAGCGTGATTTCTTGAACTTTTCAATGTCTATGCAAAGCCCTGCAAGCAACGTTCTAAATTTTAAAAAAGGTTATTCTGGTCACCGAGTCATATATTTTGCAATTTTGTGATCCGATTGCAACTGCTAGCAATTACTACATTAATTTTTTTAATTTATTTAGCTTATACAAAATTTATTAAATTATTTAAATAATTTTTAGATGGAAACATTCACGTACGGTCTAGCTGGAGTAAAGGTAAAAGATAATTTATGAAAATTAAGATTTTAATATACTTACATTAAATATTTATTTAAATTATTTTTAAGTTTGCATATGTTATTCTTTTGTTTGTTATTTCAAAATATGTTAAATATGACAAATCTTTACATTGATTTGTAATTATTGAAAAAGTACACTGCTATTTAAATTTATCCCAATCTTTAAGCTCAAAATGTTACGAACAGAAATAGAATGAACATTTATTCAAAACTATCTCACAATCATATACAATTCATTCTTACAAATATGATTTTAGAGTTCGAACACGCCAACAAAAATGGTAAGATATATATGTTACATTTGTCTTTACTAATTAGTAAAACATGAAGAATGAGTTTAGTAGATATTAAATATTTACTAGTGTCTAAACACTGTGTTGCTTTTATCTTAAGTCATAATAAATTTTATTATCTTCCCACACCCCAGTTCACTTAATTCAATTTTTAGTAATTTGAAAGAAAAATAAAGTGCAATATATAAATTTAAGCTATTTTGAATAAACAGGCCTGCACGCAGCACCAAAAGCAGTACGAAACCCAGAAAAATTAAGAAAATATTAAAAATACATACCCTAAAAAAATGCATTTCAAGACAATAAACATCAATCTGACTTGGGCATTCCACAATCACCCTCTTACTATAATGTTATTATTATTATTAACAATGCAATCTTACCAATATGTTTTTAGAAGAAGGCAAGAGAAAATAAAGTAACATATGTTACTTAATTGTGTATATATTAATTAAAAAACATGATGTAATGAATTTAGTTGATATTACATATTTACTAGTAATTCAAACAACTTTCTGTTTTCTTTATCATTTTTTTAAATTATAAGTTATACCATCTTCCTTCACATTATTCAATTTATTAATGATATTTATGAAAAATCATATTTGTATATACAAAAAAGCCATAAACACAAGTTATCTGAATTTCTATAATAAACAATTTTGCTATGATGTTAGTAACAGTTCAATCTTACCAATATGCTTTTAGAAAAAGACAAGGCAAAATAGCGTGAGATATGTTATTTAATAATGTATATATTAATTATTAAAACAAGATGTATTGAATTTAGTAGATTTTACATATTTACTAATATTTCAAACAACTTTCTGTTACCTTTATCATCTTTTTAAAATTATAAGTAATATCATCTTCCTTCACACTATTCCTTTCCATTCAATTTATTAATGATATTTTTGAAAAATCCCATTTCTACAAAACTATCTGAATTTCTATAATAAACAATTTTGCTTTAATGTTAGCAACAATTCATCTTCCTCATATATGATTTTAGGAAAAGACAAGTAAAAATAAAGTAATATTTGTCTTTTAATTTTGTATATATTAATTATTTAAACATGATTTAAGTAATTTATTAGATATTACATATTTACTACAATTTCAAACAACTTTCTGTTACTTTGATCTTTCTCAAAAATATGAGTCATATTATCCTCCTACAACGCCAGTTCATTTGATTAAATTCTATAAAAATCTATTCTAAAACTAAATATATAATTAGAAAAATAGATAATCCAAAAGAGAGACTATTGTATTTCTTTCGTATTTATAAATCTATTCTTAAACAATATGCATTTTTCAAAGAAGGTGAAAAAATAATGTAAAATATTATTTATACAACTTTCTATGCATCAGCTTATTCTGTGATATTGATTAAAAACAGTTTTCAAATTATTTAAATCCTCATTTAATAAACAAATTTTACTGTTAAAGATTTTTTTTAATATCTCAAATTTATTTTATACTATTAGACTGCATATATATTTATATTAAACATGTTTATGAATTTCTATTTAGAACATCAAAGATATTTCTCAAACTAATAAAAAATTAAAAATAGAATAAACTATTTTTTTAGTTTTTTTGTTTTATATTACAATAAATATATATTTTTGGTAAATTTCAGTATATATTTGCAATAATATATTGCATTTGTATAGTAGGCAAAGGAGTTACAGTTAAATTCAACTACAGCTATCAGTTGATTAAGTGATACCAACTAAATTTATACTTTAACTGTATTAAAAATAAATTTATTTAAAAAGAGTATTCATCTTTCAAACTAGTGCAAAATAAAAAAACGGACATAATTGTTTATTTATGTACGATTTTTTTAAATGAAATAATAAATTTGAAATATTCAAAAATTCAAACTACAGCAAAACTTCTATAAATGTTTGTTATAACAATAAAATTCAAACAAAACTGAAATGATTTCTTTCATTGGTAAAAGACAGAATAATGAAACTTGGCAATGAAAATTATGCTATTTTTGCATACATACAAAATACTCTATGTCTAAAAAATATACGTTTGAGGCATACCTGAGGTATAGCCTTTGCCCTATCTCTAGTAGAATTGCTTTGCGAAATAACTCTGAAAACATTAATGACATCAATACCATTAAAAAATTAATTATGGATGGCCAAGCATTTAGATTTTTGAAAACAATTCTTGGTAGTCTTTAATATTTTAAAGACTGTAATAGAGAGCTCTATGCAATGATATGACAATTAGGAATGCCAACATTATTTATTAAATTATCAACAGCTGATTATAAATGGAGTGATTTTCCAAATTTCATTTTAAGAACAATAAAAGAACCCATTATTGAGTTCTCTAAAATAGAAAAGTATAAACTTTATAAAAAATTAACCATGTTTCTAAAATTCATTGTAAAAGAAGACATACTAGGAAATGTCAAGGATTTTTAGTATCACAATGAATTTCAGCATAGATGAAATTTACATGTTTATTGCTTACTGTTGATTGATAATGCTCCACAATTTGATGGTAGCAATTTTAGGGAGGTTTCTGAATTTGTAGATTCTGTATTTTCAGTTACAAATAACATGTAGTTTTTCATGTCAAAGAAAAGGTAAAATGCCAAAATCAATTTCCTTAATTTCCAATGGATAAGACAAGAATATTAACACCACTAAACAATATATCAAAAAAAATGAAGAAAATTTATAAATCAAGCATATTTTTCATTAGAAAAATACTAGAAGAACTAGTAAATCATAAAAAATTTGTTGAATTTAATGTATTTTTAAACTGAACTAAGTGTAACTTGGATGACTTTAAATACATTAAAATCTTTTCTAAAAAAAACCGAGAATCTACCATGAAAAAACAACCTCCCAAACTCATATTAATAATTACAATGAAGTTATTTTGAAATTGTGGAAATCCAACATTGATGTAGCATTCATTTTAGATCCTAATGAATGTGCCTCATATATAGTTAAATATTTTGCTAAAAGTGATCAAAGTACAAGAAAATTTTAGAAAAAAATAAATGACAATTTTGAAAATCAACCACTAAGATTTAGAATGAAGGAAATTGCTAAGCACTTTATAACATCAAGTGAAGTCTCAATCCATGAAGCCATCCATTATGTTATGCAGTATTCATATCACATGAGTTCAAGAAAATGCATTTTTATAAACACCTATCTATTAAATAAGAAATACGTAATGTTAAAAATTTACATACTACTGAGCAAAATGAAAATGATTTATTTTATAAAGATTTTGTAGAATATTATAAGCATAGACCATCTAATTTAGAACATATGTGCTTAGCAATTTTTTGCGCTGAATTTGACATCATATGAGGCGCCCAGAGGAAAAGGGCCAATCCACCATTCGGTAGTTTTGAGAAAAATAGCTTTAAAGTTTTACCATTTCTATTTTATGACAGAAACATGAATATTTGGCTTATTTTCAACCTTATTTTACCTATGTATAAAGCCTAATATTGTGACAAAATTTTTCTACTATCTAGGGGAAGGTTTAAAATTTCGTATCCCACATCTAACTCAATATCGTCAATTTGGCGGATTGTCCCCTTTGCTTCTGGACGACTCATATATAATAAGCCAAATAATAATTTAAATGAAATATACCATCTTGAAGGAAAAAATATTTAGGAAAACGCAATGTTCGAAAAATTATCAGATATCTTTACAGATGAGAATACATTAATAGGTGAACATCAATCCTTTAAAAAATATATTTGTTTTTGCAAAAAAACAACATAGAATTTATGCAAGCAATGTCTTCATTTACAAAATCAAATATACCTGAAATTGATGATTTCTTTAATAATCAGTTGCAACTTTTAAATAAGCTTAATGTAGATCAGAAGTTCCTTTGGAATCATGTTTTAAATAATTTGCATACAGAACAACTCTGCCTCTTCTTATCAGAACCAGGTAGAGATGGTAAGACACTTTTGATACATTGATTGTATCAAACTATTAGTAAGGCATGCTCAAAGCACACTCTGATCCATCATTAAACTTTGTCGCACTTCTAGCACCAACAGGAAAATGTGCTGTTAATATATCTTGTCAAACTATTCACTATTTTTTTTTAAATTAGTGTAAAAGCAAATTTGAAAAATTACACTCCTCTATCAAGTAAAGAGGCTGACAAATTAAGACTTTTGTATTCCCAGATAAAACTTATAATAATTGTTGAAATGTCCCTTGTAGGCTACTATTTATTTAATACAATAGAACAATGATTGAGAGTTCCACTATTTTCCTTGAAAATTTTATTTTATTTGAATTAAAGAAAAATATGAGAGTACAAAATGACAACAAATTTGCTGAACTTCTTTCTAAATTTAGAGAAGGGACTTGATAAAAATGAAATTTTAAATTTTCTATCTACAAATATTGAAAACAACAACAACTTAGACAATGATTACATGTATTTATTTTCAAACAATTCTGACGTAAATAATTACAATATGAAAATCTTAAAATCTTTTGATAATACTGTAAATGTTGAAGCTATTGACAAATATGACTGTAAATTTAGCAACTTTTCAGCCTAAATCAAGGAAAGTATTATTGGAAATTTGCAGGCTAATTTCATTTTACACATTAACACCCCATACCAAATTGTATATAACATTGATGTTGGCCATGGAATTTGTAATGGATCAGAGTGTGTTCTTAAAAAAATTGACAAATGTATTGTTTGTGTAGACTTGTGAAAATGTTGCAAGGAACTTAAGAGAACACAATTCTCATTTGTATGAAAAATTTAAAAAATTTAATGTCAATAAAAATGGACACCATTATTCAAAATTTATTTGGAGGGTATGTTTAAAAGCCTCTGTACTCCCAAAAAATACACAAGTCACAAGGCTCGACTTATGATAAAGTTTATGTAGATTTTAATTGTACAAATCTTACCTACGGTCACCATTATGTAGGATTAAGTAGAGTCAGATCTAAGGAAAATTTAGTTATTAATAATTTTAACATTGATAAATATAAAATTAATAAAAATGTAAAGGAAGTTATGAAGAAACTTCGAGCCTCTGCCTAACAAATTTAATGTTATGAAAAGTGCACTTACATTATACTATCTCATTTCTATAGCTTTTCTTGCTGTTTCTATCTCAGTTCTATACTTTTCTATACTTTGGTGCACTTTAAAGCATTTATGCAAATTATTGTCTTACAACATTTTTTAATGCATCTTACCTTTTTCTATCTTATTGCTATAGTTTTTGTCATTTTTCTTTTCTTACAGGATGCATGTAATTCATCTTCATTAAAGTTTGTTATTGCACAACTATGTGAATTTATCGACGTCAATATTAAAAATAGACTACATTGCATGAAACTTAAAGTGTATCATTTCCATTAAAACTGCTTGTGTTTGAAAACGTATTTCAGCAGGCAGTCACATTTAATATATACTTTGGATAAGTAGTGCAATGTAGTGATATTTGTAAATGCATTGCTACATACATTCATTCTATCTCATTTTTATTGCTTTTCTGTTACTTTTCTATTCTATAACTTTCACTGTTCTATTTATTTTTCTTTATGCAAGACCAAGTGTACAATTCCAACTATTTTTTTATACTCCAAAAAGTAGGCTGCAGCTAGCTAATATAAACATTCTTATGTTTGTATAACCGTTTTGGAGAAATTATTGCATAATAAAGTGTTTGAAAACGTATTTCAGCTTTTAAATTTCATATTCTCCAAAACTGTTCCTAAATGCACATCTTAATGCATCTGGAACAACAATTTTAGTTAATTTATTTATTCTCTTGTACTTTTATTGTAATCACTTGAAAAATAAATATATCTCTATCTTTTTATTTTAACTCTATATTAGAATGAAAAAGAAGAAGTCCCTTGCCAAAGAGTTTTTTTAAACTACAATAAAGCTATTATATAATTTTTGCTTAGAGCATCCTACTACTTTTTAAAATTGATCAATCCTGTTGGACTAGAATTTGTTGACATTAATTTGGCGGTAGAAAATATTAAAATTATTAAAATTTTTCTATTAGGATTTCAATACAAAGTCAATGATAAGCCTACTTCATTCTAATATTATTAATTCTTTTGTGATCCTGAAGTGTGAACAATTATATTGCGACAGCTGCTCATGTAAAACAAATCGAATGTGAATTTAATTGTGGGAAAATTAAACAAAGAGATGACTATATGAAAAAGATGTTCGATTAAAAAAATATTATTGTACATGTTAGCAGTGTTGTTTGCAAGGACTGGGGCAAACATCAAATGGGAGATAGGGTGGGATAGAACTGAAATTGAAGAACATCTGTATTAAATATATCTAAGCGAGAAATTAATCCAAAAAGCAATGTTGTAGGACGATATAGGGAAAAATTGGAAAAACTAAAAAACTTAAATTAACGCCAATTGAAAAGAGAATTTTTCATCGTCAAATAGGTTAATGTGAGAAATTTCAGGGAATAACTAAAAAAGAGAAAAATGAAAAGCCTACAGAACCAGGGGTTCCAAGGTGTTCATCCATCCAAATACTAACCAGACCTAGAGTTGATTAACTTCAGAGATCAGGACAGTTCCGGTGCTTTTAACTGGGTATAGCCATAGGCACTAGCATTTAGGTTTACCATGTTTTATCTAAAAATACCTAGAAGATATTGTAACAAACACTATATTTCTGAATTGCTACCAAAATCCTGTCTAGAACCATTGTTGACAGTTTGTCAACATAAATGCCTTTGAGGATATCTTCCTTTTTTTATGAGCTAAGAACAAGATAATTACTGTATATTTGGGCGAAATATCTAAGTAGTAAAAACAGGCATTGGCGCAAAATATCAAGTTAATTGAAAGTTTCTATCAACTACAATAACAAAGAAAATATTCAGTGTCGACAATATTGTCAACGAAAATGATGATGAGGGTTAAACCATAGATGTATTTTGTTATAAATCTGATTGATGATATCGATTTCATTGTGCTATGTAAAGCTCACATTCACATACATTCAAAGAAGCCTGCATATGTAAACAAATGAATGAAATTATGAATTCATCACAAACACTTTTAATGCTGCTGATGATTTTCACACTGTTGAACGAGATTAAAACAAAATTATTGATCATGCCTGGCTTAATGATGCTGTCATACTCAAGTTTCTTGCTTATAATAATGCCTTCATCTGCAAGTGTAAAAACATAATTTGCAAGATAGCACCAATCTATTACTTAGCATAAATTCCAATATACCTCCATTTTTTGCAAATGTTATTTTTTCGTATCATATGATTGACCTTGACTCTAAAGTTGTGTATTTCACCTCTGATATTAAAGTGGCAATAAAAGATGTTATTCCCTTCTAATTGGATGAAACAAAAACAGTGCTTTTCTCTGGTTTACAAAGTGTTGAAAAGTTGAGAAGCATTTCAGGTGGTGAGGAATAGTGCAATTAGAGGACCAAATGTAAGTTATTCAAAACGTTTTCATCATGAATGTATAAAGACACCAGCAACTTTCTAACGTTTCATTTCTTAAAGTTAAATAGATTACTTGAGGCTAAGCAGCAGTGGCAGTTCTACAGTCCACCAATTGAAAAACTATCAGCTTTTAAGTTCAAAATAAGCATCCCTAGCATTTGAAATTATGGGTGTCCTAATAATATATATATAT
>CABFPE010000147.1:119016-172956 GCA_900660155.1 Hofstenia miamia | reverse complement strand
ATATATATATATATATATATATATATATATAATTATATATGTATATATATGCATTCACTGAATGAATTTCTTACTCCTTGTTTGATCAGAAAAGTGAGTTAGAATGATGTTAGCATAGTTCTTAGTTCAAGTTCAGTTTTGTAAAGCAAAGCTGGTTGAGTCTCAAGCTTAATAAGAAAAATTTGTAATTTATATCATATCAAGAACGTTGCAATTTTAATTTGATGGAACAAATAGAATTAAATAAATATATATGAAAGAAATTGCGATATCTAAAAGCAAACCAACCAGAGGCATTACTGATATGAACAAAAGAAAGTTGGTGTTTTGTCTATATAAAAATTTTATTATCATTTCCATCTCAATTGTTTTTTGAAAATGTACCCAGCCTATGTTTTTTTTTAAAAATAATGCTTAGCTTCTGATGTGCCTCTTTAAAAGAAAATGTATTTCTTATTGCAGTAAAATTGAGATAATGCATTAAATTCGTGTTTTGTTAGCTCAAAATAGTTTTAAATTTTCACCATAAGCAGCAAGTAAAAATTTATATTTAACCTTTGTCATTGGAAATTCATATAAAACTACTTTAAAATAATGATTGAGAGAAGTAAACCTTGAGCACTGTTTGCTATTACTTTTCTTCTAATTGATGTCAACCTCCTAACACATACTGACTCGGAATTGTCAATGAGTCAAACTTGTAATTACCCTAGTCGTGTTATTCCTAACTAATATTATGAAATATGTATGATTTGGTAAAATACTGCTACCAAAAGTCAGAAGGTTAAGAACTCCTAACAAAATACAATATATAACAAGCACATACTTAATAAAACTCTGATAGACGTTAGCAGGGATCGATTGATATATCAAATCGAATCAACAAAAGCTATCACCAATTGTTACGCGTATATTCAGAAAAACAGATCATACTGGGTCACCAGTTGAATCGAGATGTTAGTAAACATTTAAAAATATATTTAGTGCATATAAAATTCAAAATTTTTGATTAATTATATTATTAATGCATTTTGAAATATTGTCTAAGAATTCTATGCTCAACTATATAATTTAGCACATTCAAATATTAAAAGATGCATCATAAATATTAAGCAAACACAATATATTTTTCTAAATTTCACTATCTCTTGGAAATATATCAGGATTTAGAAATAAATTATCAATAAGATAAAAAGATCATACGGGTTCTACTAGAAACTTATTTCAATTCTGATGATACTTCCTTACGCCTCTTATTAGTTTGGTATTGCTAAAGATATTTATGTCAATGTAGTTATGTGTGAATTCAGATTTGACCATTAACGAATTTATACTGAAATTAACAGAAATATATACTAGAAATATAATTGAAATGGCCTTGCTATTCAACCAAATTCGACTTTCCTGAATCAATTATCTTTTTAATGTATAAAATATATTAAAAACCCAAACTATATAATTTAGCGCATTCAAATATTAAAAGTTGCGTTTTTGCTTAGTAAAATT
This sequence comes from Hofstenia miamia, assembly GCA_900660155.1. Taxonomy (NCBI): domain Eukaryota; kingdom Metazoa; phylum Xenacoelomorpha; order Acoela; family Hofsteniidae; genus Hofstenia; species Hofstenia miamia. Next base: position 171,450 of record CABFPE010000147.1, on the reverse strand, counting down.
GTATAAAATAATTAGCATACCTTTTTCACGACTAGCTTCGATGTTGAATTTTAATTTACCGCAATAACATTTCCAACGAAAAAATATTTCATTGTTAATTAAGTATACATTGTACATACCTAAGTGTCTAAATTTTTTGAAAAGAATATTTTCGTTTTACAATTTCTAGAATTACGCAATTAAAATTAAGTTATGGATATTAACAATTTAAGTTGGATTTGGCTTTTGAGGACATTTCTAATTCAAAAAGATCAGTCTGTTTATTGATATTCTATTGTAACTAAAGAAAATAGATCATTTTTGTTATATATTTATGATGCATCTTTTAATATTTGAATTTCATAGAAAAAAGTGCACCCCTACATTTTTTCTTATTTCTTACTACAAAGCCTAAATATTTACCTAAATTGCGGGAAAAATATTTTAGCAAACTTAACCAAAATTTTCCTATTTTGAGAAACCGCTGTTTTTAACATGTGTGCAAAATTTTATAAGGTTGCAATAAATGCTTTTGCCTTTAGAGCCAATTATATAAAAAATTCTTCAAAATCTCATAGGTGAAACTTGAGTCTTAATTAACAAGCTCCGGTTTTCACATGCTCATAACGAACCTTAACAAGCTTGGCACGACTAGGGTAATTACAAGCTTGACTCATTGACAATTTAGAGTCAGTATGTGTTGACATCAATTAGGCAAACAGTACTAGCCAACAGTGCTCAAGGTTATTTTCTCTTAAACTCTGTCCCAATTATTAAGTAAACCAGTTTTTTAGGAAAATGAGGTAGTATGATAAAAACACGAGTATAATTTCAAGTTTTGATTTTCATTTTTTTTATAATATGCACAAGATCCTAAAACTATCTAATTCGAGCCAAAACCATGGTATTTACGCTATAATAAAACCCCAATTATTGATATAAAACTTTACGTATTAACTAGGACAGAGTTTAATATATAACTATATGTACATCAAAATATTGTTTTTAATTAATTTCTAATACCAAAGATTAAATATAAATTTTTACTTGCAGCTGATGGTGAACATTTTAAAATATTTTGAACTAACAAAACACGAATTTAATGCATTATCTCAATTTTACTGCACTAAGAAATACATTTTCTTTTAAAGAGGCACATCAGAAGCTAAGCATTATTTTTTAAAAAAAAACATAGGCTGGGTAAATTTTCAAAAAACAATTGAGATGGAAATGATGATAAAATTTTTATATAGACAAAACACCAACTTTCTTTTTTCACATCAGTAATGCCTTTGGTTGGTTTGCTTTTAGATATCGCAATGTCTTTCATATATATTTATTTAATTCTATATGTTCCATCAAATTAAAATTGCAACGTTCTTGATATGATTTAAATTACAAAATTTTTCTTATTAAGCTTGAGACTCAACCAGCTTTGCTTTACAAAACTGAACTTGAACTAAAAACTATGCTAACCTGATTCTAAATGACTNACAATTATCCATTTGCCAAACGCAAACAACTACCAATTCATGGAAACCTTCGACATTTTCCAGTGAACTAAAGAAATGTGGAAATAAACAACTTTATATATATATATATATATATATATATATATATGCAGTGTCGTGCAAAAGCATTCGATCACTACTGAATATAACTAAATTTTAATTGTTGCGTGGTTTGTCCAGAAAAACATCCAAATCCTCGATTGGTCGGGAAATAATCCAGACCAATCAAAAATATTTGGATGATCGTCAAGAGAAAACTCTCTGGCCGACGTTTCACGAATTTGTCAGCATTCGGTGCTAAGATCACTAAGATATGGTGTCAAGAAGTATCAAAAGAACTTTGTGAACGGCTAGTGGAGACCATGTCACGTAGAATTTCAGCGGTTATGAAAAATAAGCGAGATTCAATTAAATATTAACTGTAAACATTCTTTTTAGTACTTGCGTGTATGTCTGTATACTGCTTTATAACTATACCATATTTTTTATCAATATATGCGATAGCATAGCATGTATATCAGAGTTATAAACCGGTCGGGTCAACTGGCGTGACCGGCACAGGTCAGATCGGTGCTTGTCGGGCCAAGTCCAAATTTTGTGACTGGCTGGTTGGAAACCAGTCAAAGAAAGCCAGTAAAACAACAAAAATTTGACTTCTTTGAAGCACATTCTTTAAGAAAATTTGCTTTTTCTAAATTTAAGTACAGTATCCCAACTTGTAATTTGCCCTTTTGTCACTTTTCCAAAATATTTAGTCCTAAATTTTACTTTCCTTTGTTATAAATCTTGGCTTTATTGCTAAACACAACCGCGCCTTTAAAGTTTTTCAGCAATTTTATTGTGATACCAGGTGAAATTTCTAGAAAATAAGCGCTAATGTGAATGCAGCAGCAACAAAGGATAGGTTGCAGGCATTATCAAACATCCACAATGCATATTGTACTTCAAGCACATTATCCATCAGTAGATCATTGTTTAAGAAAATGCCTATAAAAAGTTGGACAACTAATTACAAACAGGTTTGTGTTAGATCTCCTAATTTTGTAATATTTTTTACAATGTCTTTCCAGTGAAAAAGTTTTGCATCTACTACTTACTTCAACCAGCACGTCTTTGCAACAGGACTGAACATGATTCGAAAGTGACTTCATAGCGTCGCCTGTAGTAATGAAGGAGGCAATGCAAAATAATCAATATTCGGTTTTATACATAATTTCGTAGTTTTTAAATATAACATTGATAAATAGTACTATTTGGATTTTTAATATATTTTATACATAAAAAATATAATTGATTCAGGCAAGTCGAATTTGGTTGAATAGCAAGGCCATTTCAATTTTATTTCTAGTATATATTTCTGATAATTTCAGTATAAATTCGTTAATGGTCAAATCTGAATTCACACATAACTACATTGACATAAATATCTGTAGCAAAACCAAACTAATAAGAGGCGTAAGGAAGTATTATCAGAATTGAAATATGTTTCTAGTAGAACCCATATGATTTTTTTATCTTATTGATAAATTATTTCTAAATCCTGACATATTTCCAAGAGATAGTGAAGTTTAGAAAAATATATTGTGTTTGCTTAATATTTATGATGCATCTTTTAATATTTGAATGTGCTAAATTATATAGTTGAGCATAGAATTCGTAGACAATATTTCAAAATGCATTAATAATTCAATTAATCATAAAATTTTAACTTTATATGCACTAAATGTCTTTTTAAATGTTTACTAACATCTCGATTCAACTGGTGACCCAGTATGCTCTCTTTTTCTGAATATACGCGTAACAATTGGTGATAGCTTTTGTTGATTCGATTTGATGTGTCAATCAATCCCTGCTAACGTTGATCAGAGTTTTATTAAATATGTGCTTGTTATATATTGTATTTTGTTAGGAGTGGTTAATCTTCTGAGGTTTGGTTGCATTATCTTACCAAAGCATACATATTTCATAATATTATTTAGGAATAACATAAATTAGAATTTAGTATTAAATAATGATATAATGTGAATTTATATGTATTGTAATAATGACTTACTACAAATGTATAAGGATTGCTTCTAATAGTTATTTGGCCACAAAATTGCCAAAGATGCGATTAGCGTTGCTTCTGAAAGTTAAATAACCAAAAAATGAAAAAACGTTATCTAAAAATGTTTTGTTTAGTAATAAATAATATCACAGGCCAAATTTAATTTTTAAATATGTAATATCACTTAAATTACATTTACTACTAAGTACAAACTCCTGTTTAAGTTTAGATTAGACTTTAATATTACATATTGGTGTAATATAAATTTATGTATCATAAAATGATTTACTAAAAATGTGTATTAACTTTGCTTCCAAAACTAAATTTACAACAAAAATGTCAAAAAGTGAATCTAAATATGTTTTAGATTCATTTATTTGTGTATGTGAGTGACATCAGAATTATCTAAGTGAGAAAATTTAATACATTATTTCTCAGTGAATATTGGATTTGTATGTATAATTTATTTTACATAATATTGACTATATAATGTTCTTGCTAGAAAAATTTAAATTTTGACAATCATACAAATAGAACTATAGTTAGTGGGGGCATATGTTCCTCATTTTCTTCTATGCTGATTTAATTGATTCCATTTGCATTTTAATTTATATAAATTCAATATTGAAGATAGAGATTTAGGACCAGTGCAAATTTCTTCATATAATGTCATTCTAGGCATATAAAAAATAATATTTAAAAAGTTATATTTATTTAAGGTTTGGGGCTAAAAATTGTAGGATTTGTAAATTTTAGACTTTTGTAAGGCAATTTTTAGGAATTTTAAATTTTTGATTTACAGTCTATGTAAAGTATGTACCGACATACATTCATTGAAAAATTCATGGAGAAATGTTAAATGGTGTTTGAAAAAATTTCACCAACATGCTAAAAATATAAACATTTTACTTCACATATGACATTTACATGGTAAATCTCAAAGAGTATTTTACATAATAAGTACAAATTAATTTATTTAATTGACTATCACTAAGGCAAAAATAATCAAATTCTTTGCTCATTAAAATGAATTGATATTATTTAGTAAATTTCAATATTGAAATCAGAAATTTCTATATTATTTATTTTAATTTAGTATTTTAGGCTGAGGCATTTTGGCCTAACTTAATAGGATTTCGTACATTTCCATTAGGTAGTGTACTACATACCTCCATGCAAAAATGGAAAATTCATTCTTTAATAAATCAGTAGTATGGACGCTTTAAGTGAAACAAATATACATATTTTTCACAATTTTTGAATTTTTTATCCTAGATGGTGCTTTTTATATATTAACCACACTCAGCACTGTTAACAGGTAGTAAATTATTTACCAAATTCATGCCTATCATAAAAATGTCATTAGGTCTTTAAGTGTAGATGTAAGCTTGGAAAATAATAAGAAACTGTCTAGATCAAAAATTCAAAATTTCTTTTTCAATGAATCTTGGAAGATGAGAGAATGTGAATTTAATGTACCTGTTCATTTTTAATATATGTAAATAACTTGTTCGTAAAGTGTATAAATAGTTTGTAGTAACTAATTAAACTTCTCAATGCTGTTTTATATTGTGAGTTTTACAATTCCAACATTCCAGTATTTGTCCTTAAGCACCATAACAAAGAGCAAATAGAAATTGAGAAGAAAGTAACGCGGAAAAGATGGGAGACAATTTTGGAAGGCGAACCTAGAAATCTTATTAAGACACACAATCTTAAGCTCTTCTGGATAGGACAGAGGTTCAACTAAATTGACAACGAAATTCACAATAATCATCAACTGAACTGTCTACTAAATTAAAATGTGCTCTCCTAATTCCATGATCAGTCAATAAGAAGGAATTTCATATATGCTATCTTATTGAAGAACGAGAAAATAATATATGCCTCTTAGCTGAAACGTGGGTTTTTCCTCGTGATCGATTCTCATTCAAGATATTATAACCCTTCAGGTTATGATATTATTAGTCATGGTCGGGGAATGGCGTTCATCTATAGAGCCAATATTAACCCACAATTCTCTTTAATGCACAGCTATGATTTATTTGAATCATCATTAATGAGTTTCACATCAAATTCTAAAAGCGCAAATATTGATTCGTTTATTTATCAATTTGATTATTTTCTTGATTAAGTCTTTCTGAGCAATCCTTCATTATTAATTTTGAGTGATTTCAACATTCATATGAATGATATGAATATCTTACCAACAAGGAAGCTTAGCGGATTGTCAGGATCAGTGTTTGTTTACTCTTTATGTTGATACACCAACAATCAAACATGGTAACATAATTGACTTTATTATTGCTAAAGATGATGATAACTTAATTCATCATATTGATGTGGTGGATAATTACGATATTCTTCCAGTTGCTCATTTTGTTGAAGGGAGAATTTGAAAAAAACTTGACATTTCAAAATTCGCTGATGACTTCAATTAAATAATTCAACCTCTATCAATTCAGAATCATGCCATTTGTGGTGGACTCAGTGTAAATGAAATGGCAATTCAATATTATAATATGTTAATAACGTTATTAGACATACATTTATGATCTAAGCGTTTAAAACTTAAACTTGGAAAGGCTAAATGGTTGATGCAAAGAATAAACACCGAAGAAAAGCTGAAAAACGTTATTGCAAGAATTTACTTCCAGAAGACTTAGTTCATTACAAGATTATCCATAATGAGTTAGTTAATCTATGTGAAAGAAAACAGCAGATTTATTATGCCAACTTTTTCAATGATGCAAGTTGCAATTCCAAAAAGGAACAAATAATCTCTGAGTTATTGAATCCTACCAAAACTCCAAAACATCTACTTCCAAATGCTCAGTCCTTTTAAAACTATTTTATCAATAGAGTAGAAAAGATCTATCAGAATTTTTTAAGTGACTCTACAGAAAAGATTATGGAGTATTTCCCTGATCACACTACTGAATTAATTGAATTTGAGCATCTTTCGATAACAGATTGTAAAAACCTTCTCATTACAATGAGAATTACGAATTGTGATCTTGATCCAATTGACAGCAAGTTTTTAAAGAATACTACATTAATGCCAGTCATCATCCACAACGGTATGAGTCAACAAGTCGCTTTTGGAAGACGTTCCTCTTGAGTTGAAGATCACAGTCACTAAAGTACACCTTAAAGATTGAAGTCTTGATGCAACGGTTGTGTCAAATTATCGCCCTGTTGCAAATCAGTCGTTTGGCTCAAAATTAATAGAAAGAGCTCTGGAATGGAATAATATTTTAACTAAATTTCAATCTGGATATAAGAAGAACATGTCTGTAGAATCAGCGCTACTCATTGTAACTAATGACATTCTAATGCCATTGGATAATGAAAAGGTTTTGATTTAGTTGTTAGACCAATCCGCAGCATTTGATATGGTAAATCATGAACTTCTTTTAGAAATACTGTGGAAAATTAGAATTGAAGGATCTGCATTTAAATGCTTTAAGTCATATTTGTGTGATTGCGATCATTATGTTGTAGTGAATGGAGTCAATTTTTGCAAAGAAAAATTTTACCACATATAGTTCCACATGGTACAGTTTTAGGTCCAATCTTGTTGACGATTTATAACTTATTTATATAGCAGTTTTAATTAAAGCTCTCTGCAATATATCTCAACAACTTCCAACCAAAGCAAAGATTCAATTAATTCACACATTAATACTAAGTCACTTTAATTATGGAAACATACTATATACTGACATAAATCAACAACTTTTGAATAAAATCAATGTACAAATACATTGGGCTATAAAAATAGCAGTTAATCATTTACATAAGAAGAATGCAGAAATAAAAAAATTAACAAAAACTTTTATAAATCCACAGTGTATAATTTATAAAAATGTGTTAACTACTTTCTTTAAAATATTTAGTAATATTGTTCCCTATAACAAATCTAATGTTTTATCCTCCAAAGTATCGTTGCGACATAATTATAGAACACTAAAAATTAAACCTCTTAAATGTACTGAAAAATTCATTTCTCAATACATCAATAAACATATGTAATAATATACCCAAATCTATAAAACAAATCAATAAAATAAGAGTATTCAAAAACAAAATAAATAAACACTTCCATAGTTATATAAAAGAAAGACTTGAATACAAATGGCGAGGTTTTAAATTTTTAATACTGACTATTCAATTGACCGCATATAAATTCGCCATAGTGAAGGGAATTAGTTATAATTGCCTTTGTAAATATTCATTTGTGTGAGTGTATATTTGTTTTTGTACTTGTGCAGTTATTTTTTGACGCTCTTTAGAGTTGCAAACAGTATTTTATATTGTACAAATCAACTCTAAATGTAGACATTTCTTCTTCTTCTTCTTAATTTCTCATAAAACACCTACTGATGACAGCAAATATATATATATATATATATATATATATATATATATATCACTGTTGAAGAGGAAGTCCATGATTCAACAAATAAATATCTCTCTGTGATAATTAAGAAGCCATCTCAGCTAATTCAATGTGGCTTCTTATGTTTTAATAATGGGAAAACAAAGTTCTTAAACATATGTAGTTTGGCTTCGGATTGCAACATTATTATGAATCTTGGGTGCATGTTTGACATCAGCATGTCAATGAGACTGCAATTGAAAAAGAAAATAAAATCATCAAATTTTATCTTAAAAACTGCTAAGATAAGAAAATATTTAAATGTTGCAAATACTAATAAGCTTGTACAATCGTTAGTATTATCACGCACATTGATGCACACAATAGTCAACTACATCTAATTTCGTGTTTTCATTTATTTGAAAAGCTTTCAAACTGCTCAAAATATATGTGCCAGGCTAGTTTTCAATCTAGAAAAAAATCATATTCAGCAATTCTGGAGTTGACTGGTTAAAAGTGAAACAAGATTATTTCCAAACTTTGCGTAATAACTTAAAAATGGCTGCATGGAATGGAGCCTCTATACATAACAAATTTGCTGCACACTAATGAAACAAATTTGTGATCTCAGGCAGAAGAAGAAAAATCTATATTCAGAAATTGTTTTAACAATAAATAGAAATACTGATAACAAATTCTGAAAGCGTCAAGAAAGTAATACAAAGCTAAACAAAAAAGAAAACAACGAATATTTACAAATAAAAAGTGGTTAACTTGGGCTATGGCGATTGCTAGTTTCTATTAATAGAGTAATCAGGATTATAAAATTTATAACCTCGCCATTTCAGTTTTTTTATATTATAAGTGCAAAAATATTTTTTAATATCCATTTTAAAGTTTTTTAATCTACTTATTTGTTTAATATATTTTGGTAATTCATTCCACATATTTATAGCTGTGTTTAGAAATGAATTTTTCATTATTCGTTTCTTATACCTAATAGGTTGAATTATGTGTGTTCTTTTATTTTGTTTATTGACTAATTTTGCAGCAAGAAAGTCATTTTTGTAATATGGGAAAGTATTGTTAACTATTTTGAAGAACGTCGTTAAGACATTTATATGGATGTAACATTGCGGATGTAGAAATAATTTTGAAATTTTTCTATATTCATTATTCTTATTAAAGCTATGATTATTTACTGCTACTTTGATAGCCCAATTTAGTTGCACTTGGAATTTCCTGAGAAATTTTTGGTTTATATCTGTGTGGAGTATATTGGCATAGTTAAAATGACTTAATATTAGAGCATATATGAATTTGATTTTTGCTTTAGTTGGAAGTTGTTGAGAAATTAAGTGAATTGCTTTAATCGATATGGCCATTTTTCTTATAACGTGATTTATTTGCTCTTCAAAATTTAGATTTATGTCAAAAATTATTCCGCGGTACTTAAAAGACTCAACCTGTTTTATTTGAATGCCGTTGAAATTAAGTTTATATTATAAAGTATCAGTAAATTTAGTTTTTGATTTAACAATACAGAATTGNAATTCATTCCACATATTTATAGCTGTGTTTAGAAATGAATTTTTCATTATTCGCTTCTTATACCTAATAGGTTCAATTATGTGTATTCTTTTATTATGTTTATTGACTAATTTTGCAGCAAGAAAGTCATTTTTGTAATATGAGAAGGTATTGTTAACTATTTTGAAGAACGTCGTTAAGACATTTATATAGATGTAACATTGCGAAGTATCAGTAAATTTAGTTTTTGATTTAACAATACAGAATTGAGTTTTTAATGGATTTACTCTTAGTTTTATAGAAGCAAAATATTTAGCAAGAGAAGAACAGTTTGTTTCGAGAGTTTGAACCGCTTTTTCAGGAAATTTATTAGAATGAAATAATATTATGTCATCTGCATATTGTATAACGTCACATGTTACTTGCTCGGACAAATCATTTATGTAAATATTAAATAATAAGGGACCCAAAATTGTACCCTGAGGAAGCCCAATTTTAGTGCATACCCAATCTGAAAAAAGATTCCTTAATTTTAACTCTTTGGTTGCGATTGTATAAGTAACTAGAGATAAGACCTATGCTGTCATTAGAAAAACCTAGAAATTTAACTTTTTGTAGTAAGATACTGCGGTCTATGGAATCGAAAGCTTTTGAGAGGTCTAAGCAAGCAATTGCTGAGTATTCATTATCACTTATTGTTGATCGCCATTTTTCTGTAGCTTGTATTAAAGCGTCGCTTGTAGAAATACCTTTACGAAAACTATATTGTGTTTTGGAGTAAAGATCAAGATGCTCGTCAAATTGATTAATTCGAAACAATTCTATTCAGAATAATTATGAATAAAATAAAATAAAAACAAATTGTCAAATAAAAATGGGTGAATCTAATGTAATTTATAAGATCACTGGCATTGCAAATACACGTTATTTCTCAGATTCCCTTTCAGTATTTTATTAAATGATTTTAATTTAGGATTCGTTCAAAAATTTTGCTGATTGGAAAAGTGATCGAAATGGGTCTATAATTTTCGCAATTTTCTGATCATTTCTTTTAAATAATGGTGTTATATTTGCCAATTAGTTGAATGCATTATTTTTGATAATTCTGAGTATTCATAAATATTATCAGCTTTGGAAGGCCCGGGATTAATCTCGATGCCGGATATAAGTAACATTATTGTTAGTATTGGAAAGTAGAATAAAGAATGTTTTGTTGTTTTAATAAAAATCCATTTTTTAAATATCTTGCATGTATTCATGCTGTTTCCTAAATTACGTTTATATATAGGTAAGGTTTCTGTAACACAGGTAATATTGAATTTTGAGTTAAGAATAATTAGAATTAAATATATGAAAGAAAGTGAGTTATTAGCGATAGCATTTGAATTTTTATACTACTTTAAGAAACTTTAACCATAAATATTAAAAGTGAATATGATGTTAAATTGAGAATTGAGTCTAGCCATATTTTCCATAATTCTTAATGAGATTGAGATACATGCATAAATTTATACGACTGATACTATCATTATTTCGATTGTGAAAATATATTATAATTTATAACTTATACAAACAAAAATTAATCACTTAAACTACGACATGCATTTTATATTCCTAGAACACAACAATTTTGCACACAAACATATATTAAAGTTAAATTAGAACCGCAGATAGAATAAAACAAGATTATGTGCTTATATCATTAAAATTATTTAAACGCCATAAAAATCATTATATAAAATATTGATAAAAACAAACCTAAATATATCTAGCAATAATTACGTGATAAAAAAATTAGCACAAGCTAATTAAATATTTATAAAGATATATTCGAAAATTTAATCAAGAATTAATTATTTTAAAGCACTAAACAGTTTATGTAATGATTCATGAGCGGGACAATCCACAAATGCAGAAAGCTGTTTTCTCCCTTTCTCTACGTACACACAATTAATTTTTGTTGTATAGCTTGTGATTGTAGCTTCTTCTGATGACGAAAACGTCCTACCGTCAGGATATAAAGATTCTGATACCAATCTTTGCAAAGAAATTAATTGCTAAACATACGTAAGATGGAATAAAAATCAAGGTCAAAAATTGACTAATTTTTTATATAGAGAAGTACATATACATGCACATACATCTAATAGGGTAATTAGGCCATATTCAATAAAATGAATGTCAATGAGCAATTTCTTTAATTTTTTACAACTAAACATGCTTAATGACCAATTAGGGAAACACGTGGAAAATCCCATTTTGTAGTGAATATTTATTAGACATATGTAATTAGTATACAAAAGCGCTAAATTTAAAAAATAGTATACATTCAACTTTATAAAAATGATCCGATTCTTGAATAAAATAGACTGTTTCTTGTTTCTATAAATATATCATTACTTACGAAGGAGCGATCGCCCATACAGTTGATATGATAAGAAAGTGCAAGATTTCGGGCGAGTGAAAAACAAGCTTCTTGCAGATACTTTGAAGCACCTGCCAAAAACCCCATTGCAGAGGCGAGATTACCCAGTGGTGATCCAAAGGTAAAATCAGATACTAATTTCCATTTGTCGATCTTCTAAAAATTAAATTTACCACCTCTGGATAATATTGAATATCTTGTTAAGTAACATTCGACAGGCATACAATATTTTAGGAGATTAATGAAAATTCACCCATGTAATAGTAAAATGAAAACTACAAGATCGTATTTTTTAAAGCACTCAAAAGCCCTTACTGTAAATAATGTAAAACTTTTACAACTTACCATAGCATCATACTAAAGGGTAATTGTAATCATATAAACAAAATGTATTCTAAAATACAGAAATTTATACATTTGTAGGCTTTTCCATCTTAAAGCAAGTATTAACCGCCTTATGGAAATTTAATGTAATAGTCATGTTTTAAGGATCGCAGAGTAACAGAGAGAACTGATAAGGTAAAAAAACAAGCTCGTTTGTACGTTGCTTATGGTGGTAGTTTTTCCTTTCACTCACCTGAAAAATATCGCGCGACATTTACATCCTTCAGATTTGTTTAGCAGATTCTTTCAAAAACTAGTCCAATGTTGAGTCTTATTACAAGACTGTCGGTTTTTGTTTACTGATGATTAAAGACATTGCTCTCTCAAACGAGTCAAGCTTGGCGTGTTCTACAGCATGATTCTCACATAAAACGAAATTATTTAGAAATGAGCGTTTGTATTCAATAATTGACGCATATGCTCAGAATGAAGGCATATACCGAGTGGCAGGGTTGGCAAAAAGTGTATTTTTTTTTAGAAAAAAACGCTTGAAACGTGTGAAAAAATGTTTTTTTTATCTTAAACAAGCAAACTTCAATGTATTAAAATTTCTTGAAAATTCATACAGTACCAAACATTGAATTATGATAAACTTAACAGTTATTTTTCGTTGCATACACGTAAACAAAACGTAAGGTTTTTGCGGTAGAAAATCGGTAATGAAAGTACGAACGGACAAAAACTCAAAATTTATTTTAAAACTTTCAATAAAGTTTCAATAAATTTGAAAAAATAAAATTTAAAAAAACATTGCAAAACATTTGTTTTAAACAATGTTTAAAACATGGTTTAAACAGGTCGTGTTTAAAACATGCCAACCCTGCCGAGATGTAACAGAAAAAACAGATATTGCAAATGCAGAATTGTTGGTTGATATTGATCGCCAACAACCATCCGTAATAATGTATGAGGTAGTATCATGGAAAGGCAAGCCTCAACTGCGGTTTATAGAAGGAGCTGAAGAAGGACAAGATAATATTGCCCTATCAAGAAGGAGAAAGAAAACCATTAATCAAAGAACTTATTGTACTGAGATGTGTACTGCTGTGTTTAATGACATAAACGAAATTATGGATGGTGATGTTTGGGTTTGGCAACAGGATGGTGCTAAGTCACACACTGCTAAAGAAACTGTCACATGACTTTCAAAAAACCCTGATCTGAATAGCAATGGACTACGCAATTTTGGTAATATTACTGCAAGCCGTACAGGTAGCACGCTGTGAAGTGTATACAGTTGATGAACTTAAACAGTTCCTAACAGATGCATGGAATAATATCAGTCAAGAAACCGTATGAATGGCTACTGCAGGTTGGATAAAACGTCTCAAGATCATTTCGAACACCTTTAACTGTGTTTGAAAGGTTTTGTACTTTTTTGTATATTCTTTAACAAAAATAATTTTTTTTTCATAAATCCTTTGATTTTATATGGATCACCTTGTGCATTTGGGGTTTGGGTCAGGGTTAGGGTATCAAAAGAGACTATGGCACCCACACCAACAAACATTTGTCAGACATAATTTAAAAAAAAAACATTCTAATTTTTGAACACGAAGTTCAAATTTAAAAAACCCTGCCAATTAAGTGGAAAAGATATTTTAATACCCCTAAAAAATAAAGATTAGTAATTAAATTTATGATTTACAATTGTGACAAATTAAAAGTTAGTTGTGCCAAATTGAATGTTAGTTGTGGTAATTTAAATGTTAGTTGTGCCAATCTTAATGTTAGTTGTGACAAATGAAATGTTAGTTGTGACAATTTAAATGTTAGTTGTGCTAATTTAATTGGAAAAGGTGTAGATAATTACTCCCGATTTTAGTTGTGGAAGAGGGGTACTACACGAATGATTTTCGTTAGCCAACAAAAATTGGCGACAAAAGTTGTTCGTGTAGCATGGGCTTAAGTGAATCGTTGTTGTTTAAAATCATGATCCCATAAGTGGCTTTCACTAATAAATTCTAGCATTCATTACAATCACATGCAGATAATTAATACATTATTATCAATGTAAGCTCAAGGTCATGCTACTTATACCCCATAATATTTAGGATGGTTAGCACAAATTCTTTACCCTGCTGATTTATTTAATCAATAATTTGAAATTTGTTATAAACAATATTATTAATATTAACTTCAAAACCGATTATTAACTGTATTAACCTTAATAATAAATATTAACTTTTTGTTAACCTAATCAGTTTTGAATTAAGATTTACCCAAACATTTAAAATTTATTTTTGCAGTTGTGGCAGCAATTAGAGTTTGTAGTTAAATATTTATTTTATTAACTTTTGGTTGCTCTAGTATAAATGCGATTACTTTATCAATGCAATTATAATATAAATAAATATTAAACTTTTTAAGTCGTTTGTAAGTTATTGATTATTTTTGTTTTAACATCAAAACCAGAAATTTTGTTTAATTTTTAAAATTTAGGAATATCTAAAGGTGTTTTCCGCCCTACAATTGGACATGCTGCCATTAAAGATCCAGTTAGTGGTGCAAATCATGATTATGTTTATGTTTACAGTGGGTTTAATGGCGTGATGCAGTCGACACTCTACAAATTTCGATTTCCCCATAATTTCAAGATCTTAAATTTACCTATTTTGATCTCAGTTCAATTGTAGAATCGCGGGCTGGAATTATAATTACAATAACTAACTAATTGACTCTGCAGAAGGTTGGTAATTCATCCAAGTAACTACTACTTCTTAGGTAAAATCCAAGATGACCAATTCGTATGGCTTCCAGCCCAAGTGCTATCCAAAAAGAGAAGTGCTTAACCTTAATAAACGGTGCTACCTTAGATGTCTCAAAATTTATTATCTATCTCAAAAAGTAATAAACATCTCATTTTCATTGTTATCTCTCAGCTCACTAAATAGTAGCATGTAGTTACCATGCAATTCGTGCTAACCAACTGGTATAATATCATCACAGTGTATTCATTTATAGGTGCATGTACGTGTTGCAGATAGAACGAGAGATTTATTATTTCCTTATACATATCCATATCCGTAACCTAAATGGACCACAATTTGGGCTAGATAATCTCTAAAAGATCTCTAGAAGCTACGTGTCGCCCCGTATTTGAGGAAAGTACTCCCAAATTGTCGCCTTGCTTACACAATCATTTTTGTAGCAAACTAGAAATAAAGTAAATACGAAGGTAGAGTACAAGTTTAGGCTAGATAAACTCTATTAACCGTTCTCAACATTGTTTCTCAATTTATACAATTCAAGTTATTACCTGTCTTTGTTTACAATCAAAATCAATCACAAGATAGTCATGTCATCAATTTCCCTGGCAATTAAATTTGAGCAATATAATTAGCACCATTCGAGGGTACATGAAACAGCTTTCGTAAAACTAAACTAGAAATAAATCATTACGTCATACTGACGTCAGTACAATTAAAATGGCAAATAATAATCACGAAAAGTCCCCGAGTGACTCTACACAATCTTGAAATCGCAGAGGTGAACGAATTGCGACATATCGACAACTGTTTTAGCAATGCTTGAAATATAAGGTTTAATTCTTGGCGCTACTTGCTCCACACGCAGCTAGACACGACTTGAAACTACTTCAATTGCTTTATTCTTATCCTCAACGTCAAATCCAGGTAGCTGTATTGTGTAAGACTTTAGGCAATTTGTTTTATCTTTCAGAGGAATTGATTCTTGATGCATAACAGTCAAAATTGTGAAAGTTTCAAAAGATAGGACCAACAATCAGGCAAAGTGTCTGTTGTTTTCGAAACCATAAGCAGTAGAAGGTTGTTTGGGAAATGAGTGCACTTGATAGCTTTCATGAAACTTATCCAAAAGACTGGAATGAAAGTGAAAACTTCAAACCTTCTCAAACATTTATATGCTCACTAGCAGCTGCTACTGAATAGAGTGTTTAATGCAGAAAATTAAGTAATTCTATTGCTCAATAATAAAGAGTAACTCGCAGTATGCTTTAAGGATTGTAGAGAAAGGCCAGAAAAATATAAAACAGCTATTCTATTTTGTGATTATGGTATTGATACATTGTTTCTTATGTGATGTATTGAGCATTATAGGCCAATTTTCACAGCATTGCGCTATCTCTAAAAGATATATGAAATTTTCAGACATTTGAGCTTTATGTTGCCAAGCATTGTGATTGCGGATGTGCTTTAGTCAAGTGTTTCTAATGTATTTTCGATTTCGGTGATTTTCAGTTTGGATTAAGAAGAGGGGTTTTTTCCGTTTGGCTAATACTTTTTGAAAGGTTTTGTCCTTGAATTTAATGACATTTTGTTAAATAAAGAAAAGGTTTTGTGTGACAGTTAGTAGTGCCTAGAATAAATGGCCTCTAAATTATTTCACACTATTTGTTGTAGTTGCGCCCTTTCTGTTCAGTTGTCCCTGCAGGTCGTCATTATAAACAATAGTCATTCTGGTCGGTTCCCAATCACTAGTGAGTCCGCACAATAGAATGGAGTAAAAAAAGTTTTTTTGAATTTGGGAAAACGGATTCTAAAAAGTTGCCTCTACTTCAAAAAAATATTTTTTCAAGTTTTTATGTAGTTGCCATCCTAACTGTGCTGGCTACCTCTTATTGTTACTTGCAAGGGAGCAAAATTGCAAAGTACTCACTCAATTTTGTAGTTATGGCCTCATGCTGTACACCATTTTGTAGAGCTTGAAAAAGCTAAGAAAACTTATATGAACTTTCTATGGGTTTCCTCACTTCACTGTTATGTCATTCAACTGTTGAATGTAATTTAACCGCATATCTTGGCAAGGGAAATAAGGAAAACCTGAGAAAGTGTATATGGCTTTTCTTCGTTTTTTAAAGCGCTGCAAAATGGTGTACAGCACGAGGTCATAACTGTAAAATTGAATATTTAGAGGAATTCGCAATTTTCTCCTTGAATGTAAAAGTAGGGCAGAGTCAAAATAGAAACTACATAAAAACTTGGAAATTGTGTTGTTTTAGAAGTAGGCTATTTTTGAAAATAATGAACTGATTTTCCCTCCATCCTAGACACACAAGGTTCGGTCCTTGGGCTTTTACAGTTTCTTATATTTATTGATGATTTCCCTGAAATTTGTATAGAAAGCTTACCTTGATTGTTTGCAAATTATCTTATGATTACAGACTCGAATATTGCTGCTTTAAACTCGAATTTCTCTATATTACAATCTTGGTGTGTCAAAAAATGAAATTAGTTTTAATATTTCTAAATTCCAGTTGCTCTCTCACCCTCGACAAATAATTATACTCAAGTTCTCCCTACCCCGCTGACTCATCGAATGTGAAAGATCAGCGCACTACAATATTAACCACTGTTCTCTACATATTAATAATAAACTGAAACCCTTCAACTTAGATTAAAAAAACTCTTAACTCGCAAAACAAAGTGTTTCTCTATAAATCCTTCATTTTATCTAACCTACTATACATTTCTGCTTCCTGGTTCTCCTAGCTTCAATCTGAAACGCCTCAAGAGATTTCAGAGTGCTTACATTAGATGAATGTCACAATATATCAATTAAACCACTTACGTATTCTTCCAATTTACCTTCAACTGAAGTTGCTAGATCTTCTGTTCTTCAACAAACTGATTAATGGTTCTTATGACGTCGACTTGCAAATCTATCCTACATTCCAAGAATTTAAAATCTTAGATCTAGATTGCCACAGTTTTTCAAGGTTCATCCATTCCGTAAGGTCAAAAAACTCAATTTGTCAAAGCAAAGTCAATCTAAATAATCCTATTACAAAATTTAAATGTAAATTCAAATCCCTGTCTTAGTACTTTTGTGCACAAATTCGATTCGCCGTGAACAAGCGCAATTTTTTTTGTCTTTTGCTGTTCTCAGTGCTGCTCAGTGTGTGGGTTAGATTTATAGATTCTAATGCTAGGTGCAAGATGCAATTTATCTTGGATGCAGCCATTTTTAAAAGACTATAAAGATCTACTGGAGAATTCAAGCAAGCCCATCTGATGCAATATGAAAACTTGCAGTTTTTCCGCCAACTCCTATAAATTGCTGTCTGTTGTCCACCGTACCAACATCAGACATTGGATATCACTGGAGGTGGATAAGGTGTAATTATCAGTTAAACTCAGGCTAGGACTTAGTTTGACTCTGAATGACGCAACGTGGCTAGTATTCCAATTATAGCTATCGACCTACTAGGTTACCATTAGGAATAGACTGATTTTTTAATATAAACACCTGATAAGTAATTACAATAAAATGATGAAATTAACTTATTTTTGCCCCTTTTTAAAAACACCTCCCTCCATTGTTCTTTCATAATCTTAAAATTAGTTCTTAAATCCATGTTCTTAAAATGCCTTGATTTTAAATATATTTCCAAATATTTAACTGCATGATCTGCAAAAACTACCAATATTGTACAGATCTGTTTTTCCAGACCCGAGCCACCATTTTTTGGATGTACATGTATACTCATCATAGCATTAGTTGTCAAATCAGATCTCAGCCTTTGTGAGGAACAAAAACTTTCAAATATTACAGATAAGACCAAGCTGTTAATGCTAAAGAAAACAGCAAAGCCACCAAATGTTTTTCAAAAATACCAATATGTGAGGGTAAAAAAATTCAAACTGAAACGGTTATTATCGAAAGCCAATTTGTACAGAATATTTTGGCAGTCTGGATAGTAGTCTCAGAGCCATATTACTTTTAACAGTTTCTGTTTTCATATTTTTCATGTTTTAGATATTTGCTTAGCAGAGTGAATTCCAATTAATCAACGATAAAATGTATAAACTGCACATGTGATAAGGAAATGTCTTTATAATTATAATATGTGTGTTTTGATGAAAAATACGCATATTTAGATGAACAGAGTTCAATATAAATTTTTGCTTTTCCTTTGAGCAATGCATTCACATTTTATCAAATTACTTAAATATATTGGAGACTTAGTGTAAGGCATTTTTAAAATATTTTAAATTCAATGAGATAACATAAATTTTTAGGCAAAAGTTAATCGAAAATCAATGGCGTTCTTTGTTGCTGAAAATTTTTCTTGGCCTAGTCACATGCTTTAACTTGCCACATAATTCGCTACGAAATATCACTTAGAACTCATTCCGCTGACCAATGCGCAATCTGATTCTTGGGAAGGAACAAACCTCACAGAGAACTTAGAACAGTGTGTGACTTGCAAGGCCAAAACCGTCATGCTTGACAAATCGCTTTCTGACTAAATTATTGTCAAGGACTAACGAGCTACTATCATTAAATTAAATATTTAACTTGATTATTATAAAACAACGTCGATTTTGCCTAATAAGTGTTTGACAATCAACCGTTCAGCTTAAATATAAATCAATGGCTTATGAGTGTAAAAACCCGTGATTGGACCAAAGCTAAGCAGTCATTTCTTCAAAATTTTTAAGGGATTACTAGTTAAGTTTACAAATGATTTTAGCAGATTTGTAAATGTCACCAGAAGTTTCTTTACGTTTCCACACTAAGTGTTTGAAAACATCAGAGTTGCAGTGCTTAGTTTAACAAGAAACGTCGAAAACCACTTAAATTTGGTAATGGGGCTGCGTCCAGAAATAGATGTAGATGGGATACATAAATTTTGTCGACTACATTTTGTCATGAACAGGCTTAGTATATATATGCATAAATGCATAGATGCATATTTAAATGATATATTTCGAATTTTTGTGTCATATTTTAGGTGCATATTTTAGATGCATATTTTTAACACAAAGCAACTTATTGCTGCATATACATTAGAAATGTGCAAATTAAAGTGATTAATTACTCAGAAATTCTTACTAATTTGGAAAACAAACCACTGGCGTAGCTACGGGGGTGGGGCAAGGCCCCCTTTTTGGAGCAGAATGAACCTATTACTATTAATATTGTTTAGTTAAAAGATAAATAAATGGTCAATGGCGCGATTTAAATAACTTTCACATCAAATTTAATATGCAATTAACAAGAATTCCGCTACACGTTAAATTTAAACTGAATTGGCTTTGAATTTTAAGGCTGTCCGATTGATTGATTGATTGATAATTGACGCCAACCGAACGTTTTGTACTAACCGAATCAATTATCAATTAGTGGATAGTCAATAAAAGTGTTTCTTAATAAAATTTCCTTACATTACGTAAAAATTATCGAAAAAGCGCAAGGACTCCCGGCTATTGCGGTGCCCGATCTTACGGAAGAAAATCTTTATCATTTACTATTTTGTGTTTGTAGAACTTCATTGCAATAAAAACTTGTTCTTCTACCTATTCTTAGTTACATATTTAGATGCATATTTAGGTATTTTATGTTGCATATTGTAGGCGCATATTTTAAACTTTTAGATGCATGTTTACTAAGCATGGTCATGATAACTGATGCGATTCAAATCACATAAAAAATTACGATCCAATTTAGAACGCAAAAGAAAATGGAATAAGAAGTTTTTTAGGAACCTAGTATCTATAAATTTTTGCAAAGTTGATATAAAAGGTGAAACCAAAAAAATTCGAATTATATCATACAAACTTCGATCATTTACTGTTTAATATTCAAGATTATTTCGAATAGTTAGGCTAACTTCACATTGATTTCTTCAAAATGCAATATTTTTTTAAATTAAGAGAAGATTCATATTTTTGTCACACTGTGTTTCTATTATTCTACACAGCAATATTAAATACCATTGCAATTCATCTAGAATTATCGAAAATCAAAAATGGTAAAACTAGAATTTTTATATACAGTCAGTACTACAGAATTCTAGAGTAAATATCAATTACTGATTCAAAACGTTTACCTAACACGTCATAAATAATAATAATAATAATCAATGACTTTATTTAGAAGCTGAAGGCATACACAACACAAAATAAAAACAAGTCAAGTTTTACGGCAGCGAGGACAGTCACAGGAGATGAAATAGGAGCAAATGGAAGAGTAGGCGAAGTCGGAGAAGGGCTCAGCAAAGAGGAAAGCCATCAAAGATTTCTTGAAGCTCGGTGGCGGGGAAAAGAAACCAATCGCTGTTGGAGGGTTGCGAGTCAAGATGTAATTAGCAGCAATGCAAGCACGATTGAAAAACGAGTGAAGGGTGCGATGTTTCTTTGTACGACGAATGGAGAAGGTGACAACATCATCAGAGCGAGTGCAGCAGGAATTAGAGAACTTAATGAAATCAAAAGGATCAAGATCCAATTTGCGAGTCAGTAGTCGATTGAACAGAAGGAGATCACAGGCATGGAAGTAGAGTGACAGCGGGAGAGTGGAGAATTTCAGCAGAGCGTCTTTATAGTCCAAAGAGGAAATCCATTTGAAAGCGCGTTTCTGGAAACGTTCCATGGAGTGGAACAAAGCACGAGAAGGCCACCAACAAGGAGACGCGTAGAGAAGAATGGCGCGAGGAATGGACTTGAACAAAGAGAGTTTCACAGCGGACGAGGTATTAAAAGGAACATTACGGAAAAGGGCAAATAGCGAGGAATTAGCTTTGCGGAGACGCAAAGACACATGTCCAGTCCAATTTAAGTTTGCAGCAAGTTGAACTCCAAGATGAGTGTGATGAGGCGCAAAGTTCACAGGTAGAGGCAAATCAGAAGGGGGAGCCACAGAAAAGGAAATACCACATGTCTTGGAAGTGATAAAATCAAGATGGTTGACAGAGGACCAAGTAGACAAATGCTCAAGATCAGAAGAAATATTAGAAGCAAACGACCAGCCAAAATCAAAAATCGCAGTGTCGTCGACATACAGCAGGCAAGACGAGTTGAGAACAGAATGAGGGAGGTCGTTAATGGCAACGAGGAAGAAAAGAACAGCAAACACTGAGCCTTGAGGGGCACCACTAGTAACGGGGACAGGAGAAGAGATAGACGAGTTGATTTTGACACACTGGTGGCGATTGGTCAGGTAAGACTGGAACAGTTCGATGAAATCCACATCAAAACCAAATAAACGTAACTTGTCAAGCAGAATGGAATGAGGGAGGCGATCAAACGCTTTTGAGATGTCAAGAAAGATAATACAACCAGGATCATTACTATCAGAGTGAAAGTAGCAGTTTTCGATCAGAGTGAGCAGGTTAGTAATCGTAGAGCAACCAGGAAGGTTTGCCATGCTGAGAAGAAGAGATGAGGTGACGAATTTTTGGGAATACATAACGAAAAACAAGGCGTTCAAAGATGATAGACAGTCGAGATAGAATAGCTATTGGGCGGTAGGACGTGACCTGCGAGGAGGGAAGCTGATTAGATTTTAACAGCGGAGAAATCCAAGATGTCTTCCAACAGGCGGGATAGCGCTTAGTGGAGCAAATGAAGGAGTAAAGATGCTTTAAATGGATAGAAAGCGTGGAGGAGGTTTCATGAATTACAAAGGAAGGAACACCGTCAGGATAACAAGGACCAGACAACTTGCAAGATTTAAGCATGAGAGAGATATCATGGGCGCTGAAGACCATATCACAAAGTCGGATTAGCGGGGAGGCAGCAGGCGGACCAGGGCACATGGAGACAGGTACAGAGAAGTTAGAGGCAAAATACGCGTTGAACAGATCAGCCTTCTCCAGGTCAGAGTGAGCAGAACGAAGGTTCCATCTCAAATTGGGGAGCTCGGGCTTGGAATGAAGAGAACGCAGGAAGGAATAAGAGTCTTGGAGAGAACCGGACGAGAAGCTGGACAGAAAAGAGACTTTGTCAAGTTCCATAAAATTGATTACATCTTCTGTGAGAGAAGCAAGCTTCGGAGAAGCAGTAGTACCAGAATGGCGTTTGTAAGACTCCAATTTATTCAAGGAGTGCACAGTAAGGGACGAAAAATAGAAAGGAAGAGAAGCACGCTTTTTCCGCCGACGAGGAACATAAGAAGAAATAACTTGATGAAAGAAAGTGAACCAATCGTCAACTGAGAAGGAATCACTAAAAACGGGGAGTGAAGATTAGAGAGAAGCATTAAGTGATAGAAAGTCACTGTTAAATCGAGCATATTGTGGAGCAGCCGGATACGCAGATGGAGAAGTAGAGTTGACAGACAGATTGAAGCTGACGAATGAGTGATCTGACAGCTTAGCAGGAACAGGGATTACAGATATGTCAAATATGTAATCGGGGTGAGAGCACAGAACCAAATCAAGCAGAGAGGAGCTGGAAGTAGGAGAAAATACAAGTTGTTCAAGAGAATAGCAGGCAAAAACTTCTAAAACTGCAGACTTATAATTGCCAGTAAAGTCGAGCGCATTCCAACAGACATTAGGAAGATTGAAGTCACCACAAACAAGAAAATGAGAACGAATGGAAAAGCCAAGGTGACGAGAGAGGTAGGTAGACTGGTCATGAAAAGACTCGAACATAGATGATAAATCAGCAATGGGAATGCGGAAGGCACTTTTCGAAGGAGGGTTGTAAACGCAGAGCAGAGAAACAATGTGGTCACTGAGAACAACAGCACAGCCACAACAGAAATCGAAGGATAATGAATCGAAAGAAATGGGACGGATGTCAAGGTTAGGAAGACGAGAGGCAATGAGAACACCACCATGGCGACCACTGGATCGATCCATACGAGAAAGAACTTTAAGAGTAGAGTTGGGAAAAACAACACTATCAGCAATGACAGGATCAAGCCAGGTTTCAGTGATGAAAATGAAGTCAACAGGAGACTGCAAGAAGAAATTGTAAAAGCTGAGACGACGGTTCAAAGATACAAGACTGTGGGCATTGGCAAGCGATACGGAAAAGCCAGAGTTACGGGGAGGAGGCAGATCAGAGTGAGATAGTCAGTCACGGCGAGGCGCATTACGGCGGCGGGGACGAAGGCCAAAAGATTTGCGCTCATCATCAGAGAGGCGGTAATAACGAATCAAGACGCCTTCAGACCACACATCAGGATTCATGAGTGCACGATGGGACTCTTGATCGCAGACAACATGGAAGGATACAAATGGAGAGTCAGGACGTGGAGGAATGGAAATGACATCATCAAATTGTAGAGAGCAAGAACGAAGGTGGTCAGCAACATCAGAGGTGGACACAGAGGCAGCAAAACGGCCAACATAGATATGAGCTTTGCGGGGAGGCGGCGGAAGTGAACTAATAGGAACAGCAGGGAGACGGCAGGAAGCACTAGAACCAAAAACTGGACCAGGACGATTACGGTTAGTTGATGAAGGGATAGACTGCTTGGGAGGATGCGGTACAGCAGAAGGAGGAGCAAGCGCGGGTGTGAAACTCGGAGGAGGATGACTGGGGAGAGATGAGACAGAACGTGAGGCAGCGGCACTGTAGGAGAACATTTGGGATTGTAGTGAGGAAACATCAGAGGAAAGCTTTGGAGGGATTCAGATAAGGATGATATTACGCCAGGGCCATCATTGGAGGACGGAGTCAAGATAGAGAGAGCAGTGACTGCTTGGCGCACCAACGAAATGATGGCGTCTTTCTTCAGACCACCAACAGCGGAGGCAAACTGGGCATCGCTCAAATTTTTGAGGTCGGACAGCGACATTGAAGGCATAACTGAAATCTAATAAACTGTATAATAAACAGTACTGCACTTTCAGTGAGTCTACGAAGTGCATACAGTGATGTCCCTATAAATCATCATATATATGACGAACTGAAACTAAATTTGCACGGTTATAGTACAACTGATAAAGCTCAGCTTGTACTTGCTTCTACGCTTAAACCGGTTGATTCAAACAAACGAGCAAGGTTGGAGATGACGAGAGCATTTGCACTTATTTCATTACCTTTAAACGTATTCCATTCAGACCGAAAGAAGTGCTTCTTGGGCAAGATTATGAAGTTGGGAACATTGCCTGATTGGAAGACCTAGATTACCTTGCGATTGAAACTCTTCTTCGCCTAAAATCAGTTCATTGTTATGCCGTTCAGATTTATCATTGGAGAGATCGTCAGAGGAAGAATGTTCTTGTAGTACCAGTTTCTTGGATTAAGTAATGGTTTCACCATGTGCAAGTATTGACTTTAAGATTGTTCTTAATACAACGGCCATCGTCACTGGTACAGAGTTTATCTCGTCTTTGAAGGATAAACACCTAAATCCTGAAAAATGTTTGGCGTATCAGCCTGATACTTGCAATGCAATGGTGGCGATGGCCAGAGTATTTCACAGTTTAGTTGCTGAAGATGCTACTGACTCGGACGCGGAAGAGGAAAGGGATGATGCGTGTGATGGTACAAGCATCGACCTTGATCTACAGGTATTTTTGTTGGATGTAGCGCACATATGCTTAACAATGCCATAATTAAAGCAACGCATGGTATTATATTCTTTAACCAGGTCAATACATTTTGTGTGAAGTTTTGTGGACCAGCGTTGTCTGACACGAGGTGGTATGGGCATTTGCAGCAGATAGAATTTATTCAAAAAAATACGCACTGATCTGGAAACAGAGCGACATAAATCTGCCAGGGCGTATTCTGGATCCTCTTTTGATAGATCAAATGGGTAACGTTCTTCAGTAGATGATGCTCCTCGGGAAATTCTTAGAGAATGAACTTCCAGTTGCCGATCTTGTTATAGTCCAGGTTCGTAAGCTCCAGGTTTTTCTAAGTGCTTTACTTGGAGCAGAGGGAATTCATTCAATTGTGCAGAGTTTCTGAATAAAACTAAAATGTATATTGACCGACGGTTTAAATCATTTTCTCAATCCCAGCTTGCAGCTACGTTGCTAAACCCTTCACACGCTCTGTTAACAGATAATGAAATTCGAGATGGAAGAGACAATTTGTCTCAACTAGAATCTGATATTATTCTTAGTCACTTAACTAACAGAGACAGCGAAACAGATGAACACAAAGAAAATGCAAGTGCTAGTACTGTTGTCATTGATCCAATTACGGCTGCTTTCGAAGGAGTTGACTTTCGAACGGCAAAAGCGTTACACATCAAATTTGATACTCAGCCTTCTCCCCAATCTCTTACTTAGACTCTTATGGATAAATGTGATGTATACAAGCTGACAGTAGATGAACCCATTACTGCTTTCACCCTTTTAAGAGTAATAGGAATCACTGCCCACTCCTTTCTCAGGCGGCAGAAATGGTTTTATCCATTTTACCATCACCCGCAAATGCAGAGAGAGAGCCTTCTAACAGAAAATAGAAAAAATCGGCTTGCTACCGCTAGTATCAAAAAATGGTTGATCATCAACTAATATCACTGTTGTATTGTTATATTCAAATTAGCTGTTATATTTTGATGTTATATTCAAACTTGTATTCTCCTAAATGCCTTAGTATTTAATGTTTTTTTAGTATTCATTTACTTGAAGGCTACTTCGCAGCAGGTCCGCCCGAGACGTCACGACGACCGAATGGACCAAATGGGGGGGTCATATTACGCCTAGGCCCTAGCTAGCGTCCTTTAGCCGCTATAAGGTCCCGGACATATTGGCGCCATCGCTAAAGGACGACATTAACTGTACGGTACCCTTCCGATACTTCATATCGGTCGGGAATGTGTTTAACAAATATTACGGACTGTCAGTAAAAATGATAAGGACATTATAAATGTGAAACAGGCGACAGCATTTGTGTATGTTGAAGCGGATCCTATAAATAATTTGAAAATCATATATATATGAATCATATAAATATACTTAAAAAATAATTATAGGGTTTTACTATAGGGGACATCACTGCGTGTGTAATACTAAAACAATGTCAACGACTTCAAGAATTCCAAAAAGAAATTATGCAAAAATACAGATTTTTTCTAAAAATGAGGATCTGTACAAAACGATTGCTATGCAAATATCTTCATAGAATATTACAATTATAACTCTTTTTAATATATCTATAGCACAAACAGGGCTACTTGTTGACTCATGGGACACCATGTGTAATATTGACAAATCTATGGCATTCAATTCAAAACAAGTAAACATCCATTAAAAATACCTCATCAAGGGAAAGAGACGATGAATGAAGATCTTCCTCCAAAAAAACACCACGTGAAATTTCACTGATAGCGGCAGACACAGAAGCAACTGTATCAACTGAATTTGTGGCAGCGGCAATTGCATTTACTTGAGCAAAAAGATAGTCGCCAATTAGTACAGCCACTTTGTTTGCATTTTGAAACTTTTCACGGAGCTCTATGTCTCTAAGCATATTGTAACTGACGTGGGCGACAATATAGAAGTCTATCTAAACACTAAATTATCAAAAAAAGTATTTTATATCTATCACGAGGAGTGATGGAACTAAATTTCTTATTAGTGATAACTATTGGGTTTGCTTGTACATGCATGCATTATTGATTGAAAATGTGAATCAAATAATTGTCAACAGGATGCTAGTGGAAAACACCTTCGTGTGCGAAAATATCAGTGATAACTTGATAAAAATTTCAAATATATTCTGCAATAAAAGTAATGGTAGCAGTACATAGAAATTATTGGAGAATTACTCACTCGATATTTGTTACATTTTGAATTGTACGATGGATTGATCCTGCTAAATATATCATTTCTGCCATTTCAGCAAACTGATGAGACCTAACTTCCACCTCTTCACCTAAAAACAGTTGTTCTGTTAACACAACCATTTCTTAACCGAAAATTTTACCATATTGCTTAAGGATTATAGTTGACTTCGGTATAGCCATTCACCCTTTTAGGTTTTGTGGTATAAAAATGCACCACCATAATGTAGATAAGATTTTCAATTAGTGTGTGAAAGGATTTTACAGAGAGTATCTATGTCGTACAAAAATACTAAATACGACTTTGTTTCATTTTTCATTTTGGATCATAATGAATTATGTTTGCTTATCTTGGTAACAGACACAAATATTTTGAAATCATATTCTCTTTCAACTCATGTGAAGACAAACTGATAAGTTCAGACAAGCAAGAGATCTAACAACACTCTTTATACTTATTATTACAGTACTTTTTAATTAGTTTTATAAATAGTCAAAGCCGATCAACCTGTTTAATGTAATTGATTGAAAAAACTTGGTGGTACAAACATGTACCACAAAACGTAATAGGAATTTTTCTATCTATGAAGTAAAATTTTTAGCCACTGATCAGTCGTTATATGAGACGTAGTTTTAAAGTATCCGAGCATAAGTTTTGTAAATATTATCAAATAACAGATTATTTTTTCAGTACAAAACGATAGTTCTCAAGTAGAGAAAAAGAGGCGTGGACCACCTATTATGTTCAAGTTTCAAAAGTGGGTTTACACCTCCCAAGGGTTGCAACGGTGAGAAAATGCTGTAATCATTGCAATTTTCGTTTGATGGGCAACCGAAGTAACATTCAGTGCAATGATTAGTTCCCAAAATTGCTTTAAGGACTGCCATTAATAGAAGTTAATCAAGTTTCGATACCTATAGAAAATTCTATACTGAATAAATGTATTTGGAAAACCTATTTTCATTACATTAATTATAAACACGAATTTTTTTAGTCTAATCCGTTTTGTGGTACATATTTGTACCACATCAGGAAATCGATAAACTTCAAATATATTGACTAATTGATATTTTTTAGCAAAATAATATATACCAATATTCGTGTTACTTAATCTACATTCCTTATAAACCCCAAACGGTTAAACAAATATATATATATTCCATATGAACGTACATGCTTGTTAATTGAAGATAAATAATTTTGCAACCTGCAAAAACTACCTGTGATATTCAACTTAGATTCAAGGAGCCTAGAAATGAGCAGAATAAACAGCGAATGGGGATGTATACCACTTAAACTGTGTTCACAGTGGATAGTATTTTTCAATGCTGATCGCAGAGGATGTTGATTTGTAGAAATTTGCTTCAAAAGCGGACCAATCGCTACAAAGTCATCGTTTAGTAGGCAACGAAGCCCGAGAAAATCTCCACTAACCTACAATAGAACTATTTAAATTGCAAAAAATATAAAATTTTACCAATTTTTCCGCATCACCAATAGCGTTCTTGAACTGAGCAGAAAGACATCGATTAAAAATGGTCAATGTTCGCAAAATTTTACAAATCATCAAATTAAGAAATTACTAAAAATTAATAAAGTAAAACAGTAAATATCATTTCACTATATTAATCTCTTAAATTCATCATCAAGCAGCTTCCTACTTGCAATGCTAATTTTACATACAATTGAATTTACAGATTATCACGCATTTCAAAAAAATATTTAAATTACTACTACTACTACTAGAAGGCTTTAGAGTCATTCAGCCACGTTTCCGTGATAAACACAAGCCCAATATTGTTGATAGTAAGATATTTCAGCAATTCAAGTCGCTTCGCCAGCGTGGTGAGAGATTGAATATTGAGTAACATGCAGGGAATCATACTAGATAGTCAATACTTAGTCACATCGACAACTTCACACTCGTAATATAACTTCAAATTCCGTATCCGAAGCTTCGTCTTATCTCTCTTCTCTTCATGTATCAACTTATAACGAACACTAAGCAATTTCTTCTCTGTCTCTCTCTCCTCAGGGTTTAGCGATTTCGAGATGTAAACAGGATATTTGAAGGATTTTAGACGCATAGATTTCGCAATACATTTCTCCGCAGAAAATGAGTTGGTGAACGTGACCAATAGTGTTCTCGGGCGCCTGCTCCTGGACACCTTGGACGGTTTACCAAGCCGAAACACGGAGCTAATGCAATTGGGCTCATACTCGCCTATGCAGTGAAGAATCTCCTTTAACTCATTGGCATCATGCGTCACAATTTCTCCATGATTATTCAATCCGCTTTCAGGGACACCATTGATGCGAATACTATTCTTTCCTGCTGAATGAACAACAGGAGCAGATGGGTGCATTGGAATTGCGAGGGCGCTGTCAAGTTTCTCGGCGATGCTCTTATCTATCAGATTTGGAAGACATGCATTGAGGTTTTCTTTTAGTGCCTCAGAATATGAATTCATGCTTGCCTCAACAGTTTGCTGGACAGCCGCAACTTGACAGACATTAGGTGCAGCAGCAGATTGCTCATTAAATGATTTCAACGGGTCAGCTAGGGTAGATAGAATAGTGTCAAGTTTTTGGTCAATATTTGAAACAAGATCACCCGATGTGGTAGCAGCGCGAAGTTGATCTACAAGCTCACGACAGACACAAAGCAAGGAGTCTTTCTTCATCTGCCCCAGCATCTTGTTGACGCCTGTAGAATCGAGTTGAAGGAGTTGCTTCACAGTAGGATAGTAGTCTTTGCTAGATCCAAACTCAGAGTTTATTCTTGATCGATCGTCACCCATGGCGAATTCTGCAATTCCAAATTTTTGGATTACAAATATCTAATTAATCTGTGTAATAACACCAACTAATAAAAAATTGAACACCAAAAGCAAACTGAATAATATTTTATCGCCTAATTAAACTGTATAATTAAATAAGGTTCACAATAAAATGTAGAAACTTTGAGATATCTGTGCTTAGGATGTTGTTTTATGAAGAGACAATGAAGCAAATTAAACTATTTTAGATCAAGTTTTTGCAATTTATAAATTGAGCCATAACTTTGTACCGAAATTTCATCGAAGCACTATACACAATTATCTGTAATCCATTCCATTGTTTTTTTTGTAATAAAGGACAACTACGAACTGTCCATAACAAATGCAAAAAGACATAAATGCATCATACTCTTTTTTACCTTAACTTGCAGGTTTTAAAAAATCGATTATTGACAATTAACTTTTTATCTTCTACTTGACTTTTTAACCGAAACGTAACTTCAATAAAATTGTATATTGAATCATACAGTGAAGCTTAATTCGAACTATTCTTTTGTTAAATTTTTCCTGAATATTTGGCTACCCTCGCAAAACGCGTATTCTTGAGTTTCTTGATTCTAGGAATTGATTGATAATCCTAACCAAATTTAGGTTTCACTTAACAATAAACACTTCGTCTGATCATTACTCTATTATAGTTAATATGAATATTATGTTTAACAAAATACAGTTCAAATCATCTGTCAATGAAAATATATTATATTAGAACTTATTTGTATGAGGCGAACTAGGCGTAAATGTTTTAATGTCCAAATATCCGAAGAGTGCATTCAATTATCCGACTTTCAATTTTGCAAAATAAATTGTATTTCAAATTTTTGGTAAAAAAGATATTTTCAATTTCTTTGTATTTAATAATGTTTATTTCCTGTACATCTACAACAACAAAAGAAAGCTTTACAATGTGGATATAAAAGGGCACTTGCTACAGACAAATAGTCAAAGTGATCATTACAAAACTTTGGTTAGAATGCCACTGTTAAGTTAATGCCAGGCCATCGCGATATAGGTTTTATCATATTTCGCTTTGGCGTAAGATGATCAAAACGTTGTTTTCTTAGGTGATAATCAGATTTTGACGCAAATTGTTTCAAAATATAATAACTTTGAATCGATTTTAGGATAACATTGGAATTATTACCAATCAATTTTAATACCAATACTTCTATTTTATTCGGTATCTATGGCGTAACCAGACGGGGGCGAAGGAAAAGTAATTTTCGATTATTTAAAGAATTGTAATGAAAAAACTCATCCAGAATTTTGTCTACTTGCTTAATGGAAAGGACAGTTAAAAAACTCAATAGCAGATGAATAAATTTAATTGACTTTTGGGCAATTTAAAGAAATACAGTGTCTCGTAATTAGCGCAGTTTTTTGAATAGAGATTATTTCATTAACCAATCAGATTAAAGTAATGAAATATTTTTTGTTTGCAGTATAAAACATGAGGTTTCATCTGAATTACTCATAAATATAATTTTTGACTGTGCTGCAACTTTGTGATGAATTTACCAACTCAATTATCTATTGTTCAACTCTATTACGCAAATGGAAAAAGTGCGGCTCAAACTTGAGCACATAAAAAACATTGAATTTATTAATTCACAATCCATTCTCTTCAACATCTATCACACGTCTTATTTCTAAATTTGAAAAAACTTATAGTCTTTATGATGCGCCTGGTAAAGAACGAAAATCGTTGGAAGAAAAACACGTACATGAAGCTATCAGCGTTGCTCAATCTGCGAGGTCACGTGGAAAAATGGGCTTGTATCCTTATCCTCAATGCACCAAACAATCACTGCAGAGGATAAGGAAAAACGACTGCAATTTGGGCGCTGGTTGCTGGATAATCATATCATTATAAAGTGGCAGACATTATCTGGAGTGACGAAGCTATCTTCTCATTTTCTGGGCTACAGAAAAGACTATAATGACCATGTCACAATCACTTCACTCACCGCGTGTTGTTGTTTGGGCGGCGTTTTCTTGCCACTATAAATTTGACATTTTCTTTTTCTCTGACATGGTAAATGGTGAAAATTATCACCAAATGCTTACGCATCATTTGATACCCCAGTGCAGGACGACAGGTGCATATCGTACAGCTATTTTTCAGCAGGATGGGACACCGCCTCATTTTGCTCACCCAGTCACAGCAACTTTGAAAGAACACTTTCCTGACAGAGTCATTGGACGTGGTTACAACATTCCCTGGCCTGCAAGATCGCCTGACCTAACACCACTAGATCCCTGCTTTGGGCTGTATTGAAGAGTAGAGTCTACCACAATAATATACCAAACACGATTGTTGATTTGAAGAGTAAAATTGTTCAGGTATACTCAGAAATAACGCAAGAAGAAATTCAAAATGCTGTCAATCATATTTTTCGTCGCGTGGATCATTTATTTGCTGAAAATGGAGATATTTTTATGATTAAGTGATCCTCATGCTATTTGTTCTGTTGTTGTAAAATATGGTTCGATTTGGATTTCTAGCTTTTTTACACTGTTTTATAAAACTGCGCCAATTACGGGACGCTCTGTAGAATGAGAAACTTAGAAACAACTACAATAATGGCAGTGGAATAGAATAAAACTAAAGATATATTTCAGCAATACAGCAAAAAAAGCAAATTATTTCCCACTCTTTAATTTAGTTGCAAAATTGTGATTCCATTTATTACTTCGACAGTTTCTACATTAACAAATCAGTTCTCTGAGGATTGTTGCAAAAAAATGTGTCGGCTGAAGAGAAACCTTTACGTGCGATTTCGAGATTACAATGAATTGCTATTCTCCACTCTAATAATAATAATAATGAATGATTTTATTTAGCGCTGAAGGCATACACTACAAAAAAATAAAAACATGTTCATGACAAACGACTTCTTGCTCGAAAATACTAAGTACCCATGGATGAGTATAAATGTCATTGCAGAGCATAAGGTATATGATGTCCATGGGGTTGTCTGTGAAAAGTTACTAATTCAGAGGATGAAACAACACAGAATCACTGACAGTGGGCATTTTGGTGAATCGAGCAAAATGCATTGAATATTGGACAGTAGTAAAGAATATTTATTGTAAATAAGACAAGAGTTCTGAATACTTAAATACAATCTACTATACAAATATTCCAACATCCCTCCTAAAAAATGCTTGAAATTTTGGACGGTAATTGTTTTTTTCTGAAGATATCTGCTAAATTTTCGTCAGTGGGTCAAACTATTGGTGAATAGCTAAAGTCTACATAACAATGTTAGGTCTTGTACATAATGACAAAAACAATAATGACAACTCAGTTTTCGATACAATGTTAAGGCTAATAACTCTTTCTCAGCTATAGCAGCATTGGGTGCTTCACTGGCTTACAATCTGAATGTTCCAAAAATATAATATTTCAATCTAAACATTTTGTGAGACGGTAACGTTCATTTCAATTTTCATGAATTTCCTTGAACAATCTAGGAAACATTCAATGCTGGTAACAATTTGAAATGCTTGCTATAAACCCATCTTAAAAGAAATTGAGGTTTCCCATGAACTTCTCTAAATGGGCAAGAATCTTGAAGATGTCATTGTAATAGTTCAAATAATTGCAATTGCCATGCACAAAATGGTGGGTATGTACTATTCTTTCATTTCCAACATTTCCTAATACTGAGGATGACAAACTTCTTTGTGGACCGTTTTGAAAGAAGATTCCTTCGGTAAATTTTATTTTTTGTTTGCAATTATATTTTATCAATGCTTCAGTAAATTAAACCCCCCCCAGTGAGAAAATTTTGTCTACGACAATGTTCAGTTTGGGGCGAAGGTATAGAATAGGGTGCACGCGGATAAAATAAACACTAATACAAGGTAAAAAACGATGAGAAATGCAATAACATACGTAAAAAGCTTAAAAAATAATGTATATAGACCAATAACTTTGCATAATTAAGCACAATTAAGCGTTAGCACGCGGTGCGTATTTAAGGACAATAGCACAAAAAACATGAAATTCATAAAATAATTAACTATTATTAAACAAATTACACGATCTAAAAGTATATTTTTGCAAATCTATACATGTTTAGTTTAAATCAAGTGCTTACCTTAGGTGAAATTTCGAAAAACATTTTGATAAAAATATAAATATATTAATTTCGATTACTCAATGTGTTTTACTCGTATTATAACAACCAATATATTTTAAACATTGTACCCAATTATCGCCGCTAATCCTTGAATATGTCTTGCAAGTATTGACATTTTCTGACACCAAAGCATCTCGTCTTCGGGCCATTTTTCTGGGAGCCACCACGGCTACTCTCCGGTTTTGACATAGTAATATCTAAAACCTAACTAAACTGTATATTATAATATTATACGCTTTGTTAAATAAGTTTTTGTATATAAATATAAAGAATATTTGATTGAACTTTTATGAAAATTTACATCGTTCTTTTTGTTTTAAAAATTTTCACAATAACAATATAAATCATGAATTATAGTCCCTGTTTGAATGATTGAAGCCCACATATAAATTTCCCTCATGTCTCTTTGATGAGATTGCAACACCTTTATTACAATAAAACTTCAGTTTTAGACGATGTGTATGTATATAAATATATTCTTATAGATGGCACTTTTAGTAAATTTTAGATGGCGCTTTGTACAGAAAAAACTTAGCCGTGGCGACTTGTACATATGTGGATTTCCCACATAGGCACCGCGAGCGGAGGGCAAGAGGAGCAGCTGCTCCATTCCTTTTCATGGTGAGTTGATTGAATTGACTAGAGTTTTATCAAATCGAAGTTCTTAGTAGTACTTCATTTAAATTAATTTAAAATGTATTTTAGTATTGCGCTAAGTGTATTGGGACATATTTTTACTGCATGAAAACAATGGTGGCGATTGGTCAGTTAAGACTGAAATAGTTCGATGAAATCCGCATCAAAACCAAATAAACGTAACTTGTCAAGCAGAATGGAGTGAGGGAGGCGATGAAACGCTTTTGAGATGTCAAGAAAGGTAATACAACCAGGATCATTACAATCAAAGTAGCAGTTTTCGATCAGTGTGAGTAAGTTAGTAAGTTTTTGGGAATACATAACGAAAAACAAGGCGTTCAAAGATGATAGACAATCGAGATAGAATAGGTATTCGGCGGTAGAACGTGACCTGCGAGGAGGGAAGCTGATTAGATTTTAACAGCGGAGAAATCCAAGATGTCTTCCAACAGGCGGGATAGCGCTTAGAGGAGCAAATGAAGGAGTAAAGATGCTTTAAATGGATAGGAAGCGTGGAGGAGGTTTCATGAATTACAAAGGGACACCGTCAGGATAGCAAGGACCAGACAACTTGCAAGATTTAAGCATGAGAGAAATATCATCACTTGCAGAAATTTTTTTGCTCCTCCTTTAAGAAGTTTCTTGCGGCGCCCTTGATTGCCCACATTATTTAACGCAACGGCTAACTCTGAATTGAATCAATCTCTTTAGGCTATTGCACCTTTGTGATCAAAATGTTAATTACAACCGAACAACCAATAGATTTAAATTTTAAAATGAGATACTTCATTAAATATACTAAGCAATTTTGATTTGTTGAGTAAAATATAATTGAAGAACGCGTTAATTGACAAAATTGTCAAATCGATAGCTTTAGAATTGGGTGAAGATGAACTACATACTGCTAGGAGCAAAACAAGTGAAACGATCCTGCTTTTGATCATTGCTTTATAAAGAATCCGTTAAACGACATTACATAAGCAAAGATTGAAATGGAAACTAAAAAAGACGATTTCTCGTTTTGAATCAATTTGCAAAAAATGGTTTCTTGCACTACATGCTTCAATTATAAAAGGCCCTATGTTGAGTCCCATATACATGTTCAATAAGCATGAAAATATATAAGTTTATAAGTTATATGTAATGCATATAACATTTTGTGTAAATTTATTTAAATTTTCAGTAACAATTGCATATCGACAGGCCCACCGATACTGTACATAAGCACAATTTAATATATATTTATAACAATATTAGCGAAATGTATACTTATGCAACGCGGACACTCTAGCTATAAATTCGGTACTAATCGGTAAATAAAATATGAAAATAACTACTAATCTGGAGAACAAATTCTTTGAAAGTTCCAATTAATTATAGATTTACATAAATGTACAACTATATGTATTTGGGTTAAAAATAGACAAAAACTTTATGAATTCCCAGTTTTCCTTAAATATGTACCGCGTGCTACGAATTTGGTTAATTATACAAATTTATTGGTCTATGTACATTTTTTAAGCTTCTTACGTATGTTATTGCATTTCACATTGTTTTTTACCTTGTATTAGTGTTTATTTTATCCGCGTGCACCCTATTCTATACCTTAACCTCAGTTTTGTATACTGCAACCACTTTTACATCACACAAACGAAATGGCACGTCGATCTAGCAAAACACTTCTTAAATTTTGAAATAGATCGAGGCTATTCTACGTGTGATTGTTGATAGCACTGTGTATAAAATACATTATTAAAGATTTGAGTCATATACATTAAGACAATAGCTGAAATCCAAGCTTCCAATATTTTTTTTCAGCAAAAAGATATCAAAGTTATGACGTCACGAACATGATGTTTTGAAAGTAATAGGAATGCTATTGTCCAATTATTACATAAACAGAAAATTATGGAGACAAACTTTTAATTGCATTGAATTTTATACAGTAATTATTGGTAGTCTTTATAATTTCTTATCTAGAAAAATGAATAACTTTTTTTAGACTGTTATATAAATAGTCATTGCTATTTTTAGTAAACCAATTGCGTAAATTCTAAAAGAAACAAATAATCTTGTATCTAGTTAGTTATTCATGATCAAGCATTTAAGATGCAAGCAATCAAATGTGTTGTTGTAGGGGATGGTGCCGTTGGAAAAACTTGTCTTTTAATTAGTTATACGACGAATGCATTTCCCGGTGAGTACATTCCCACAGTTTTTGATAATTACTCCGCGAATGTTATGGTTGATGGTAAACCCGTAAATTTGGGCTTATGGGATACAGCTGGTCAGGAAGATTATGATAGATTGCGGCCTCTATCGTATCCGCAAACAGATGTATTCTTAATATGTTTTTCATTGATTAGTCCTGCTTCATTTGAAAACGTTCGGGCCAAATGGTATCCAGAAGTTAATCACCATTGTCCTAATACACCAATTATTTTGGTTGGAACCAAATTGGATTTACGTGACGATCCTGACACTTTACATAAGCTTAAAGAACGAAAGTTGAGTCCTATTACTCATCCTCAGGGTGTTACAATGGGCAAAGAAATAAAGTCTTTCAAATATATTGAATGCTCCGCACTTACCCAACGTAATTTAAAGAATGTTTTCGATGAAGCAATTCGAGCTGTCCTTTGTCCGCCACCAGCACCAAAACGTCGCCGTAATTGCATTTTATTATAATCCTGTATATAATTACGCAACATTTGCAATATTTTTTTACTGAATTTTTAGCGATAATTTTGTAGAGCATTTGTGCAGTAATTGCAATCAAGGTTTTAATTTATATTTTAAAGCATGTGTTACGATTGCTTTTCTTTAAAGTTTTGGGGAAACAGCTATTTGATTTGTTTTTATAGCTTGTGTAATAAATTCTGGATATTTTACTGTATTGCTGTTCTTAATTTATTCAAATGCTTTATATTTATGTTAGATTCGTTTTAAAATAAATTCTAATTTTTTATTACATTTAGTGTTTTTTATTCAATAGAACTTTAAGATAGTTAATTTAAGTTTTTTTACCGTTGATGTTGACTGGGCCTTCAATGAACGTTTTATTGTTCAAAATGTTTTCGGCTTTGAACATGTCCCCGGATGGAGTTCAAAATAAATTAATATCCCGATTGCTTAGTTTCATTGAAATTGTTTCTAGTGGATCATATTTTGCAAAAAGTTGCTCCTATCGAATAAACTTCGAATTTGCTGTTTTTGCTTGTATGTCATTACTCATCAAGCTTGCTGGAAATTTGTCAATAATTTAAATCGCATTATCAACTGAAAGTGGATTTCAACATTTTTAAATTTCCATGAGTTGATTTCTTATTAGTAGGGCGCTTAAATTCAACGAAATGAATATATAGCGTTTAACAGGTCAATATAGTTAACTAAGATCTCTGACAATCTAAGGTCTGCAGGGAACTGAGTGCCTTTGCTTTTTTCATAGCATAAATTTAATAAAATTGCTCTCAGACCTTGTCTATTTCAAGAACAACTTGACATTGTTAAATAAGATGTTGCACAGAGCAAAATCTCATGTAAGTGAAATGAAAAGGTCACGATAGCAAATGTTCTGTTATATTGTATTCTTCGAGCCCTTATTGAGTTGTAAAAGTGCATAGATCGTGATTGCATATGCTGTTTTGGGAAAATCAATAGCTTGCAAAATATATATAATTTTATAATTTTTGCTCGATAATGTAATTATAGATCATTGTATATAATTGCATCCCAACAGCTTACGCTATTGGTATTAAATCAAAAAAGAAATTTTAGTGAGTGTATACATTGCAACTTAAGGATATTACAAACATGCAATTTTACATTTTTATAAATCATTTGGTTTTTGAAATATCTTATAGCCACGTTAAACACGAAATAGCCTTATTTGTTTTAAATCAGTGTACATACTATAGTATATATCCTAATGTGCAAATGCAACTAGCAATATAATTCCTGAATTCATATTATGAATGATTTTTATATTCAATATTTTTAATTTACTCATAACGATTCTGTAATAGTTGATTAAAGAGGGTCTCATGCAATCTTTAAATATTGAAGCTCCTATAATGATTTTGTCATAAACAGAATTTACAATAAATGTTACCTGAGTTTGAAGGAAATCAGTTTTAAAAAATCCTACATTAATGTAATTAGTGCTTTGAATTTATATAAATATTTTTCCTGACAGCAATAT
The DNA here is from genome assembly GCA_900660155.1 of Hofstenia miamia. Taxonomy (NCBI): domain Eukaryota; kingdom Metazoa; phylum Xenacoelomorpha; order Acoela; family Hofsteniidae; genus Hofstenia; species Hofstenia miamia. Next base: position 131,908 of record CABFPE010000147.1, on the reverse strand, counting down.
TTAAGGCTAGAATACACATTTACAATAATGGCAACAGTGTCACTCAATTTCAATAGTTGTACTTTGTTATGGGGTCAAATTTAACCCCGGCATTAACAATTCTGCTTTTTAGGGTGATTTTCGTAGATTTTGTTGATAATTTCTGACATTAATAATAAAAAGCACTTTGATATGCTACAAGCAACATCATTTTCAGATTGGGGTCAGTTTCTACGCCGAAATCTAATTAACAAATATTAAAAATTTCCATTTAACAGTTGATCTTCCATGTATGTTAGCCATTAATTAATAACAAATACTTAATCAAATTGACGGCAATTTCATTTAGAGGAATAAGGTTTTGATACATTTTCTTTTGCAATGTAGAGCATTTAATACTGTTCTTAAATTTGTAAAAGAAAGCCTCTTATGTAACTAATAGCGGCTGCATAACTACAATTCATTATATTGCTTAACTTTTCAGCAAGTAAAGCATGATATCGAATAGCTTCTTCACCCATAGCACCATTGGTTGCAAATATGAGAGGGTGAATGAAACATGTTTAAGGTTCTGTACTCAATCTTGGTATGCTCTTTTCTTGGGAGCCTTGCGTTCAGATAAAATTTGACCAAATGTTTTACTTTGATTTGATGTGGCATTGGGATGTGTAATCCGTACATCAAACATTGATTTTTGTAATGGTTCCCTAAACTATCTACATGATGTGTCAAGGCGAGCATTATCTTCGATGTTTCCATTTATTTCAATTTTTTCTTTGTAAGTTTCATTAATGAGGGCTTTATGGAAGCATCTTTGCAAACTAGATGATAATTCAGTTTATAACTCTCTTACTGTATTATGTTTCATGGTAATGAAGCTCCCAAGTTTACATATCAATGCACGATTATTGCTATTTGAAGCACCACACTCATATATTTATGATAATTGCATTATTGGCCAATTATAGCGAAGACTGATTGCATCTCGAAATTCATCCCTGTTTAAGTAGAAGCCAAGATTTCGTGATGGTGAGGTTGTTAGCCATGAAGATTTTCCTTTTGGCTCCAGCACATGAAAACTTCATTTTGTTTCAAAGGAGCAGGTATTTAAAATAGATAATTTCTTAGTGATATTGAAGTTGTTTTTACGTTCTTTTTTATGCAATTTTGATTGCTGTCTCTGCAGTATTAATCTTTTATCAATAGTTGCTTGTTTAAATTTAGCAATTAAAATTTTTGAGTTACCATATACAAAACATGTCAAGGCCATAATATCTCGTTGCTCTTTGCTTAAAACTCTTCCGAATAGAGACACCAATAACTTATGTATTCTATGTTCTGGTTTTCTTAATTTGATGTTAATCTCAGGAAATGTCATTTAAAATTTCCATTTATATTGTAGTACATTTCTAAATTCTGTATAAATTTGTAAGTTACATTTCTCAATTCTCTGTTCAACATAATGCTTTACAAAATGTTCTGATCCAATAAAAGCACCCGGAGATCTTTGTCCTCTTAAAGTGATGTTGAGATTGAATATAGTTTTGGTGCTCTNTCGAGCTGTCCTTTGTCCGCCACCAGCACCAAAACGTCGCCGTAATTGCATTTTATTATAATCCTGTATATAATTACGCAACATTTGCAATATTTTTTTACTGAATTTTTAGCGATAATTTTGTAGAGCATTTGTGCAGTAATTGCAATCAAGGTTTTAATTTATATTTTAAAGCATGTGTTACGATTGCTTTTCTTTAAAGTTTTGGGGAAACAGCTATTTGATTTGTTTTTATAGCTTGTGTAATAAATTCTGGATATTTTACTGTATTGCTGTTCTTAATTTATTCAAATGCTTTATATTTATGTTAGATTCGTTTTAAAATAAATTCTAATTTTTTATTACATTTAGTGTTTTTTATTCAATAGAACTTTAAGATAGTTAATTTAAGTTTTTTTACCGTTGATGTTGACTGGGCCTTCAATGAACGTTTTATTGTTCAAAATGTTTTCGGCTTTGAACATGTCCCCGGATGGAGTTCAAAATAAATTAATATCCCGATTGCTTAGTTTCATTGAAATTGTTTCTAGTGGATCATATTTTGCAAAAAGTTGCTCCTATCGAATAAACTTCGAATTTGCTGTTTTTGCTTGTATGTCATTACTCATCAAGCTTGCTGGAAATTTGTCAATAATTTAAATCGCATTATCAACTGAAAGTGGATTTCAACATTTTTAAATTTCCATGAGTTGATTTCTTATTAGTAGGGCGCTTAAATTCAACGAAATGAATATATAGCGTTTAACAGGTCAATATAGTTAACTAAGATCTCTGACAATCTAAGGTCTGCAGGGAACTGAGTGCCTTTGCTTTTTTCATAGCATAAATTTAATAAAATTGCTCTCAGACCTTGTCTATTTCAAGAACAACTTGACATTGTTAAATAAGATGTTGCACAGAGCAAAATCTCATGTAAGTGAAATGAAAAGGTCACGATAGCAAATGTTCTGTTATATTGTATTCTTCGAGCCCTTATTGAGTTGTAAAAGTGCATAGATCGTGATTGCATATGCTGTTTTGGGAAAATCAATAGCTTGCAAAATATATATAATTTTATAATTTTTGCTCGATAATGTAATTATAGATCATTGTATATAATTGCATCCCAACAGCTTACGCTATTGGTATTAAATCAAAAAAGAAATTTTAGTGAGTGTATACATTGCAACTTAAGGATATTACAAACATGCAATTTTACATTTTTATAAATCATTTGGTTTTTGAAATATCTTATAGCCACGTTAAACACGAAATAGCCTTATTTGTTTTAAATCAGTGTACATACTATAGTATATATCCTAATGTGCAAATGCAACTAGCAATATAATTCCTGAATTCATATTATGAATGATTTTTATATTCAATATTTTTAATTTACTCATAACGATTCTGTAATAGTTGATTAAAGAGGGTCTCATGCAATCTTTAAATATTGAAGCTCCTATAATGATTTTGTCATAAACAGAATTTACAATAAATGTTACCTGAGTTTGAAGGAAATCAGTTTTAAAAAATCCTACATTAATGTAATTAGTGCTTTGAATTTATATAAATATTTTTCCTGACAGCAATATTTAAGGCTAGAATACACATTTACAATAATGGCAACAGTGTCACTCAATTTCAATAGTTGTACTTTGTTATGGGGTCAAATTTAACCCCGGCATTAACAATTCTGCTTTTTAGGGTGATTTTCGTAGATTTTGTTGATAATTTCTGACATTAATAATAAAAAGCACTTTGATATGCTACAAGCAACATCATTTTCAGATTGGGGTCAGTTTCTACGCCGAAATCTAATTAACAAATATTAAAAATTTCCATTTAACAGTTGATCTTCCATGTATGTTAGCCATTAATTAATAACAAATACTTAATCAAATTGACGGCAATTTCATTTAGAGGAATAAGGTTTTGATACATTTTCTTTTGCAATGTAGAGCATTTAATACTGTTCTTAAATTTGTAAAAGAAAGCCTCTTATGTAACTAATAGCGGCTGCATAACTACAATTCATTATATTGCTTAACTTTTCAGCAAGTAAAGCATGATATCGAATAGCTTCTTCACCCATAGCACCATTGGTTGCAAATATGAGAGGGTGAATGAAACATGTTTAAGGTTCTGTACTCAATCTTGGTATGCTCTTTTCTTGGGAGCCTTGCGTTCAGATAAAATTTGACCAAATGTTTTACTTTGATTTGATGTGGCATTGGGATGTGTAATCCGTACATCAAACATTGATTTTTGTAATGGTTCCCTAAACTATCTACATGATGTGTCAAGGCGAGCATTATCTTCGATGTTTCCATTTATTTCAATTTTTTCTTTGTAAGTTTCATTAATGAGGGCTTTATGGAAGCATCTTTGCAAACTAGATGATAATTCAGTTTATAACTCTCTTACTGTATTATGTTTCATGGTAATGAAGCTCCCAAGTTTACATATCAATGCACGATTATTGCTATTTGAAGCACCACACTCATATATTTATGATAATTGCATTATTGGCCAATTATAGCGAAGACTGATTGCATCTCGAAATTCATCCCTGTTTAAGTAGAAGCCAAGATTTCGTGATGGTGAGGTTGTTAGCCATGAAGATTTTCCTTTTGGCTCCAGCACATGAAAACTTCATTTTGTTTCAAAGGAGCAGGTATTTAAAATAGATAATTTCTTAGTGATATTGAAGTTGTTTTTACGTTCTTTTTTATGCAATTTTGATTGCTGTCTCTGCAGTATTAATCTTTTATCAATAGTTGCTTGTTTAAATTTAGCAATTAAAATTTTTGAGTTACCATATACAAAACATGTCAAGGCCATAATATCTCGTTGCTCTTTGCTTAAAACTCTTCCGAATAGAGACACCAATAACTTATGTATTCTATGTTCTGGTTTTCTTAATTTGATGTTAATCTCAGGAAATGTCATTTAAAATTTCCATTTATATTGTAGTACATTTCTAAATTCTGTATAAATTTGTAAGTTACATTTCTCAATTCTCTGTTCAACATAATGCTTTACAAAATGTTCTGATCCAATAAAAGCACCCGGAGATCTTTGTCCTCTTAAAGTGATGTTGAGATTGAATATAGTTTTGGTGCTCTTTGAAAGTTTGATTGATTCTTAACAAGCCCACTCATTTCAGGTTTTGGGAAGTATCCAAATTTAGGACCAAGATCATTTAATGTATCCCATATTCCTTGACACTGTAAATTTCCAATTCCTGAAGCATTGTCTGCATACCATTCTTGATGGCAGTATACTCATGGCATAAAAAGTCATTGCTAAATTGTCACATTGCGGTGTTTCTTCATTTGATAGTAATTCCTTACCTCCTAAGTATCAATCTTGCTGGTATACGATAAGTATTTATCAAATACGTTGATAGTTGAGGGCATATGCGTTGCATAGTACTTAAGACAGTTACCCTGTTTAAGCGATTGAAAGCATTAGATGCATCCACCATCAATATTGTTTCTGTATTCTCAGAAAATTTCGTAGGCAGAATGAATACTTCTTCTATTCCAGATTCATGACCAGCACATGTTTGCTGTACCCCTGCTGATTCAATAATAACTTCCAGTATTTTTTCGAACAAAGAAGAACATGCATGTGATCCGCATTCCCTCCTGAAGGGCCACATGATCCATCCGTTTTGTGAGTAGCGTTCGGACTGGACTCCACGTCAATTTTAAAAATATTACTGGATCTATTTTAAGCGAATCTCCAGTTAATATTTAATTTGAGCTAATATCTTCGGCAGGTGGATGAAGCTCTTCAAGTTTTTCCATAACTCTCTGATCAGGCAATGGTGCACCACTATTCTGACTATCAATAAAAGCTCTGAGTGCTGTAGACATTCGACCTTGTAGAGCTAGTTCGACGAATGTCCTTATGTAACTGTGATTGGCAAAGTCAGTTTTGGATAATTGAGTCTGAATAGCAGAAGCTTCACTGACTAAACGATCAGATATTTCCTTCTTTCCACCATTCAAGTGTCTTTTTTAAGAAAAGCAAATGATCTCTAGCTTTAGACTTTTCGAGAGTTTCTGAAGTGGAAGAGCAAGTAACACATGATAAGCCTTTTGTATTAATAAATTCAGAGTTTTAGACATTTCCTCTAACAAGGTTTTTACTGAATTGTCATGTGGTATGTCAAAAATATTCTTTTGTCAATTATTTGTTCATAATATTTTTCAATCTTATAACAAAAATCTTTCGCATTCATGTTGTTGAATAAGCCTACAGCATTAGAAACTTAAGGAAAAGTAGGGAGTGATGTTGTTCCGATTGACGCCTGAGTTGATATTTTGATCTGAAAAAGCTTGAGTCAATCCTGTCTCAGATTTGAATGTCCATTAAATTTCCAATTAAAATAATTTAATTAACTCTTTCACTGCGAAATTCGACTTTAGTCACACGGCCAACATTATGTCTGACTGCAAAATTCGACTTCAGTCCACATCTCTGAAAAAACTTCTTCTTTTACTGCGATATTCGATCATAGTCACAGAGTGCATAAAATAATGGTGCCAGCTGTACGATAAATTTTACTCTTCAAAAACATGATAATACATCAGCCATTGAGAATTTCTGAAAATTCATGAAACGCAGTAAAAGGGTTAAATAGGATTATAGCAGTGTTAGTTTCTCTTAATAGAGTAATCAGGATTGTAAAATTTAGAACTTCGCCATTTCAGTCTTTTTATAATAATACTAATAATAATAATAATAATAATAATGAATGAATGATTTTATTTAGCCGCTGAAGGCATACACAGGAAAAAAATAAAAACAAGTCAAGTTTTATGGTAGTGAGGACAGTCACAGGAGATGAAATAGCAGCAAATGGAAGAGTAGGCGAAGTTGGAGAAGGGCTCAGCAAAGAGGAAAGTCATCAAAGATTTCTTGAAGCTCGGTGGCGGGGAAAAGAAATCAATCGCTGTTGGAGGGTTGTGAGTGAAGATGTAATTAGCAGCAGTACAAGCACGATTGAAAAATGACTGAAGGGTGCGATGTTTCTTGGTATGACGAATGGAGAAAGTGACATCAGAGCGAGTGGAGCGGGAATTAGAGAACATAATGAAATCAAAAGGATCAAGATCCAATTTGCGAGTGAGCAGTCGATTGCATGAGGAGATCACAGGCATGGAAATAGAGTGACAGTGGGAGAGTGGAGAATTTCAGCAGATTGTCTTTATAGTCCAAAGAGGAAATCCTTTTGAAAGCGCGTTTCTGGAAACTTTCCATGGAGTGGAACAAAGCACGAGAAGGCCACCAACAAGGAGACGTGTAGAGAAGAATGGCGCGAGGAATTGACTTGAACAAAGAGAGCTTCACAGCGGACGAGGTATTAAAAGGAACATTCTGGAAAATGGCAAATAGCGAGGAATTAGCTTTGTGGAGACGCAAAGACACATGTCCAGTCCAATTTAAGTTTGCAGCAAGTTGAACTCCAAGATGAGTGTGATGAGGAGCAAAGTTCACAGGTAGAGGAAAATCAGAAGAGGGAGCCACAGAAAAGGAAATACCACATATCTTGGTAGCGCTAAAATCAAGATGGTTGACAGAGGACCAATTAGACAAATGCTGAAGATCAGAAGAAATGTTAGAAGCAAACTACCAGTCAAAATCAAAAATCGCAATGTCGACATACAACAGGCAAGACGAGTTGAGAACAGATTAAATCTGAAATGCTGCAGTGGTTCAAACAGCTGCCCGAAGAAGTGTTCTCTAATGAGCAAAGGAAGGTATTACAGTATTGTAAAGCAGTAATTCATTCTGGTGGTGATTATGTTGTTTAAAAATAAAACTTTCAATAGGATTGCTTGTTTTATTTGCTTTTGAGTTTATAACTATCAAAACTTATTAGACATACCAAATACAAGTAACTAGAAATGAGACCCATGCTGTCATTAGAAAAACCTAGAAATTTAAATTTTGTAGTAATATGCTATGATCAATCAAATCGAATGCTTTCGAAAGGGCTCGGTAAGGTACTGTTGAGAATTTATTATGATCTATCGTTTTTCACCATTTTTCAATAGCTTGTACTAAAGCGTTGCTCTGCGAAAACCATGTGTTTTAGAGTAAAAATCATATTTGTAAAAACTGCTTGTTAATTTGATTAAAAAGAATTTGTTCACCTACTTTGCTGATTGGGGAGGTGATTAAAATGGGTCTATAATTTAAGCAATCTTCAAGATCGTCTTTTTTAAATGGTGGCCTTATATTTGCCAATTTTAATTCGTCTGGAAAAAGGAATGTCTTATTCAAGCATTTAAGATGTAACATATTGGCTCAGCTATTAAGTTGGCTGTGAGTTTTAGAAGCCAACTTGGTATTAAAGACAGTCCGCTGGATTTCTTTTTTTAAAAATGTATCGACTTTATGATTTCATACTTAGTTGTAAAACAAAATGAGAAAGAAGATGGAGTTGATTAAGTTTTATTAAGACAAAAAGGTACATTTATATCGTTGTCGTTTCCTAAAGTTCATTGAAGGCATTGCAAATTTCCTTTATATTTGTAATGGATTTATTTTTTAGTATATGTTTTCAGTTTTCATGTTTTTTCTATTCAATAATTTGTTAATAAATTCCCATTTATTTTTTGGGATGAATGATTTTAATACCGGTACTCTGAAAGTGAATAGTTATCATTTGCTTTCCTTATAGCAACATTGCATACATTTTGTGCAGTTTTATAGTCATGTTTTCCTTTGATAATATGAAGTAAGGCTGTGCGATTAGTAAAATTTATCAATAATGAACAAAAAATAAGAAAATGTTTTTAATAATAAAGTCAATTTTACTTAAAACAACTTTGGAGAAAAATGAGTTCACGAAATGTTTCTGGATTCAGACTTTCCCGACGCGTAGTAATTATATTTCTTGTGGCGGACCAAAGTCTTTCACTGGGCACCGCAGTAGCCGGGATTCCGAGGAGACATTGCGCTTTTTCGCTAATTTTTACGTAATGTAAAAAATTTTATTAAGAAACATTTTGCTTGTTTTCGGCACTTTTATTGACTAGACACTAATTGATAATTGATTCGGTTAATAAAAAATGTTCGGTCGTCATCAATTAATAAAATTTCGATCAATTAATCGCACAGCCTTAATATGAAGCATACCTAAAAGTTGTTTTTCGCGTAAATATTAACCTAACAATATTTTTAATTTCTATTTTCTGCAATAGTTATATGTATAATATATATATTATGCCTCAGTTTATATAAATACAACCATATAAAATATTTATGAGAAAAGAAATATATATGCCAATTTTTGGGCATCCCTCCGTGTACAAGGCAACTAAAGATTCTAATTGCCATTAGCATTTATTTGAAATAAAAAACATTGGTTTCTTTCTAGATGTTTAAACATGTTTTTTCTTGCTTATAACAGTGCAGTCCTAATTTAAGGAAATATCAAGCTGTTGAAACTAAGAATTAACGGGGACTACGCGTAGTTCCCGGAATTGCACATGACATTTGTGTAATACAATGTTTTCATAATAATAAACTTGACTTTTTTCTAGATAACCTTCTTTGTATTCGTTTATTTCCTTCACTTTTTATTAATTTAATTCGACCCTGAATCCTTAAAGGAATAATTGACTCTTGGCAAAATAAATAGCTAAGTGCGTCAAAACGAGAACATGCGACCAATGACTTAGTAATGTTAAGGCTCCAAAAGGCGCTGGCAGATTTTTAGGTGGAATAATTCCAATTTACTGATAATTTTAAACGAAAATTAAAACTTGAAAAATTTTTTAAATATTTTTATTCTACCCATTTTTAAATTTCAATATCTCAGCTATTTACTATTCCATTTTATTCATTTTTATATCATTTTGAAACTAAGAAGAAAATGCATAATCGTTCATCAAAATGAAAAAAGTCATAAAAAAAGTATTTTCATTTACAATGTGGATTTCTTGTGTCTTGCTTAAAATTGTAATTTAAATATGGACATAAACGTTACGTGCGATTTTCTCAATATTGATATTTCTGGGAGTATACCAATATTTCTCTAGAACTCTTTATGCCATTAACTTCATTTTTGCTTCAAATATGTATTTCAATAAGGTGTTTGTAGTTTACAAATATTAATTGGCTATTTTCGTTAAAAGGACAATTAACTCCCCATTATAGTACAAGCAATACACATTTTGCCGAAATGGTTCTATAGTCACATAAATGATCAGAATAGCTATCTGTAAGCATCTTTACAGTATGAGTTTTTATTGTTGAGAAAAATTAGTTTTTGTATCACCTGATGAAATTCAAAGTGGCGTACAAATAATTTTTTTCAATTTTTTAAGTTTTCATACATCATTTACACATTTTCATCTGATTATTAATTACAACATGGAAAATAGTTTCCTTGTCAAAGAAGCTCCTTAAGAAATTGAGAAGCCATCAGTTATTTAATTGTATTATCTTCTGATGATTATTATCCATTGTTACATGTATACAAACATTAAATAATTTTCATGCAGACACTTCATTACTTAATCTCCCATGAACAATTTCAATAGTTTCATTTTAAATGTCAGGCAAAGTATATATTTAGTCCTTGCTAGAATTCGAGCAAAGGTTCTTATCAATCTCAAAAATACTGTCCTGATGAATATTCAAAAATAAACCACCTGATGCATCATCGTGCTTAAAGCCTGTCGTTTCATTATTGCTTCTTAAAGGTAATACATTTTGTTTTAAGCATACAATAGCAAACTAAGTGGTTAAAAATTTATTACATCTGTGTGTCAGGAACACCATTCTATAAGTGCTTTTTCTGTGCAAGTTGAGTTTGCGACTGTTCCTTCACCTTTAATTTAAGTGCACATTGTACTGACTGAACTTTATAGTGTTATAATTTTTTTTTGTCAAAAATTGTTTTGGTTCAGATTTTTTGTCTCATACTGTTTTCTGGATGAGCTACATTTAGCTACAACTGCACCAATTTTTCTGACCCAGCTAGTGAGCAATAACGTGTAATTGGGCCATTTCATATTATAATATATATATATATATATATATATATATATTAGCCGGGATACCTGGCGTTGGTATAATCTCTAATGATAAGTTGAATTAAGAGTAAAGTAAATGAAATGGATTCAAATTTGGGGAATTATCAATACTGTATTCTGACAAATGGACAATACATTCTTGAAAATTCCGACAAAATGAAACAAATTAGGTAAAATTTTGACAACAATAAAGACAATAGAAAAAAAATAACATGACTAATGTCTCAAAGCTTCTTTGTAGACAATGTTCTTGGTCCTCTTATTTGGTGCAAATATATAGAGGTTATTTCCATTTCCTCTCTTGAGCAAACAACATAAATTTCACCATGAAAGGAGCAGGATGCTTCAAGATTAAGATCAACAATTTTTAAAGATTGGCCTTGGGCTTTGTTAATAGACATGGGAAAACTGAATTTCACAGGATATTGTAATCTCTTAAATTCAAATGGCATGTCTGATTGTATAAAGGGAATTCTTGGAATATATACATCTTCTCCTTTGTAGTTCCCAGTCAGCATAGTGGCCTCCAAAATATGAGGTTGAAGATTACTGTTAGTCCAGTTCCATTGCATAGTTTTGATGGGTGACCCGTTTTTAAGTCTCAAATTGCGTAGAGGGAAGCCTGGTGCTTGAAGAGAATTTAGAAAATCCACTGGTTAATGAATTGCTTGGTCTTTGTCCAATGCTGTATCAACTGATGTATATGTTCTTATGATCCCTGGCAGTTGTTGTAACAGACGATCATTAATCTTATCAACATCATCATTTTTAGGGCAAACAATGGCTCGTTCACAGAGCCAGTTTTGGTTTTTGTAATGTTGAGAAAGGTTTGGAAATACATTTTTTTCTAGGTATTCAATGGTGTTTAGCAAATTGCCACATGGAAGTGAAATACAACCATCAGTGACATCTGGAACCATTTTCAATTTGAAGTAATGTTTTAGCAAATCCTCCTGCCTCAGAATCCCCAAACAAATGTACCCTCATGTTAATGGTCAGACTAAGCATTTTTACTGAATTCCAGATTGGTGAGGTCTTTAAGCATGCATTGAGTTCATCTGTCATTGTCCCCTTGGGAACAACAGGAAGGGTTTGTCTAAAATCTCCAACCATAAGAAAAGTGACACCCCCATAAGTCTTTGGTTGTTTTGAAGATCTTGTAAAGTTCTATTTACTGCCTCAAATACAACTTTATGAGACATTTTGCACTCATCCCACACAATTAAAGTACATTCTTGCAGGATCTTTGCTGCTGTACTACGTTTGAAAATATTGCAGACAGGTGTCTCTGTCTGAGCAAGTGCAAGTGGCCATTTGAAAGCTGAGTGAACTGTTCAACCATTTGTGAGAAGTGTTGCAGCAATGCCAGAGGAAACAACTGCCAAAGCAATGAGTCCTCAGATTTGAACTTTTGATAAAAGTAACTTCATAACAAATGTCTTACCTGTACATCAAGGGGCATCAAGAAATAACAGGTTACCTGCACCAGACTGAACACTCTTCAGAATTTAGTTGAGGTTCATTTTCATCAATAAATTTTTCCAATTCTTTTGTATTATAAGAGGTCTCATGCAACATTTCATTTGAAATGCTTTGATTTTGTCTTTCTGGCATTGGCAATCCAAATGTTTTCAGCTCTTTTCCACCAAAAGCAATAATTTTGTCTTTAATGAGTATTAATGCTTCATTGAATATAATGTTTGACACAACAACTGGTAAGTGAGCATTTTGTCTTTGATATCTATGCAAAATGTCTTCACTTAAATCATCTTTGTACTTATTCCAAAGATTTAAAGGATTAGAAATACTGCAAGTGTGAAGCATAATTGAGAAGAGACTTTGTAGCTGAAATGGAGATTGGCTGACAGCTGCCTCTTCCAATGTTGGGCATCCTCAAGATAGCCTCTTTTAAAGCAAGATTCTCTGTAAGTTTGACATGTTTGTCTATTAACTGTTTGTAAATCTTTGAAACAGCAAGGCCCTTTTACAACATGCAGTAGCATTCGCAGAAAGTAGCATTCATGGTTGTTTGGATGATCAGTGTATATCCTACCAATGGCTTCAGATAATTTAATGCCTTGGTGACCATCAACATTTGATCCTTGTTTAAGCCTTGTCCATGTAAAGTTAATTTAAAAATGATGACAGTTTCAGAAGCAATGCGCAATGGAAATTTCCAGAAAGTAGTGGGACATTGTTGAAGTTTCTAGAAAGTATGCCAAATTTGGTGCCAATCGGTCAAGTGGTTCGGCCGTGCATAAGTAACAGACATACAATTTGAATTACATATATTAGATATATATATATATATATATAT